>CM066036.1:298131725-298536809 GCA_033557465.1 Ichthyophis bannanicus | reverse complement strand
AAGGGACAATGTATGTGTCACTGTAATGATTGATCATAGATATCATTATTTCTACCTCAGATCTCATTCACATGTTAACCTCTACACAGTTGCCTTTCATTCCATGGTTGCCTTGTTGGTCTCGTGTTTTAATGTTGGTGTTAATTTCATTGCGGTTTAGTAGCTGGTTTATGATGTTGTATGGTTGTCTTTTGAAAGGTAATTGAGGTCATTTGAATTCTGACACTCATACTTGACATTGACAATTGCTACCATTCCGCAGTACATTCTGTAATGTGCTGCTGTGATATTGTCAGTGTTGTGGTTTTGCTAGGTTGTGTATGGTGATGTCTGAATCCAGGTATTGGGGTCAGGATACAGTGTGTATGATATTGTCTCTACACGGGCAGATTTTGTTGAGCTTCCTCCTGTGTATTGTCTTTTGCAGTACAGTGCACAAAGTGGTTAAGGTTATAGTCCTTTTTTTATCCATATGCTCATTAATATGCATGTGTAATACTCCTCATTGTATTGGTTACATACAACAGCTATGTCACGTTAGCCGCCTATGATAAAGGGGACCATCACAGAGTAATGACACCAAGGCCGTCAATCACACTGTGATGTATTAGTTCACAACGGATGCGATTTGGTGATGGTTTGGTGGGGTTACTGACAGGGGACATGTTGGTGGGCTAGTCTTTGTGTAATGCAGTCTATGTTAGTTTTGAACGTTGCCGGACACTGCCAATATGTGCTTTCCCTAACCACACAGATGTGATTTGTGTATGCTTGATTGAGCTCTGGAGCTCCTTGTCTATGGGTGACCTTACACATTAGAGTAGCTCTCTGCATATGCTATTTTCTTATTACCTCGAGATGCAGACTGTGAGTAATGGTGGCTTGGTGAGGTTACATCACTGAGGAAGGTTACATTGACTTCTATGTGGTCTTGGTTTTGGCTGAGTATGGGTTATTTGTCATACTGTTGTATACAAGACATGTGAGTGTCTTCAAAGAGGCATACTAGTGCCAGGGCAATATCTGAATTTCTTTTTTTTTTTTTTTTTTAAATTCTTTATTTTCGTTTTATAACAACAAAGGAAAAGGAAGACATACAGCTAAAAGACAGATACATAAAGTGTAATACATACACCAAAGTAAACCCCTGCCACCCCCCTCCCCCCTGCTTCTTCTCTAGAAAACTAATCATTCCCGAAGCGGGCGTGTACTTACATTATTGTGTTACAAACCTAACGGCGATCTGAAACATGATGAGTGCACATTATACAGGCATGTTGGAGCCATGAGCAGATTGTACATAATCATTAAGCATCTGCCATTTAGACAAGCGAGAGTGAGGTTGGGCATGGGGAATAGCTCTCCGAGGTATCTGCTCATATTTACTATATAAGCAGACGAGGTTCCACCATTCATTGACAGTAAGTCGAGAGCTATCCTTCCAATTCCTCGTGATTAAGCATATGGCTATACCCAGCATGAAATCAAGGAGGAAAGCGACCCTTCTTAGGAAGAGAGGGGGACCTCCGCCACAGAGCGGAGTCACACGATCTTCCAAGAGAGAGCTTCGTGAAGGTGTAAGATAATTGAATACAACCCCACACCCGCCCCCAATAAACCTGTAGTATAGGACATTCATAAATAACATGAGCGAAGGTTCCCACAGCAGTATGGCAAGACCAACACTGGTCCCTAGCATTTGTGTTCCATTTGGCTATTTTTTTCTGGGGTATAAAAGCATCTGTGTGCAAAAAAGAAGAGATTGTTTGGGTAACAGAGGCAGACCGGGAAACCCGCACTACTTTTGCTCCAGAAAACGCTCCATTGCACAGGGGTTAAAGTGGTTTGCAGTTCGCGCTCCCAGGCTTGTTGGGCTCTAAAAGTGGCCGTGTCTGTACCCTGACATAATATTTTATGAAAGTTAGAGGCTACCCCATGTGTACTACTAATAGAGTGAACTATCTCTAATAGCCCGTCCTCAGTAGGGGCAGAGGGCGGCATGATTCGAGCACTTTTGAGGCAGTGTTGAAGCTGCATCAATTGAAAGTTAGTGTTTCGCTGGTAACGCAAATTCCTTTTGTAAATCAGAAAAGGTTTTCCAACGAGCTGCAGAGAAAAGCTGTTGGGGTGTCCAGATCCCCCTTGAGTACCAGGGTTTCCATGCTATCGTTCTATTTAGGACTTGAATTCTGGGGTTATTCCATAGCGGGAGTCCGTCCTGAGGACATACGTTCGGACCCAATGATAGAATGAGAGTGTTAAAGGCCGCAAGAGTATCGACAATCATTGGTGGATGGCGAGTGTCTACTTGATAGGACATACCGGGGAGATGGGTCAACGGAATTGGGCTACTAAGCTCCTCTTCTATGTCAAGCCAAACTGGTCTGCTGTCTGTTGAGGCATCTAGCCATCGGGCACCTTGCTTAAGTAGGAAGGCTTGATGATATCTAAGGAAATCAGGGAAATCTGGTACCACCCTCTTTCCTTTGCAGACTGTAGTTTTTGTTTGGCTATCCTTGGTGGCTTGCCCTGCCAGAGATAACGGACGAGAAGGCCCTCAATATCTTTATAAGTATGTAGCGGGAGTAAGCATGGCAGCATTTCTAAAATGTAGTTCACTTTGGGGACTATCATCATTTTCACAGTTTCTAAGCGGCCCCACCATGTAAGAGATAAGGGAGACCAACGATTCGTGAGCTCACGGACTTTGGAGACTACCTCTTTGGCATTAAAACTGATAGTGTCTTCTAAAGGAGAACAGTAATGGACCCCGAGATACTTCACCATGCGGGATTTCCAAAGGAAGGGAAAGGCCTGCATGTCAGACTCATGTACCCAGCGGTTCAGTGGGAATGCTACAGATTTGGTCCAGTTAATTTTATAGCCCGATAATTGTGAGTATCCGTCAATCAGATCCAAGACAGCTGGAACCGAATCGAGGGATACGAAAAGCATAAGGTCATCTGCATATGCAGAGAGTTTAATCTCCCTATGACTGAAGGGGACACCTCGAATACGTGCGGACTGTCTAATAAGGAGGGCTAGGGGTTCAAGAGCTAGATCAAAGAGCATTGGTGATAGGGGGCAACCTTGACGCGTGCCTCTTTGGAGATTAAATGGCTGAGACTTGATAGCATTTACACAAATACTGGCGACGGGTTGAGTATACATGACTTGGAGATATCGGAGGAAGCCCTCCCCAAAGCCATACCATCGGAGAACTGCAAATAAGAAGGGCCATTCTAGGCGGTCAAAGGCTTTTTCGGCATCCAGGGAAAGACCCACCCATGGATGATCTAGATTGGCAGCACTGGATAGCACATGGCACAAGGTCCGAGCATTGTCAGCAGTTGATCTGCCGGGTATAAAACCGCATTGGTCAGGGTGGATTAGGGTGGCCATCCTGTCAGATAGCCGGGTGGCCAAGATCGTTGCGAAGATCTTATAATCGGCATTAAGTAGGGAGATTGGACGGTAGTTGGCGGTTAGTAGCGGGTCTCTGCCTTCTTTCTCAAATACTACCACATTAGCTGCAGAAAAGGATCCCAAAGAGGATGTATCTACCGCAAGGGCAGTAAAATAGAGTTTTAAATAGGGAACTAGATCTGCACTGAACGTTCTGTAGAATTCGGTCGGGAGACCATCGGGCCCTGCGGCACGGCCCGAGGCTGTTCGTTTTAGGGCAGATTGGATCTCTGAAGTAGAGAAGGGTTCATCCATCGCATCCCTATCATCTTCAGAGAGGGTCGGCCGCTGAATGCCAGAAAGCAATCGCTCGAATGTCTCTGACGAGAACTCACATTCAGATTGATATAGGCGGGTATAGAAATCCCGAAAGAGCTCTACAATGTCGGAGTCTGTGGTCACTATGCCCCCTCCCTGTGGAGCTCGAAGGGCCGCTACGCGTTTGGCTTCTTTTGACCTTTCAAGGCGTTGGCTAAGAGTCGACCGGCTCGGTTATTTTCACGATAATATGTCCCTCGCTGAAGCTCAATACTCTTAGAAGCTGCAGTTGAGAGGATTGAATTATATTGAAAACGGAGACGCTGTAATCGAATTAATACACATGGATCAGTACGTGAAGTTAGAACTCGTTCGCCTGCTTTTATTTGTTGGTCTAGTATGAGTAGCTGCTGTTTGCGTTGTTTTCGCAGGCGGATTTGATAGCTAGTGATCGTTGCTCGAATGGCCGCTTTGAAGCCCTCCCACCAAGCCCAATTCGCAGTATCCTGGGGTAGATTAAAATGGAAGTAATCCTGTATGGCTGCTCGAATTTCTAACTGGAACTCTGGCTGAGTTAACAGGGCTCTATCAAAGAACCAGGCCCCCGAATTCCCTTGGGGTGCAGTAGTGTGTAATTGAAAGGAAATGGCAGCATGATCTGAAATATGTTGGGAGTGAATCTTTGCAGTGTCCACCTGAGGAACTAACAGTTTTGATATTAGAAAGAAGTCTATGCGAGACTGGGATTTATGAGGGGAAGAGAAGAAGGTGAAGTCAAGCTCATTGGGGTGTAGTAGCCTCCATAGATCAACTAAAGCAAGATCTTTGATCAGGGAGGTAAGCGTGGTGTGACTCTTGGGGGGACCACTTGTCCTAGGCGGCTGTTTGTCAATCAGGGGATCAAGGACTAGATTGAAATCCCCCCCAATTATCAATGAAGTATTAGCAGAGGCCTGCGCAACCTGAGCAATGGTAGCAAAAAAGGCAGGATCATCCACATTAGGAGCGTAAAGGCATATACATGTAACTTCAAGGCTACCTATCTTGAGGTGAACTCTGGACCATCTACCTTCTGTATCTGAGCTAGTCGCAATAATAGTAGCATGCAAAGATTTCCTAACCAGTATGGCAACCCCACATTTCTTAGAAACGGCTGGGGAATAGGCGGCCACCATGTAAGGTTTAATATTGAGTTTAAGAGTTTCCTTCGAATTTAAATGCGTTTCTTGGAGAAAAATCAGATCCGCGGCTTCCTGACTTAGGTAGCTTAGGATTTTCTTCCGTTTGATCGGATTATTGATTCCTTTTACGTTCAATGAGAAAATCTTACATGGTGCCATCAATCAGTAATAGACATTTCAGGTAAGGGCGCTTGAAAACATACAACATAATCAGAATCTGTGCAACAATGACATAATCACCGAGTATTCTGGCTAATACACCCCATATTGAAAAGTATGTAACATAGTATCTTAGAGAAGAAGCAAAACCCCCAAAGAATATGGCGACCATATGTCTGCGGGAGGAGGCCCTAGAGAGGAAATAGAAAGACAAGAAAAAAAGAAAAGAAACACCAGAGTCCATAATTAACACTGTCTCTGATACTCATCGAGGCTACTGTGGGCAGATGGAGTCGGGTCACAGACATCATCAAAAGTAAGGCAACAAACTGCCCTCGCCAGACTCTTTGCTGGGCTGCGGCAGATCCAATATGGCAGGTACAGCGGATATGAGAATACTTGCAGGAATATTCTGGAAGTCAGCGCATCAAGTCGGCTTCTTTGGAATCCAAAAACTCCGCTAGTAGATCAGGGTCCTCAAATGTTCTTGTCTGATTGTGAAGCGTGACTCGGAGCTTGGCCGGGTACATCAGGCCATAGCGTGCTTGTAGTTGTTGAAGCCTCGGCCGGAATTCCAGAAAGCGCTTTCGGCGGTCGACCGTGGGTTTAGCCAAGTCGGGATAGAAGGAGATCTTGTGGCTCTCAAACTCCATATGGCCCTTTGCCCGAGAGGCATTTAGAATTTGCTCAACGTGTTGATATCTCAAAAGTCGAAAAATGATAGGCCGCGGGGTCTTCCTGTTGAGCGTTATGCTTGTGGGTACACGATGAGCGCGATCGATCTCCAAATCTTTGGTAAAGGTGATTTGGAGCAGGGAAGGGAGGATTTTGCATAAAAACTCTTTCATGTCTCCCGATTCCGCTCCCTCCGGTATGCCCACAAGTCGTATGTTGTTGCGGCGCGCTCTATTATTGCCATCTTCCACTTCTTTCTGCAAGGCCCGCACCTGACGTTCAACTTTGTCGAGTTTGGACAACCGGGCCGCATGGGAGTCCAATATGCTCTCCATTTTGTCCTGACGCGAAGAAAGCCCTTCTAGCTTGCTTTGCAGCACACCAAAATCTTCCCGCAGCGCTCGGAGTGCTTCACCGTTTGACTGCACGAGGTTTTTGACCCCTCTAATCTCTGCGAGGATTTCCTGCTGCATTTCGGGGCCCTCGCGCAAGGCCAGCCCCTTCTGCGGGGACGGAGGTTCAGTTTTGGAACGTTTGCCGTGAGAAGCCGCTGGAGATCCAAATTCCAGGCGCGTGGGTTTGGTCCCCGCCATCTCACCAATGTGCCCCGGCAAGATCAGAGTAGAAGTTCCAAGTATGTACGGTGTTAATTCAGGATTCTGAGTAGGCCTCTCGGGAGCCTCAGCGTTATGCGACCATCCCGCTGGACATCAGGCTCCGCCCCCCAATATCTGAATTTCTTAATTAACTGAGAACGTGCCTCACCGTACACGCCATTGCTCTCAGGTCTGCATCTGTGTGTCTCACCTGACCTTAGCCCGTTGTGATTTGTAACATGTTAACCTCATTTACTATAGCACAAACCATTTGTTCCTCACATGCCCCATATAAATGAGCCATACATGTAACATAGTGTAAAGTAAGGTAGCAACATCCAGCACACAAACAACAACTACAGAGTGGTGCTGCTTGTGTTGTGGTTGTGACAGTCCTTTTTCACCCACCTTCAGCATCGCGATGTGTTGATGCACCATAGACCCTCATCTCCGCCATCATCATCTCTGGGACAGATGTAGCTGTGCCTACGGATGGGCTGGGCTGTTGCGTGTGCTGGATTGCTGCAGCCTCCAGTGGTGATCTGGTGTGTACGGGTTGGTCCAGGGACCCCTCATCTGCAGTTATGCTGCCCCCTGACACTGGAGGCTCTGTCTCGACCAAACTCATTGGGATTGGGATTGGGATGTCCACCTGCTCCTCCTCCTCCAAAACATCCTCCTCCTCCTCCTCAGCAGCCCCCATTACACTGTAGTCACCTGGATTGTGAACAATCACAGAGAGAACACCTATGTTTAAGCAATCCACATATATTTACGTGTGTGCTAATGACACCACAGACATGCTGTGTTGGGTTGGCGCATTTGTGCTGCATACAGTACCCAATACACCATGCCAGACGTGTGTTTCCACACCATGTAGCTGTTCCTGCGACACATGTGTGTGGTTTGGCAGAGCAAAAATTGCATGTTTGCCATGTTTCTGGTCATGTTTCCATTCAACATGTTTCAACATCCCCTCCATTTCGGCATCTATGCCACATATGTACACACATGCCTGTGGATGGCCACACCCTTACACCTGATTTTGCCAAACACTGTATGTCTGTGTGGGATAGTGAATATGGCACATATTTGTTATGACATATTATGTGCTCATTGTTGCATGTGATCAGCAGGGACTCATTGTGTAGCGGACGACAAGTAGCCAGCTCCTCTGCCCCACTGAGATGCACATGTGGCACTGTGCTGATACAATGACACACAAACATGACCTAATCAATGGCCCTCACACTCATACAGGGGATGACAATCACAGGTGTGGCGTTGTTGTAGTGACAGTTGTGTGTGTTTCCTAGTTACAGATGTGTAGGGGATGTTTTGGGAAAGAAAGTGTTATGTTGACCAGGGACCTGTCAAACAATCAGGTTGTAGAGGGATATTTCCCACACATGTGCCTCCAGGATAGCAATATGATGTTGATTTGGTCACACATAAGTAAGTGTCTGTGCAGATGACTGATCTCTATGGAATGGTAATAATACACATTAACCTGTAGGTGACGCTTACTATACATACCTGCTCGAGGATGTGCCATATCTAGGGCTTCAGGAAGTCCACGGAGGTAGATATGTCCCAAACGTGCTGCCAGCTCTTGTTCAAGGGGCGAGAGTGTTGGTATGAAGGGGCCCCCGCCACCTGTGCCCATAGCATGTTGTCTTTCTGCAAGCATGTGCTGATGTACCCCTCTTTTAATATCTGAGTACCGTTTTTTTAAACTTTCCACATCACGTGGGGGACACCCTGCCTCAGACAGTGCCTCGCGAACATCCTCCCACACTGCCATTCTGGTGGCCACTGTTGTGCGGCTGCTCAAACACCCAAATAAGACATCATAATTTTCTATCACATGTGACAGTAAAATATGGTTCTCCCTGTCACTGAACCTTACAGCTCTCTTCCTCTGTGTAACAGGCACAGGTATCCTTTTCCTTTTGCCCGTTTGCCTGTACTCTACCTGCTGTGGTCCAACAGATGGTCCTGCCTGTTCCTGGCTAGGCTGGGAGGTGTGTGCCCTGGGTGTCTCACCACCAACCTGCTGCCCACATCCTCCACCCCCTCACCCTGATCTGCTCTGGCGCTGTCCCTCTCCATCTCCCTCTTCAGCACAGGATCCTCTCACCGCAAACACACTCACCTTAACAGAAAATAACACAGAGGAAACAAAAGTGGACAAGGGCAGTACAATACAGCACAGAGTCCACAACACAATAGCAAAGGTAGACTTTAAGGTCAAAAAGTCAAAATTACACGGTCCAACAATACTTGTAACAATATTCTCTCCCTGTCTTGTGTGGCCTACTCCTATGGCAGACGGCCCCCTTCAAATTCGCTGTACCTCTCTATATCCCTCCTTTGTCTGCAGCACTTCGAGCACAGGTTCTTGCCCTATTGCTCTCTGTAACTTTCTATCTGACTCCTTCCTGTGCACTACTCCCAACACAGGCTGTGTCTCTAGCTCACTCTAACTCTCTGTCTGTATGTATAACTCCTCTAACAACCCTCAACGTGTGGCACGTGTGCAGCCTTATTTATAGGGTTTTCCACGCTTTTTCATTGCACATGCGCAATTGTGCAGGCGTGGCGCTCATGCGCCATCCTCGTGCACGCTTACGCATTGGTGTCCGTACGCGGACACACGCACATGCGCCCTGGGACACAGATTACGACGGGTGCCACATGGGCGTCTGTGTGCGTTGTACGCATGCGTGTGGCGATGCGCATGTGCGTAACACCACACAGGCGGACACCCATGCGTAGATTGGCGCATGCGTGCGACGCAAGCGCAACGCATGCGAGCATATGTGCATGCGCGTTAGACGGAAGGGGAAAAAATAAACCCTATAAGTGAACGTGACATGCTTGTCCACGTTGAGGGTTGTAGGCGAGGAAGAGTAGGAGTGTGTTTTGAGACAGAAAGGAGGTGAATCCAAACAGATGTATTTGTCCATTAGATTGTTGTTTGTATTGGTTATTGTATTTTCTTGTGGGTGTATGTTGTTGTGTGGTTTGTAGTTTGTAGACTGCTTAGTTAGATTTGTCTGTTTGTCTGAGTGTGTTTGTGTAGTTGGGCGGGAGGAGTTAATGGCACATATTTATCTTCAGGCATGTGTCCTGTGTAGTGGGCAGATGCTGCAGTTGCCGGACAGGGGAGATGGTGTCCATGGAGCTGTGGCACAGGGCATGGGTGTAGTCCCGCAGCAAATCAGGCCTGCAGCTGTGGGGGCTGTCCAAGCTGGTGCTGTTCGTGCACGGCGCAGGAGGCGTGCCGAGGTGCAGGCTCGGCAGCCATGCCTCTACAGGCCCAGGGCCCAGCTCCAGGACATGAGAGAGGACCAGGTCATCTCCCTTTACCGACTGAGCACAAGGGCTATTAGGGAGCTGTATGAGGATCTAAGACCTGACCTCCAGCCCATGACTGATCGGTCCCATGCCATACCAGGTTTAGTCAAGCTCCTTGCTGCCTTACATTTCTTTGCCTCTGGCTGTTTCCAGTCATCTTTGGCCGCAGTAGGTGGTATGAGCCGCCCCACCTTCTCACGATGTCTCCACCAGGTACTGCGTGCCATGGTCAGCCGGGTGGGGAATTACATAGCCATACCCCACACTAGGCAACAATGGAGGACCCTGAACCAGGCCTTTGAGACATTAGCCGGGATACCACACGTGATGGGAGCTATTGATTGCACACATGTTGCCCTGATCCCGCCTAGAGACAGGGAGGTAGCGTTCCGCAACCACAAACACTACCATTCCCTGAATGTTCAGGTTGTATGTGATGCAAATCTGCATATTCTGAATGTGGTCCCTAGGTTTCCAGGGTCCACCCATGACTCCTATATCCTGCATCACTCGGCAGTATTCACGCAATTTGAGGAGCACCGTTATGGGGACTGTATATTGCTGGGTGAGTATGTCAGGATCACCTATCGATGTATGACTTTCTACATGTGTGTATTTGTAGTCCCATATGATGCAACTTGTTCATATCAGAACATGCAGGTAATATCTGAGAAATGTTATATAGAGAACTGCTGTACGTTTAAATTATTACAGCCGTCTATAGGTCCATTTACACTACTAACATTAACCATTGCACATGAGCATCCTAACAGTATATGATCATAACATGCACATGGTGTACATCTGCAGACACCCCTGTGCATGTGGCTCTGTTGTTGCTGATGTCCCCATAATGTGTTTTGGAGGCAACAGCGAACAAGTCTTGGGGGGGGGGGGGTGTTGCCCTTCACATACACCTGTGATGATGTTTAATAGTTGCCTCATAATTGTATGGCATGTAACATTGATGTTGTTGATAATCCATACACGTAACCCGTGTCATGTGTGTCTTAGTTTAACCCACACACTCTGTAATGCAGTTGTCACCCTGGAAGCAAAGGATAACATGAGGGGGTGTAAAGCAATATCTTATGGGTGTTTTTGAGCTTTTCTACAGTGACAACATGTGTGCATATCTCTGTCCACACTTATTGGCTATGTCAAGGGTTTTTGGAAACACAATATAGGTGTTACAGTACCTTTGTGCACTGTAGATGAGCAGACGTTAGTATCATCTTGTCTGGACATCCTCATATATGTGAACATTATGGATTGGTGACGGTTAAAGCAAGGGCAATAAGTGGGTGCATACAAACCGGTTTCACAACCAACTACGCAGGAGGGTAATTTCCGTATGTATATGTATTTGGCCCACACTCATTAGGGGTACAGTATGCATGTTTGACATCCACAACTTCCAAAGAATGCAGACAAAATGGATACACTGCAAAGGATGGCTATTACAGTAATTTGCCACCAATACTATACAGCATATGGGGATTTACTGACAAATATGCATATGTGTACCCTACACAACATGATGTGTATAGGTGATATAGTGTACATTGTGCCATACCTCCATGGCATACATGTTGGGGGGGGGGGGGAGGTGTCGCTGACGTAGATGTCAGCATGGTTTTCAAGGGTTACTGTTCAAACATATACTTTGATTATGTGATTAGTGGATTGCTGTTGTGGTCTCACAGTGGCGGTGAGGCAGATCTGGACAGTAACTGCATGACAATATGCATGTTGCGCACACACACACACACACACACACACACACACACACACACAATCTATGCAGAGATAGATGGACGTGTTTTTTATTTGCGATGGGTGTACGTACTCGAGAGGCCATGTGCTCATTTTCTGTCATCCTTTTATTTTTTTTTAATGCAGCCTAGTTGTGTTGTTGTATCGTTCCATCAGCATGTGTTGTGCATTGTTTTCTCATGTGTTATGAAGTGGAATTAATGTTTGAAATGAACTCCTGCATTCACATGCAACATTTCTTTCTACAGGTGATGCAGGATATGGGTGTCGCCCCTGGCTGCTGACTCCTGTGCGTCAGCCACGGACATGTGCAGAGCAGAGGTACAATGAGGCCCATGCCTCCAGTCGCTCAGTCATTGAGCGCACCTTTGGCGTGTTAAAGAGCCGCTTCAGGTGTCTGGATAGGACAGGCGGGGCCTTACAATATAAAGCACGCACTGTTGCCGAGATAATCATAGCCTGTTGCATCCTGCACAACATTGCTCTCAGGCACAATATCCCTGCAGAGATTAATGAGGATCTTGAGGAGGATCCAACGTGCCCCCCTGAGCGTGCCGGTGCTGACACACGGGAGGGCACAGCGGTCAGGAGGAGGTTAATTGCAGAGATCTTCTCATGTACGTATTAGTTATCTTTGCACATTAATGTTTTATATTATGTGCGTAATGGTTACTGAGTTTGATGTCTATGTAAAGGTAGAATGTGGATGCCACACTCCATGTGCATTTGAATCACAATGCCAACATCACATATAGGCATGAGTGTGACACAAAGAATGTGGGCAGGGCACAACAACATTTGTTGGCTGATGATGTGTGTGGTTGTTGATCCTTTTTTAGGAAATTTGAACGGTCACATTCCCATTTAGTGTCTGCTTCTGGGAGATGTAGCTGTTGTGCACATGCAAGGTTTTGGTAAGATGCTGTGGTTTGAGCACAGTATCTGCCATATGGTGAGATTTACACGTTGGGGGGTAGTCCGTGTTTGTGGACAATTGTCCTTTGGGGTGTGTTAATAGTACACCAAATAGTGTGGTTTTGGTGGTAGTTCAGCTCCTCTGACATGCCTATGTTTGTGTTCTCATCATGTGTGTGGCTAAAAGTCATACATGGCAGAGTACACATGCTTAGTGCAACTATGTCTGGATGGTAAGAACTATGTTTGAAGACTGTAAATGTCATCCCTACAGTGTGTCGAAATGTATTGGTCAACTAGTATACACAACATGGATATGTTTAAGGATGGTGACCTGGACATTGCCCATCAAGGTGGTGTGGTTGCTAAATGTTTTATTTGTAGAGTTTACCGTCAGTGCAGTGATGCATCTTTACACACATGTTGAGATGAAACAGGCCAAAACAGCAAGGAGTGTTTAGTAGTAGCCAAGTTGACCCATAAATGTGGGAGTGGCTTGTGGTATGACAGGTTTTTATTGGCGTACATGGCATTTATTTATTTATTTATTTATTTTCTTATATACCGCACTATTAAGATCAGTGCGGTTTACATTACAACTGAACAATGCAACAATGTTTTTACATAACACAATGTGCTTACATAGAACAGGGGTACAGTCATAAGGGGAGAATAACAGGGAAACTATAAGATATATACACATAAACTTTACATAGAGTTATATACAGCATATCTCGCTGATGCTATCACAACATCAGACATCATGCATGTGCTACAGGCTGTGTATGTGTGTAGGTCAGGGGAAAAGAGTCTATATGAGGAAATACATTGCAGACACGAGCAAGTGACGGTTATGTTGGCATACAAACAAAGAGATAGGGTACAGGTATTTCTCAGGCCTACACATCTAGGGTATGCATGCTTTGACATTGTCATTGACACACAGTGGGATGGCATACAGCCATCATGGTTTACTCACAGGCAGACATGTGTGTGTGTTGTTGACTACATGACGGTAATATGAGAACCTATTTGTGCATATCATCTGCACATAGGTGTCATTATTACTGCAGGTATGAGATGTACGCAGCAGGATAGGTCATTGAACAGTGGATACGGGAGGATCACCTGCATATTTCCAATGTGTTGTAGCAATTGTCAGTTTGTTGACATACACAATCTGGTCACCAGTAAACATGGACAGGGATCATTGTTGGCAATATGGTG
Organism: Ichthyophis bannanicus; assembly: GCA_033557465.1. Lineage (NCBI taxonomy): Eukaryota > Metazoa > Chordata > Amphibia > Gymnophiona > Ichthyophiidae > Ichthyophis > Ichthyophis bannanicus. The sequence goes on along the minus strand of CM066036.1, from coordinate 298,523,197 downwards.
AGTGTATGGTATTATTACAACCTTGGCATGAGGTGGAACCATGCTGGTAGCACACACATCTATTTCTCTGTGTGTAAAAAGACAGATAGTTAGGACAGGAAACAGAGAGATTACAGACACCATAAAGATAGCCTACAACACCTCCATGATGCCTATTACATGTAAGACATCTGTACATTGTGATATACAGCAGTCACTCATTGTGTGATGTATTGTGGTCTGACAGCTGCAGGCATGAAGGTGCAGTCAGTGATACACAGGTAGCACATAACATATGTTGGCTTCTCTTGTGTCTCCAAATGCACAGGACATACTTTGTACGGATACTGTTTTTGAGATGCATTGCCATGTGACTCTACATCCTTGAAAATGCCGTGATTTTGGGTAGGTCGATCTACATAGACATTGTGTGTGCCTGTAGTCATGTGAATAATATGTGTCTTGAGATTTCTCATATTGGGCAGATGCTGTTATTTACTTTTTTTCACCTGTGCCTCCGTAAGCCATCTCTTGCTATGTTCACTCATATCCCCATGCGCTTGTGTTCAGCATGTCCTCTGGCACAGTCTCAATGCGACATGTACAACATACATGCATGTGTGTGTAGGTTGTGGTTTGGTGTATTTTACCACCACTTTCAACGTCCCCAACAATGTACTATCAGCCAACAAAACGGTATCATAGCATGTTCCATGGGCCTTTATATGTACAGATATCCACCTGTGCACATACAGGCCATGTGTTACAGATGGGACGCTGAACTTTACATACTGTGTGTGTGTCTGTTTTTATAGGTTGCATGTGTGATGATGGCTTGATCAGACATAGTACATTTTCATCTGCTGTGAGGGGTTTGTGCACCTTCACATAATTGGCAACAGGCATAACTCATACATAGGGGGGTTTAACTTGTTATTTATTTATTTATTACAGTTGCTTATATACCGCACTATTCAGCATCAGCGCGGTTTACAGTATAACAAAATGACCAAAACACACATTCTGTTTGGTTTTACATAGAACAAGGGTGACCATTATCTGCATGTGACTTGTGACCATTATCTGCATGTGTTGTGTGCTGTGATTAGACATGTGTCTGCTGTTTAGAGAAAGCACTGTTGTGAAACTTTGGTGCCTTTCAGATATGAACATAATGGTGACATGCATCAACAGTGGTTTGACATTGTGATTCTACACCTTTTGCTGACATTGTCTCCTTTCATTGTGACGTAAGCTGGCTGTTTAGTGGCTCAAGGGATTGATGACATACACCTGTTGCAAAACACAAGGTAGGTTTCACCTTTGTTATTTGGATATGTACGTTTGTATTTAACTGGTGATGATCTCATATGTGTCTCCTGTTTATGTTAGATTTCCTTTATGCTCACATGAACAGATGCATATTGTGTGTAGGTGTGAGACACTTGTGTGACATGAGCATGGACATGACCATATCCATGTGCCACCCGTGTCTGTGTTTACCATTACTTATGTTGGCCAGAACGTTTATTTTACTATTGATATCATGTCATGTTTGCCTATGCATCCCTTTATTCTGCATTTTGTATGGTGTGACGGTCTGACAGTTGTGTTTATTTTGCAAAGTGTCTAACCATAACATACGTATCCTCTCCTGGCACAGCACAAAGGACATACCAGACGCATCTCTTACAGAGCATCTGTTGTCACCACCAACCACCTGATGGAGGACAGTACACCATGCAACTCTTTACCAAAACATTTCGCCATTGGATGTTTGAACTATGAGATTGGATCAAATGACTGCGAGGGACAGTATTACTCTTTAACTGCTGATTTCCCCATGACAGAGGTGTCCAACGCAATGTTGATGCTACGGTTATGCAGTGAGTGATGCTCAATGTAGAGGACACACATAAACTTTGAAGGACTGTGCCATATTGCACACTAACACTTGACTATGCATGGCCATAGCTGAAATAACCCTGGTAACCTAACCTTCTGGAATGCTGATACTATTTTGACTTTGGACACTGATTCCCCCTTGTGCAGCAGCAACTGACATGGACAGCGTACGTGCTACATTCAGACACAGTTGAGCTTTAAAGGACTTTGTCCCAATGGTGTGTCATGCCACCCACAATATGATGGTGGTTTCCTTACAACACAAACATACACCCATGTTTTTGGCATGTGGCTGACTATGGGCCAATCCTATTGTCAACGTGTTACTGCTTTCCACCTGGACATGATACCGTCTTTACCTCCACAATGCTTTCAAGCACACCGACATCTTAGACTGAGGTTTTCAATGACCCAAGGGTTTTTTCAGGGCATGTGTGTCATCACTGTATCATATTGCAATGTGGCTGTTGCTTGTGCATATGACTGACTATGTTTGTGAGACACAGCATGTGGGGCTATGACTTATGTGTGGTTCCCTGTAATAAGTTTGTACAAAATGTCCTTCTTCACATGCTACATCTTGTGTTTGTTTACTGTGCATACATGACAGTGTGCATATGTGTACAGACCTTCCATTTGCCATTTCAACGGACCAGATTATGCCCTATGCTAGGGACATTCACATTGCCACATTATGTTTGTAGTGTGGCAGTGTGTGTGACCGTTCTACTTTTTCACTTGTGCATTCCATGTATCATGCTATATGTGGCCAAACAGTGTCTACACAAAAAGAAAGGGCAGGGTGACCTCCTTGATGGTGTTATATGTGCATGTTTCTGCAGGATGTTTACTTGGGATTATGTCTGTGTTCATGTGCCTGTGCTACCTGTTACCATATGGTTATTATGATGTTTCAGATTGTTTTTGTCCACATTGTGGCTGGTTTGCTTCGTAGATCAGGCATTAGGATGAGAGCCTCCTCATTACTTGTATTGCATGTGTATTGACATGTAAAACATTTGTCAATAGACGTTTTTGATGTTTGTCTGACTCCTGTGTTGTCAGATGGGCATGTTTTGAGGAACAGATGAGGTGTGTTGAGTCCGCAGCATGCAGCGTCTACTCTGTACCTGCACTTATATGTTGGGAACACATTTGGGCCAAGCAACACCAGATGGGGGCAGGGGGTCTGCTAACGAGTGCACAGCATGCACCTGATGCACATTATATTATGTGCCACTAATGTGTGGTCAACAAAGTAAGATTAGTGTAGGAGGTGGATTTGCGAGCTGCTAAGGGTGTTTCCCACTTTCACAGGGGATACGGTCAGCCTTGATATTATGATGGCACTGTCTACACTATTTGTGATGTGTTAGCAAAATAAATATATGTATTTGACAGCCACTTTCTCGGTTTGATGATTGATCATGGTGACAGACCTGGACTGCAATGTGTGCCTCTGTATCAGTCCTGACTCCTTGTGACCCACAGACTACATTGTTTTCTTGTCAAGGTCACTGGATGTAGATGAGGTGGTATGTTTCCCATGGAAATGGAGGGTTACCTGACTTACCGTACGCCACAGGGGGTGCTACTGTGAATTTATCACTGTTTTTTTTGGGGCCAAGCCAGTTTTCTATTCACTATGTTAGTTCTACACTATTTGAGCGTACTGTCCCTTTATGGGGTCCTTTACTGGTCATGTCCATGGTGCACATCTGCTCACATCCTTGCACAGTGACAGCTGTGTATGTGCCAGCCATATGGCACATCACTGTGAATGAATGGTTGACATAAACACACTCCCTTTGGGGGATTTGTGTTACAGTGTGCTCATTTTGCAGTTTGTGGGATTGTCTACAGTGATGTGTTTGAACTCTGTGGTTTGGAGGTTTTATTCAGATTGTAGGGTTTTTGGACACACTGGCTTAAATGCACCATTACGTACCACCAGCTTACTCACCTCTACACACACCCTTCCCTCTTTTCACTGTACCACAGGGTGCATCCTGTATGCTGCATCCCCATAACATATTCGTTGTTACAGAGGTCTCTTACTTTATGGTTTTAACATGCCAATGCACGTAGTGATTTGTTTTGGCTGTGATTCTGGTGGTGTGTGTGGTACACCTGTTTGCATGTTGATCTTTATCCCGACACAATCATCATTATTCACCTGATCCACAGAGCATCATGTGCTGCCCTGGTGTTTTTTTTTTTTAAATGTACATGCTGTATTCACTGCAGAACATTCCCTTGTGTTGGTGCAGGTGTCCCTGGTGCCAAATACTGAGTGGACGTAGATCGGTACATAGCAGATGTGCATGTGCATTTGCTCACTATTTATTTTGGTGGTTTGCTTGTTTTGACAACCAGCAGGCGTTTGGTGTACTGATATGCAGTGTTTTTGTATGCAGACTTTGCTAATGTGCTCACATTGGCGGTGTGGCCTACCGGTTTAGGCATGGCCATTTGTGGTGGTGGTAATCGGTGTGCTCCCTGTCTGCTGTCTTGGATTTGTATGCTTGTCCTGCATTGGTGCATTTCATTTGTCTGCGTGTCATATCTTTGGTGATGTGTGGTATGACCACATTGTACCCTCATCTGAGTTCTGAAACATCCTTGTGTCCATCCTCTGTCTGCCAGCTGTGTGCCATCTTACCCTGATGTGCATGCTGCTTCCCCACATCGTGAACTCCATCACATTCATGCATTGCAGCTCGCCCTGCTTGCCTCCCCTGTGTATGCTCAGCCTAGCACCTGTACTCCACAGTCATCCTGTTATTTCACTTATCCTGCCATTGCAGCCACCTCTGCTGGCCACATCTTCCCATCCTCTATCACACACAGTCATTACATCATGGCACATTACCATCACTCTGTGCATGGATCTCGTTGGCCACAATATGTTTTTCAATTTTTATGGCTGTCACATGGACTGAAGCTGGTTTCTGCATGCCATCAACGAATCTACATCGTTCTTTTAGTTAGATATTGTCTATGTTCTCAGCTCTGTGCAGTGTTCATGTTACATGTGTGTTTGCCACATACGTGTTTTAACATTCAAATTGTGCAATGTTGCTGTTGTTGCCTAACATTGCTGATTTCACCTATACATCCTTAGGGCATCTTCTGCCACACCTTTGATTCAGACAGCTTATGGGGTGCCTACGATAGTGCCTTGGGAGTTGACAGACTTTCAACATGGCCTCAGGGAGATATTAAGGGTTTCCTTTGCTAAAGGGATATGTAGGGAATGTTCCATCTGATGCACCGTAAAATGGCCAGTTATATATGGCACAAGGGTGTAGTTCTCTTTAGATGGACGCACGGATTTCTGTACACTTGCACACAGAAATGGAACATAACTCAGCTAACCTAATTCCCAGAAAATACTAAACCATGACCCCTGCAACATCATTGACTGTCTTCACCAGTTGTAGGCATACATTACATAGGAGTATGTGGTTTCTCACCATACCTTGTATGTAATGGACCTATGTTCATATTGGGATTTCAGTCTCCAAAGGGGATAGGGCATTTTCCAGGATAATATGAACTCTGCTCCCCTGTTGATATCTGTCCCCGGGGCCTGTCAGCAGCACCTCATAGCTAAATCAGTAATGGCAGATGCAGGTCTGCCATTGATGATTTAGCAAGGGGGGGGGGGGGGGGGTGCTGCAGACAGACCCAGGCAACTGATTACAATGACATTTACTCTGAACCCCTGTGGATATCAGTCGCCAGGGGCTGGGTGCAGCCCCTCACTACTAAAACAAGGATGTCAGACCTGGGTCAGCACACCTTCTTACCATTTCCAAACATCACAATGCACAGTGCTGCCAACAGAAACAGTGCTGTTACCTTTATCTGCCTCATAGGGCACCCTACATGGCGCCCCATCGCACACGCTTTCAACAACATTGTACGGTGCCATGGCGGACAATCCATTTACACATGTGTCCTATGGGGTAACTTCAGGGGCATGTTATGTTACAGTGCTGTGAAAGTACATGTGCTTGAATAAGTTATTGCACAGATATACGAGATGTGCCTCCTAAAGCTATATTAACCCTAACAGGTGAACACTCAACAAGCCATGTTCATTTGCCATTGTTGGGGGTTGCACCCCTGACCCCTACTCATTCCCTTACCCATTGCGATATGATTGTGTTTCTGGCCTTGCACATCAGCGCACCACCATATGGCTCTCCAACATCATTATGCTTCCAAAACCATTAGCACACACCCTTATGCCCAGCAGCACTACACCTTATGCCACCCATACTTTGTCAATGAACGCCACAGACAGCTTCCTTCAGTGTGCACTGTGGTGGCTTGAACCCATGCTCCCTGCACCTTTGGTCAGTGTTCTAACCATTGTGCTGTGGCTCAGTTCTTCTGCTTTCATATCAATGCGCCACCTATGCCTCCCACGATTCACAGGCCTCCAAAAACATTTGGGCGCCTCTTTAGGCCCAGCAGCGCAACGCCTTATGCTGCCCATATTTTGCATACCTTCTAAAATAACACCACAGCCAGCTTTCTTCAGTGAGCACTGTGGGGGATTGAACCCATGCTCCCTGCACCTTTGGTCAGTGTTCTAACCATTGTGCTGTGGCTCAGTTCTTCTGCTTTCATATCAATGCGCCACCTATGCCTCCTACGATTCACAGGCCTCCAAAAACATTCGGGCGCCTCTTTGGGCCCAGCAGCGCTCTGCCTTACGCCACCCATTATTTATCTGCCTCCTAACATTACGCCTCTGACAGCTGTCTTCATTGTACACTGTGGGGGATTGAACCACTGAACCCTGCACCAGTGGTGGGTGGTCTAACCATTGTGCTGTAGCTTTGCTCTCATGATTGCACATCAGCACACCACTTATTCCTCCTGTGCAGCCACCTCATGCGCTAATGTGCGGGGCGCGTATGGGCGACCCGCACCTTACCGCATATGCAAATCACGCATTTCCCTCTTCAGCACGAAACGCCCACTCCTTATATGGCACCCGCACTCTACCGCGGCCCGCACTTTACCGGGATCTTAGTAAACATACCCCTTACAGCACACATTGACCAAGAAGAACAGCAACAATTAATCCCCTCCCCCTCCCCCCCATACCTTGCAAACCCTAAGAAATCCAGTCTTCACATGGCTGAATCCGTAAAACGATCCAGAGCAGACCACTTATACTGGGCAAACCCCACCCCCCTTAAAACATTAACCTTGTCCTGAGCTTTTTCATATCTGCTGCAGAGACACACTTGATTCCACCACGCATGCCAGTCCTACCTAGAAAATTCTTTCCAATTTATTAAAATCAACTTCAAAGCTATAGCTATCATGAAGTTGAATATAAAGAAAAGATCCTTTTCCAGCAGCGGGATCCCTGCAGCAGACCTCAGGACAAGTATACGCCAAGTAAGGGGGAAGGAGCAGCCCAGCACCTGCAGTATCCTATCCCATACTGGCTTCCAAAATCCCATAACAAAAGGGCAGTCCAGAACCATATGGCGGATGGTACCCATTGCCCCCTGGCATGACCAACATAGAGAGGAGTTTCCAGCCTTCCAGTGAGCAACTTTGCACAGTGTTATGAAGGCCCGATGTGCAAAAAAAAGCATAGATTGTGTGATTGCTGCAGATCTCGAGACACGAACTATCAGTCCCCACAAAAGATTCCACTCACTCAATTGCACCGGAGCCGCCGTCTCCTCTTCCCAAATCTTACACAAACCCTGTAGTTGACTAGGATGGTGCGATCTATAAAGTACATAACTTTTTGAGACAGCCCCTGCTCTAGAGTTGATTGCTGTCACGATTTTTTCCAACCCCCAATAGGGGGAATAGTCCATGGGCCGCAACCGCAATTGAGACAGACAATGCCTAAGTTGTAGCCATTGATAGTGCGACTGTTTAGGTATCCCAAATTCCTCTCGCAGGACATCAAAAGGTTTCCACTCCGTCCCACTCATCAACTGTCCAACAGTCCAAATTCTGCACTTCTGCCAAACAGCCCATGCAAACGGTACTTTATTGATCTTGAAGAGGGGGTTGTACCAAAGGGGCATTTGGCGAGAGGGTGGGTTTTCCTTCTCTATGATACTCATAAAATTCTGAAGGGCCCTCTGCGTCGACAGAATTACCTTCCCCACTTCTGAAGACATAGGCCATCTCATAACCATAGCCAGCTTAAGTGAACAGGGCTGACAGAGACGTTCCTCCAATTCTATCCAGATAGGCTTTTGCGAATAGTAGTCTCCACCTGCCCAAAGACATCCCTGCTTCAGAATTGTTGCCTGATGATACCATTGGAAATCAGGATTTTGGACTCCGCCCTCACCCTTGCTCGCCTTCAGCTTCCTCAAAGCAACCCTAGGCGTCTTTCCGTTCCATAGGAAGGCGCTCAAGATACGATCAAGCTCTTTATACACAGCCACTGGGAACAGTACAGGAATCATCCCTAATATATACGTTATTTTTGGCATTAGCACCATTTTAACAGACTCCATCCACCCCCACCACGTAAGGTGTAGCGGGGACCATTGCAGCACAAAGGACTTGGCGATCTCCTTGATCCTTGCAATGTTTCTTTGTATGGTGTCTTCCAATGGCGCCACAAACTGAGCTCCCAGATATTTAATAGCCTTTATCTCCAAAACAAAAGAATACTGCTGTACCATTTAGCTATTAGCCAGACAATTGAGAGGAAAAGCCACTGACTTTGCCCAATTTACTTTGTACCCCGAGAACTGGGCATAACCCTCTATCAATGTCAAGAGAGGAGATAGTGAAGAAGGCCTCAGGAAAAACATCAAATCATCCGCATATGCGGACACCTTGATATGCATCCCCTCTATGGATATTCCTTCAATTTCACTTGTTTGACGTACTAGCAGTAGCAGTGGCTCCAATGCCAAATTAAACAAAAGGGGAGACATCGGACGGCCTTGTCGAGTACCCCTGTGCAGTAAAAAAGGGACAGAAAGCATCTGATTGACTAAGATTCTGGCTACAGGGCGAGAATATAAAACTTGAATCATAGTTATGAACGATTTAGGAAGGCCAAACCACTCCAAGACAGCAAATAGGAAAGGCCACTCCAATCTATTAAAGGCCTTTTCAGCATCCACTGACATACCAATATACGGCTCATCTTTCCGTTCTGCAATGTCCAGGAGATTGCAAAAAAGCTTATCATTATCCGTGGTAGATCTACCAGATACAAAACCACATTGATCTGGATGTATTAACGCAGGGATAATCTTAGGGGCATGTTTACTAAAAACCGGAAATGTGCGCGCCGCAAAATAGCGCACGGAAACGCGGCACTGAAACGCGCATAAACGCGTTTAAATGCCCCGCACACGTGCGTGTCACCCCCGCATAGGTACGCGGCACACTAACGGGCCCCGTACAAGTGCGGGCCCGCAAATGTCCGATAGAGGCGTGGAACAGCTAAAGGAGGGCGGAGGAAGGCTCCGGAGGGGCGGAGGGACGGGGTCAATGGGTGGAGAGTGGGAGGGGAGAGGGTCCCCGCACAGTATCGGGCCCGAATTTGCATGTAAAAACTACCGCGAGTGAAACACTCGCGGTAGAAAGCATTTAAAGGGAAGAGAAACCATTTCCGTCAGCAATGTACAGGAAAACCGGGGAAACCAGCAAAACGTGAGCAGTGTGATACATGTGCACAGCACAAAAGTGCACATAAAAATAGGAAATGACCACAACAGAACTATTAAAAATAGTAATTCAGCTGGGGAACAGTTATAGTGATGGACAAATACAGAAAACACACCCAACAAAGCTCCAGAAAAAAAGAAATGAATTTTGGAAGGGTTTACGGAGCGGAGACTCTTCCAAACAACATTTCCTGTTGTGGAGCTGTCCTGGGAGTGTTTGCTATGGTTGCCCATTAATATCACTGTTGCCCAGCGTGGTGATATTGTTTCCCCCAGTTCCCGTGGTCATTTCCGTGGTTTATGTGCACATTTGTTACCAGACAGGGTGCATATGCCCACAGTAAAATTGCGTAGAGCAGGGTTTGTGACTCCATCCTGCCAGGCTTACTACCTCCAGGGGCTGCACTGTCTCTGTGGCCATAGTGTGGTGCAGCGGACAGAGTCAGTACTTCTAGGACCAGAGAGTCAGAGGTTCAAAGCCCAGCTGGGGCACTTGCCAGCCCAGTCCCTATATTTTACCCACCACTAAACACAGATAGCGCAGACACCCCTGTATTGCAGGGGACATAAGCATGGGGAAAACACCCATATTTTACCCAACAATGCACACACACCACAACAATGGGCATTACCCACAGCCAAGTACCCCAAATGCAGTCCCGTACTGCCACATTCCAATCAGGTCACCTGCTTTTTATGGGAGAAGCTCATGCCAGCATGTTGGCGGACGAGTACATAATGTGGTGCAGGGGGCAGTGGCTGCTAGCGACAGAAGACAGAGGCCTAGCCATGTGCAGGCTGCCACCGTCCACTGCAACAGACTGCAACAGACAGGCCCTGCCAGATCCACAATCATGGACATGCCAGGGAATCCACCCAATCTGTGGCTACACAGTGGTGCAGTGCACGCAGACACTGCATGCAAGAGCAGAAAGTCACAGGTTCAAAGCCCAACTGGGGCAACTGCCAATCCTGCCCACATATTTTTCCCCCAAGTAAACAGTGATAGTAAGGGCACACCTTTCCTGGCGAGGACATATGCAATGGCAATACGTCTATCTTTTACCCCACTGAGCAAAGACACCATGAACAGGGCCAGTACCCAGAGCAGAATCACCCAAATGCAGTCCTGGTGGGGCACACACCATTCAGGTTCCATGATGCCACTCATACAAATGCCTGTGCTGTATATCTATGCACCACACCCATGGTATGTAGATGTAGCTCATGCATATCCATGAGGGACAGCAGGAAAACCAGAACAGTGTGATGCAAACCTGGACTGGAGTTGGGAATCTGTGCCATAAAGCAGCAGCCATCAAGGGCAGACACACCCACACCCACAGGCCTCATTGGCCAATGTCTCCTGGAGAGGCAGACCATTGGACCCTGCATGCATCTCCCAAAACTAGCACTTGCATAACTTACCAATGTCACCCTACACCTGAGGTATACGGTACACAGCTCTGAGATGTTTGCTAGGAGCACAGGCAGCTAGATATCCATACGTTACGCACATACTGCTAGTTGACCCCATCCGAACAATCTGTTAGGTGTTTGCGGTGCGTGCTCCAGGCCTGGCCTCTGACGGTGTTTACCACCCTGGGGAGTGACCCCCAGCTGTACTGCATACCATATCCATGCCTTGCCGTGCTCAGGACCGGTTTGGTGGGCAAGGCTAATTACGTCCTCAATAGTAGCACCATGATGGCATAGGTGTAGAAGTGTGTGTCTGGCTATACAGTGGGTGTTGGCTGCAAGCCCCTTCCACAGCCCACACTGCCAGCACTGTTGCCAGTATTGGCCTGCCAATGTGCATAATGAGGTGCAAGGTACCATGGGTATAGCCAGGACAGGGTAGCCTGGCCAGGATGCATCTGCACCGGGCATAGGGCACTGGCAGGGACATTGTAGTGTCCGGCCACCACCTACACAGACAGGGTGGCCAAAGCATGTCCTTCTGGGAGATCACGCTCACCCTGACTGTGCAGTGACCACAGCATGGCTAGGCACCCCCATAGTGCTATACAGTATTTCTCTTATGTGATAGATATGGGTTTCTATTTGGGGCCTAGTCACTGATTTATCTGCTTGCTGTGTATGCTGGCAGGCTAGTTCTGGGTGCATGTGTCTCCATTGGGAACATGGATTAACCAGCAGACTGTTTGTAGCTGGTATGTGTCTTGCTGGAATGGCTTGCAGGGTGCAGTGGCTGTTGGCTTGCTGCAGGGGAATATCTGGTGGTGGGGTGCAGCTTGCCTTATCCTGGTCCTATGTCTGTCTGGTGTTGTGGCTTTGTGTGGGGTGGGGGTGGTGTTCATTCCACAGCAGGACTGGGGTTGATGTTGCCCTCTATTACCACCTTTGCAGGGAGGTACAGTGAGGATCTCTTGATGGGGGACCATGCTTGCTGCTGGGGGGGGGGGGGGGGTTGGGTTTCTCAGGGGGTGCTGAGCCTGACTGGGATATCCATGAACCAGCTGCTGTAAGAAGCAGTCATTTATTTCATCTAGAAACATTATCTCCCCAGCATGTTCTGCTGTGACATTGACCCAGTCAATACCAGGGTAATTGAAATCACACATGATTACTGTGTTGTAACTTTAGTTAGCTTCCCTGATTTCTTTTAGCATTTCATCATCCATCTGTTCATTCTGGCCAAGTGGTTGGTGGTACACCCCCACTGCCATTGCCTTCCCCTTTTTACTTGGGATTTCTATCCATAGAGATTCTACAGTGTATTGTGCAGAAACTAGCTATCTTACATATTAACACTGCTTTGGAACTACTGCTGGGCCTCCATCAGCCATGGAAGGTGTTGTGGACCTGGTCCTGGGCGCCTCATTGCACACTCAGGGTGAGCACAGAACCCGCACGATGTAACGGTGTGTAGCTACTCTGTGCCAGTAAAACACCCGGTCAGTGCCCCCTACCAGGCAGAGGTGCTGTGTGGGTGCACCCGGTCACTCCCCCCAACAGGGCCGAGGTGCTGTGGGGGTGCATTCCCCATCTTGTGTCCATCTGTGGACAGCTAATTTGCATGTGCAGTGCATCATGGGTACGTGTGGCCTAACCCTATCCTGTTTACACCGGCAGACTGTCTGTGAAGTGACGTGCAGGCTATCTGCAGCCAGCCAGGGGCCTGCTTATAGCTATGGAGTTGTAGCCCAATGGTTACATCACTCCCTGTGCAGCCAGAGGTCATGGGTTCAAACCCACAGTGGGGTTCTGTGATAGGGGTGTCCACAGCATCTTTTTACTTTACTGTACATATGTTGCTGCCAGCAATAACACCCTGAGCGTACTGTACCCATAAGGTGCCTCTGAGGGCGCTTTATGGGGCGCCGTATACGGCACTTTATGGTTGCCATCCATATAGGGTGCACTATACATTATCCTGTGTCGCAACATACATGCTGCCCTATAGGGGACATTCTAGGGTGCCTTGGCGGACGGTGCACTGTCACATGTGCCTTATGGGCTGCCTTATGTTAACATGCTGTGAGCGTGCGTTTTCTAGTTGTTATCACAAAATAAAATTAGTGGGCCTCCTACAGCACTCCACAACATAAAACATACTGCCTCTGCTAGTCTTTTTCAATGGGCATTGTGAGGGATTGAACCCCTGGTCCCTGCACCATTGGTCAGTGTCACAACCATTGTGCTGTGGCTCTGTTCCTGTGCTTGAGCAGCAGCGCGCAGCCTTGTAGCCATCGGCGCGCCGTCTTGTGGCACACAAAATTAGCAGTCCGCCGCCTTCTGCAGCGTAACATTAACAGCACGCCGCCTTATGCCGCCCAACATGGGCATGCCCCTTAAAATAATGCCTCAGCCAGCTGTCTTCAATGGGCACTGTGGGGAATTGAACCCATGATGCCTGCATGAGTGGTCAGTGTCTTAACCATTGTGCTATGGCTCCATTCCTGCTATTTGCACATCAGCGCGCCACTTATCCCTCCCACTATTGGGCTGCCCCCTCACATCAGCGCGACACCTTCTGCCCACAGGCTCGCCGCCTTCTGTTGCCCCATTTTATCAGCGCGCCGCCATCTGCCGCCCACAATGAACAGTACGCCGCCTCATGCCGTATAAAAAAAGAGTGCGCCGCCTTCTGCCTCCCATAATCAATATACCTCCTACACCACTTTTGCCCATAAAAGTTGATGCCTCAGCTGGTCTTTTTCATTGAGCGCAATGGGGGTTTGAACCCCTGGCCCCTGCACCATAGGTCAGTGTCTTCACCCTTGTACTACGGCTCTGTTGTTTGGTTATGCAGCAGCACCCCACTTAGCCTTCCCACGCGCTAATGTGGGCCCCGCACATTAGCGCGACGCACACACGTACGGTCCGTTTTTTTTCTTTTTTCTGCCTGGCCCGCCCACTCCTTATATGGCACCAGCACACTAACGGGAACCCGCACAGCAACGGTGTTTAGTAAACATGCCCCTTAGTAAGCCGCTTTGCTAAAATGGAGGCATAGATCTTGTAATCCGCGTTCAAAAGGGAGATAGGTCTATAGTTCCCCACCTGCTGCGGATCCCTGCCAGGCTTTTCAAGAACTACTATGGTAGCCTCTGCAAAAGCTCCAGACTCTGTGAGATGACCCTGCAGGTATTGATAGTAGGAGAGTAGATATGGTGCCAATTCCTTGATAAACACCTGATAAAACTCCGATGGTAGTCCATCCGGACCTGCAGCTTTCCCCCGCTGCATGGCGTCCACAGCCTCCTTAATTTCCTCCAAGTCCAATTTACGACTGAGTTGTTGCACTTGCTGTTCCTCCAGTTTAGGATGCTCCACGCATTCAAGAAACTGTTCCAGGCCCGCAGAATCCTTTCCACCCTCAGATGAATACAATTGCTGATAAAAAAAAGCCTAAAGCTCTCTGCTATGCCAGCATTATCCACTCGATCAGGTCCCCCTTCTTCTTTTATGGAGACAACATGTGATTTCTCCCAGCGTGATTTCAATCTGGCCGCCAGCAGTCTTCCGGCCTTATTCATCTCAGTATGATACCTCGCCTTCTGGTCAAAAACCTCCTGCTCCACTTCCCTGCTAAGTATAGAATTGTATTGATAGCGCAGCCTTTGCAATCTTGTGAGCACTTGGGCATTACCCTGTCGCACCAGCAGTCTCTCCCCAGCTCTGATCTGAGCGTCTATTTTTTGCAGGGCCGCCTTCGCTTCTCTGCTGGCAGCTATGGCATAACTCGTTACTACCGCCCAAATTGCAGCCTTGAATGCTTCCCACCATGCCCATATGGGTGTATCCTCCATGTGATTAGTTGCAAAATACTCTGCAATAGCATTTTGTATACATTGCTTGAACGGCTCTTCCACCATTAAGGTTCTAGGAAAAAACCAGCCCCATGACAGGCCGGTTTCCTCCACCGCCTTCATTTCTAGCTTAATAGCTGCGTGATCAGAAATATGTGTACTCAAAATTTCTACAGACTTAATCTCTTTGGCCAAGGATCTGGAGACCAGGAAAAAATCAATTCGAGAGTAAGAGCCATGAGGGCAGGAAAAAAACGTGTAGTCCCTTTCAGCAGGATGCAACACACACCAGATATCAATCAGGCCCATCTCTTCCATGAGGGCTTGGAGCGTCTCTCGCGCCCGTAACATTTTTGCACTCCTACTAGGCTGGCAATCAATCAGGGGAAATCCCCACCAGCAATGACTGGGAGAGGAGAGAGCTCCCCTAGCACCTCCGCTAGGGTCCGGAAAAAATTGGGGTTGTCAACATTAGGCGTGTAGATGTTTACCAGCGCTATTTGTCAGTCTTGTATCTTAATTTGCACGCTAGCCCACCTCCCCTCAGAATCCGCTCTAGAGGATAGGATAGTTGCTTGACAAGAGCTCCTGACCAGGGTAATTACCCCATTCTTCTTACCTAGTGCTGGGGCGTGGGTCGCTAAACTGAATTTCCCCCCAGCCAGTTTCATCGCTTCCTTAGAGCCTAAATGTGTTTCTTGGAGCATCACAATATCGGCTCCCTGCTTATGACAATACGTCAAAATCTTTTTCCGTTTAATTGGATTTTTAATGCCCTTTACATTCAGGGATAAAATTTTAAGAGGATACATCCCAAAAATTAAGTGACATTGAGGACTGCCCAAGATCAGCATACCCACCCCTGTGCAAAGATCTCCTCATATCTGACCAGGGTTTGCAAGGTACCAGAAACTCCCCCCTTAAACAGAGCTGAATAATTGGGTGGGCCGTCACACACACAAGGTAGCTGCACGGCACCCCCCTCCCTCCAGTCTATACGCAACAACGCCCTCCTCCCTCCCCTCCCATCTCTGTTACAGTCTATGCATGGATATATAGATAAGCCCCCTCCCTTCTAAATTACATACACCTACACATTCCAGAAATGATTTATATCCAGCATTACTGGACCCATACCAGAAAACATACCATCCCATCAACAACGCCATTCCCAACCCCAAGTAAGTTAGGCTCCCAATCTCCCTCATCCCCCCCATTCACCCACCTCCACCTGATGACAAACTTCAACTAACAACCACACCCAAAACAGAGAAGGAACAATAAATCAATAAACAGTAAACAGAGAGCCCTCGATCATGACACCGGATCCACCCCCTCATACCCCAAAACTGAGTCCCATATGTCCCGAAATGTCCATAACCTGCAGGATAAGCTTACTACCAGTTCCTCTTCGCATAGTACTACAGAATAGGTGAGAAGCTCCAACACATCGCACTGAGTCCGCTTCTGCAAAGTAGCACTACTCCCCTCAAGTCATCTGTAGGGCCTCCTGCTCCTCTAAGAACTTCATCACTTCTCCCAGATCCTCGTATGTCTTTGTAACATTATTATAGGTGACTCGGAGCCGCGCAGGATAGAGGAGGCCATATCGAGCCTGAATAGCTTGTATACGGGGACGCAATGCCAGAAACCTCTTACGCTTATCCACCGAGGCTTTACTTAAGTCCGGGAAAAAAGCAATGTCGCTCCCTTCATAAGATAAGGAAGCCTGAGCTTTGGCTGCCGACAAAATCTGGACAGCTTGCTGGTGTCTGAGCAACAAAAGATTATCGGGCGCGGACCTCGTGCATGTAATCCCCTCTGAGCTGGGACTCGATGGGCTCTCTCAAACTCCAACAGCATCACAAACTTCACCTTTAATATCGTTGGCAGCCATTTAGTCAAAAAAGCAAAGATATCCGCGCCTTCGGCACCCTCCGGAAGCCCCACCAGCCGTACATAATTTCTTCTGCCTCTGTTGTTTAAATCCTCCAGCTGCCGATCCAGGCTTGTGATCTGTTTGTAGGCCTTCTGTAGTTGAGAGAGCTGATCTCCATGTGCTGCCAGCTTAGCGTCGACGCTATCCACTCGCACAGTCAAAGTTTGATATAGCGCTCTCATCTCATGGATCTCAGCTTGCACCTTTACAAGCGCATCTCCGTTTGCCACCACTAACTCCTTCACGGCACGGATCTCCTCCAGGAGCTCTTTCATGGTATCCTCCACTTCTCTCATGTGGGCCTGTTTAAGCGGCGATAGGGGGTCCAATTTGGCCCTTTTAGAGCTGGAGTTAGGCGCTGCGCCAAAGTCCAATTTTACAGGCTTACCACTAGCCATGAGCTCTCCCGACTCAAGCTACCATAGAAAATCGGGTCCAGAGGAAGAACGACGTAAAATCTTTCAGGATTCGTGTCGGAGGGTGCTGGAGCAAAATTCTCACACCGCCATCTTGTTCCGCGTCGGCCCCGCCTCTTGGAAGTTCTGGATTTCAACTTCCTACCTAAAAGCCTAAATTTAGCCTCCAGAACCTCCCTACCACATTTTCCTATGTCACTGGTACCGACATGTACCAAGATAGCAGACGCCTCCACAGCACTATCTAAGACCTTATCTAGGTGGTGCGTGAGGTCTGCTACCTTCGCACCAGGCAGGCATGTTACCATGCGATCCTCACATCCCCCAATCACCCAGCTATCTACATGCCTAATGATCAAATCACCAACTATAACGGCTGTCCTAACCCTTCCCTCATGGGCACATGGCCCTAGAGAAACCTTCTCGTTGCAAGAGGGTTTTACATCACCTGGAGGACAGGTCCTAGTTAAAGGATCACTTCCTGCCACACCAAGGTGA
The DNA here is from genome assembly GCA_033557465.1 of Ichthyophis bannanicus. NCBI lineage: Eukaryota > Metazoa > Chordata > Amphibia > Gymnophiona > Ichthyophiidae > Ichthyophis > Ichthyophis bannanicus. The sequence goes on along the minus strand of CM066036.1, from coordinate 298,505,499 downwards.
TGCTCTTCTGTCACGTGACCTCTCTCCTCCATGGCAACAGGGATGCTGCCAGACTGGAGGTGGGAATTCAGGACTATATTCCTTTAGGTCTCATCTATGTACCTCTCTGTCTTTTTTATGTCTTCCAAGTCTGCTACTCTCGCCTCTAGAGAATGGACTCGTTCCCTGAGAGCAAAGAGCTCCTTGCACCTAGTGCACACATAAGACTTCTCACCAACTGGGAGAAAATCATACATGTGACACTCAATGCAAAAGACTGGAAAGCCCCCATCTTGCTGCTGGACTGCTTTCTGCATCTTAGTTTAAAGCTTGTGTTTAGATCTTTAATTTATTTTCTTACTAAGGGTTGCTATGGATATTTATACTAATAAAACTGTACCTAATATGTTTAATATACCTTGTTCACCTGAAGCTTAATTAATCTCAGGTCCTTAGTGTATGACTGATTTGGATAATGAGCCTCACCTGAGAGCACCTCCTTTCCTTTAAGATGTGTAAGTACCTATAAAGCTATGATTATCCCAGGAGTGGGTGGGTGTTGGAGAGGGAGGGAGGGAAATAACACTTATTAAAAGAGGGCTGCTACACAGTACCCTGTCCTGTGCTGCTGATAGGGCGTATGGGTTCATTAGTGATTAACAGTCCTTGCTTGGATAGAAGGGGTCTTTCAAAATGATCTTTTGACCTGCCACCTGGTGTTAACACCTATTGAAAAAGTTTCACAGGTCTCTTGCCCCCTAGGTAGAAGGCCTCTTTGTAAAGGTCTCTAGAAGATTTTATTTGTTGCTCAAAGAGTACTGATCCTGTTTTGCCTTTTATACTAAGTTATATTCTGATTTGATTTAAATTACAGCTCTTTGCTGCTGCTAGGCTCTGACTTATTATGAAATTTAAACTACAAGCTCTCTGCTGGGTTCTAAATTTAACTAGAAAGCTCTCTTCTGTGTTTTAAATTTAAACTAAAAGTACTTTGCTGATACTAGGCCCCAAGTGAGTATTACATTTAAACTACAAGCTTTCTGCTGGGTATGAAATGTAACCAGAAAGTTCTCTTCTGTGTTTTAAATTTAAACTTAAACTGCTACTACTAGGCCCTAACTGATTTAACAAAAAACACTGGTTTCACAGATTAATTAACTTTAATACAAAGAAGTCCTTTCAGAAAATTCCCAGAAGTATATACTCACAATAGCAGATAGCGGAGAGACGGAATGAATTCTTTGCTTCGGTCTTTACTGAGGAAGCTGTAGGGATGTTACCCATGACAGTTACCCAGGACAGTAACTTAATTCAAAAAAGCATGGGACCAACACAGAGGATCTCTAAAGGTAAAAAGTGGACTGTTGTAGTTGTTGATATGGAAGGACAGACTAGATAGGCCATGTGGTCTTTTTCTGTCATCATGTTTCTATGTTTCTATGTTTCTATGACTGAAGCAGTATTTAAAGGTGTGGAAGAATTGAAGGAAATATTGATACATCGGGAAGATGTATTACAACTATTAGATAAACTGAAAAGTAGCAAATCACCTGGGTCGGATGGTATACATCCAAGGGTGTTGAAAGAACTGAAATATGAGATTGCAGACCTGCTATTAGTAATCTGTGAACTTTCATTACAATCATCTGTAATACCTGAAGATTGGAGGATCGCCAATGTAACGCCAATTTTTAAAAAGGGTTCCAGGGGTGATCCGGAAAACTACAGACCGGTGAGTCTGATGTCAGTACCGGGAAAAATGGTGGAAACCATCATAAAGAACAAAATTACTCAGCATGTAGATAGTCATTGCCTAATGGGAGACATCCAACTTGGCTTTGGACAAGAAAGGTCTTGTCTTACTAATCTGTTATGTTTTTTTGAAGGTGTGAATAAACAGGTGAACAAAGTAAGTCGGTTGATATAGTGTATCTGGACTTTCAGAAAGCCTTTGACAAGGTCCCTCATCAGAGGCTTTTGGCAAAACTAAAGAGTCATGGGATAGGAGGCAGTGTACTATTGTGGATCAGGATCTGGTTAAAAGATAGAAAGCAGAGGGTAGGGCTAAATCTCTAACTTACTTGTAGTTTGAAGATCAGCTCAAACACTCGACTTTACCCTGCCGTGATTAAATCTGCGAACTGAACAAACCTCATGACTTATTCAAGCACAACAGCATAAACTGTAAGTCAACCTGATCATTGACCAACCAATTAAGTGTTCCATCACTTATTAATCTCGATAACTTCTCTGCCTCTACAATTACAAGGCTATCTATTCCCTATTACTTGTCGAATGTGACAAAGCAACATGTCTGTATATGAGATTATTCTGTAAAATACCTCTCCTATAACTACTAGCCTGTAACTTGATTGGTATACAAAGTACCCTTCTTGTAATTGCTTTCTTGTACCTATGATTGCTGTACAAAGTACCTTCCCTGTAACCACTACCCTGTAACTGGGATTGTTGTACAAAGTATCTTCACTGTAACCACTATCTTGAAACTGGGATTATTGTACAAAGTATCTTTATTCAACTGTTCTTCATGACAAATATCACCTGTTACAACTGCTAGGCAAAGAACAAACCCACCCCAGATACTGAATCCAAGACTCACCTCCCCTCTACTTTCCCCTCCATTCACTATCATTTACATCATCATTGTTCCACCACCCACAATAACTGAACACCTTGCAAGACGCACCATGGCCACTATTACGCTCGCCCTCCTGCTCCTCTCCATACTCTCTGGTATCTTACATGCCTCTTTTGCTCTAAAAACTGACCTCAACCCTATTCCTATACACCAGTACAGGAATAGGAAACCCCACCAAAATCAACACCACTACCCACAAAGTACATATAACAATAGACACACCTACCTTCTCTATGTACCTATCGAAGCAGCAAACACCAAAAGACCTAATCTAAAAACCACCTTACACTACCTCAAGTGTGCCCTTATTAATGCACGCTCAGCCCGCAACAAATGGCCTGTCATCATTGATCTTATATCAAACCTTAAACTAGACATCCTTCTGGTCATAGAAACTTGGCTTTCTGATACTGATAATGTCCTAATGAACCAACTTACCCCACCTAACTACTCTATTTACACCTGCAACAGAGAAAACAGAAAAGGTGGAGGAGTCTGCATAATAGCAAGAACTGATTTAAAATACCACACCACCTCTACCAAGGTCACAAACCACATAAATACATTATCCATCTCCAACAAAGCCAATACCATAAATCTTATCTACAGATCCCCAATGCTCCAGCTGATGATTTCTCAAACATAATTGATCTTGCTATTAACCCTAAAGATCCTGACAAACCTAACTGGCTCCTTGGAGATTTCAATCTGGCATCCACACTGCCATCAGTATCAAACTCCTTCCTTGATGCTATGGACAACCTACATTATAGACAAATTGTAAAAAAACCTACTCATAAACAAGGAAATCTCCTTGATCTCATCTTCGCCCCATCCTCATCCATTTACTCGCTAAACCAACTTGAGCTCTCAACATCCCCCGTCCCCTGGTCCGATCATAATCTTATAACATTCTGCATACCAGCTGAGGAATCTCCAAGCAAACCATCAGATGTCAATTCACTTTCAAAACCCTCACGATTTAAACCATTCGACAGAGACGCAATCACTTCCCAAACCATCCCAAAACTCTCTCACATACCCAACAACATCAACGAGACTGTATTGAACTGAAACAGTGCCATTGGATTATCCGCCCAGCTTCCCACCACAGACAATCAAACCTCTATCAATTTGCCTATACCCAAGAAACAGAACGCGCCATGGTTCTCTGCTGAGTTACGAGCCTCCTTACATCAACTGAGGAAATTAGAGAGGAAATGGAGACACCCTCTGAATCCTGATGACCAAGCCACTTACTTATCCCACTTGAGATCCCATCATCAGCTAACCTGGGACAAGAGAAAAGAATATCATGCAAGACTCCTTAACCGGTCTCTTAACAAACTGAGAAATCTCTTCCAATTAGTAAAATCCCTAACCAGAGAGCCTACTTCACCACAACATGAACATGTACAACCACAACTATATGCTGACTACATTCAGTCCAAGATGATCAAAATCACAACGTCAATCTCAAGTGAAACCACACAACCTTCCAATGTTCGGTTCATACTTAATAAATTCTCATCTCCAACTCCGAAAACAATTGAAGAAATTATAACCTCCATCAATGCCACCACCGCCCCTAGCGACCCATGCCCAGCACACTGGATCAAAGCACTGAGAGCAGAGCTTAGCCCATACATAGCAGCCATAGCCAACCAGTCTCTCAGCACAGAGATATTCCCAACAGCCCTCAAACAGACCTCCATTCGTCCCTTACTGAAAAACAATAAACTGGATCCGAAGAAGGAAGACTCTTACCGTCCAATCTCAAGCATTCCCCTATTAGCCAAGATCCTAGAAAAGGTTACACTGAGGCAGATTCAACAACACATTGATTCCGAAGCACCACTAGACCCAAACCAGCATGGGTTCAGAGAAGCACACGGAGTTGAAACTCTTCTGGCTTCTTTAATGAACACGCTCATTAATACAACAGACAATATTAGAAATGGAGTTGCAATGGTCTTCCTAGACATAGCGGCAGCTTTTGACTCCATTGACCATGATCAACTGCTAGCCCGGCTCCATGAAAAAGGGATACAAGGAACGGCTTGGAACTGGTGCATATATTATTTGGAGGATCGCTGGCAACAGGTCCGGATTGGTAACACTACGTCCCAGCCTTTCCGACAGAAGCAAGGAGTACCGCAGGGTTCCTCCCTCTCGGCCTTGCTATTCAATATCTACATGCAGCCAATCTGCAACATCACCCGTTCATTTGGAATTTCATGCCTTATCTATGCTGACTATGAGCTTCTATTCACACCAGTTAATGTGATAAAACCCGACTACACACCTTTAACCACCTGCTTCAATGCAATCTCAGATTGGCTGCTCACACAAAATCTCCGAATCATTTTTAAAAAAACAGAGGTCTTGATTATCACAAGGAATAAAGACTTCTCTCCTCCACGAACATTAAGAGCAAGAGATGCCGATTTACCAGTCAAAACCACAATACGTTACCTAGGTGTCATACTGGACCAGCGGCTGGAATTCAAAGAACACATAAAAAGTACAGTAAAAGCCATCTATCACAAGATCAGGACTCTACGACTTCTCAGACCCATGCTCGAACCAAATGACTTCCGCACAACCTTCCAAGCATTAGTCACCCCACACTTCGATTACGCAAACATTGTGCTGCATGGCCTTCCCAAGAGCACGCTGAACCCACTACAGTTGGCCATGTATACAGCAGCCAGAGTTCTATATGGGGCTTCAAGGAGTCAACATATTACCCCCATCCTTTTTGAACTTCATTGGCTCCCAATAACATGTAGGATTTTATACAAAACCCTTCTCTTGACCTTCAAAGCGTTCCACCAAATCTCACCATCCTCGCTTTCTGACATCCTTCACCACTCTCAAAACACCATATCTAGAAGATCTGTAACAGAAAACACACTAATGGTCCCAAAAGACCTAGCAAAACTCACGCAGATGACTACCATGAGAGCATTCTCATCCTTCGCCCCCAGATGCTGGAACATGCTGCCACCTAACATCAGATCACAAAAAGACCTGTCCCAATTCAGAAAATCTCTAAAAACACACCTCTTCCTTCAACACTTCTCCCAAGGCATTTGCTCCCCACCTCCTCCCCTTCCAACCCAAACCAATGACTATGGTTAGTCAAGTAAGTTCCCTAAACCCCATTGCTCGCCCCAGATTAAAATCTCGTGCATCCCTAACCTATGAAGCTCAAAACTTATGCTAATTTGCTGTAAATAGTTGTGAATATTTGTTATTATCTTATCTTATCTTTAACCCCATTTATCCCTGTTTCACTCCCTGTTATCTGTAAACTTGACATATGTTTTATGCTTAAGTACAAGGTTGTTAAAATGTAAACCGCGCTGATGATGAATAGCGCGGTATATAAAAACTGTTAAATAAATAAATAAAATAAATAAATGGCCAATTTTCCCAATGGAGAAAGGTGAATAGTGGTGTACCCCAGGGATCTGTGCTGGGTCCGATGCTTTTTGACATATTCATAAATGACCTGGAAAAGGGAATAACGAGTGAGGTTATCAAATTTGCAGATGACACAAAACTATTTAAAGTTGTTAAAACCCAGGAGGATTGTGGAAAATTGCAAGAGGATCTTGATAAATTGGAAGACTGGGCATCAAAATGGCAGATGAAATTTAATGTGGACAAGTGCAAAGTTATGCACCTAGGGAAGAACAACCCAAACTATGGTTACACAATGCAAGGTTCCACATTAGGAACCACCACCCAGGAAAAAGATTTAGGCGTCATTGTGGATAACATGTTAAAACCCTTGACCCAGTGTGCAGCGGCGGCCAAGAGAGCAAATAGAATGCTAGGTATCCTTAGGAAAGGAATGGAAAATAAAACAAAAGATATTATAATGCCTCTATATCGTTCCATGGTGAGACTGCACCTTGAATATTGTGTGCAATTCTGGTCGCTGTATCTTAAAAAGGATATAGCGATATTAGAAAAGGTTCAGAGAAGAGCCACCAAAATGGTAAAGGGGATGGAAGGATACTCCTATGAAGAAAGGCTAAAAAGGTTAGGGCTCTTTAACCTGGAAAAGAGACAGCTGAGGGGAGATATGACAGAAGTCTATAAATTAATGAACGGAGTGGAAAGGGTAAACGTAGATCGATTCTTTACGTTTTCAGAATATAGAAAGACTAGGGGACATGCAATGAAGCTACAGGGTTAACTATTTAAGACTAATAAAAGAAAATATTTTTTCATTCAACATGTAATCACACTCTGGAATTTGTTACCTGAGGATGTAGTAAAGGCTGTTAGTGTAGCTGGGTTTAAAAAAGGTTTGGACAAGTTCTTGGAGGAAAGGTCCATAAACCATTATTAATAAGGGACCAAGGATATCACTGCTTGACCCAATACAAGTATTGTGGAACCTGTGTCTTTTGGGGAAACTGCTAGGTACATATGACCTAGATTGGCCTCTGTTGGAAACAGGATACTGGGCTTGATGGACCTTGGTCTGACCCAGTATGGCATATCTTATGTTCTTATAATAAGAAATGGCAGATAGACCATAGACCACAGAAAGAGAGATAAGAGAAGACAGGAAAGCAGAAACCTCAGATCGGAACCAGCATGATCAGAGAATAAAATGGTCAGACAACAAAGGTAGAAAAAATAATTGTATTTAATTTTAGTGATTGGACTTTGTGCTCTCTTTATATTTTACACAGTATGGGGTAACTGCATCTCTTAGTTATCTGACGTTGCACTGCATGTGGAGTCTGGCTTCTTGGGTTTTCAGTTTAAATTTTGTCTACATATTTTTATTTTTACTTTAGATTGTGGTTACTTATTCTGTACTTGGTGAGGGTCTGTTTTCTGAGTGTGTGACTGAGACCAGATGTTCTGTTAACATGGCGTTTGTACATAAAGATCTATACTGTACGGTATTAATTTGACTTGTTCAGCTTTTCAGAAAGAAGTATGGATGTTCCAGGGCCCACTGAAGTATTTACAGTGACCTTTTTTACATGGGCTCCTTATGTGAGTTTTGGAAGTTGGTGCTGATATGGTATGATATGGTATGGTATGGTGCTCTTTGTTGTAGGGTTTTGTATTAGTTCACAATATGCCTGGTACTAGAGAATGTTAGTGAGATGATTAGAATCAGATTTTTTTTAAAAATATTGAGTTCTGTGGATGAATGTCCTGGTTCTGCTCTGCACCCACTGTGGATGCAAAATATATGTTGGAAAAAAAAAAGCAAGAACCCTAACGCAGTTTATAACAACAAAATAAAAATGAGTTATAATTTGGTTTTATAAACTTGCTGTTGGTTCTCGCTCTCTTTTAGTTCCTTGGTGTGCAAGCATCTTGCATTTCCTCCATATGATCTAATCAGTTTATTGGTTTGATTCAGTCCCTGATTGGAAGTCTGAAAAAGCCCCGTCAACCTATATGGGGGGGGGGGGGGGGCACCATCTCATCCTTCGCCTCAGGCAGCAAATTGCCTTGAGCCGCCCCTGCCCAGTGGGAGCAGCAACATGAACAGCAGTGGGGGCAGCAGCAGTGCACAGCAGAACCCTATCCTCCTGTCCAGCCTAACACCATCTGTGGATGATACTTTACTTTACTTTACTTTACTTTATTCCACACTTGATAGACCGCTTGTGTTAAAAACATTAAAGCGGTGTACAAATAAAATAAAAGGCAGCACTGCAAACTACGGAAAAAGAACGCCAAAAATAATAGGAAAGAGAGAAAAGAATAGCACAAAACTATACAAACAATAATAAATAACAATTAACATGGGCACAAGTTAAAACAATAAACAGTAGTCAAGTAACATAAGTTAAAAACAATAAAATCAAACAATAATAGGCAATAAAATAGCCACCAGTTAACAATATTCAAACACTAACCAATAATTAACACCAAAAATATAAAAACAAAGAATGCAGACAGCACCACTAACAAAGACAAACAGAAGGGGGACAAGACCAACTAGGCTAAGACAAGACACTAACCAGGGACAGTATCAGGGAGGGAAAATCAGAGGGGTAAATCAGGGGGGAGATCAAACACTTTGTGAAACAGATGAGTTTTGAGAGAGGATTTAAACTGTGAGTAGGAGGATTCTAAGCGGAGGGATGAAGGCAAGGCATTCCATAACCAAGGTCCAAGAAAGAAGAAAGCAGCCTGACGGGTCTTTTCAAGATGGGCATGAGATGGAGACGGTAAGACCAAACGGTTAGCGTGAAGGGAGCGAAGCTGGCGGTAGGGCGTGTGAAGGGAGATTAAATCAGCCAGGTATAAAGGCTTATTGGTATAGAGTGCACGATGAGTAAGGATCAGAAGTTTGTAATGAAACCTAACACGGAGGGGCAGACAGTGAAGTCGAATGAGAATGGGAGTGATGTGATCAAAGTGGCGGGCGAAGGTGACAATACGGGCGGCAGTATTTTGAATGAGCAGTAGGCGTTGAAGTTGGTACTTGGGGAGATTGGCCAGAAAAATATTACAATAGTCAAGACGGCTAATAATGAGCGCAAGGGCGAGAGTGATCAGGGACCCAAGGGGAAGAATGGAGCGAACAGCCCGAAGACGACGAAGAATGGCAAAAGAGCATCTTGTAAGGGAAGAAATATGATCATGGAAAGAAAGAGAAGAGTCAAGAATCACCCCGAGATACCGAAAAGAAGACGATGATGATGAGGATGATGAGGGGTCAGCAGAGGAAGCATCATTCTCCCCCTTCACCCTCTCTGAGGGGGGCAGAGCAGATGTCAGAGAAGGGGGGGGGGCCTATATCCCACAGCACACCTGGGGGATTTTGCACAGTAGGGTAGTGGACAGGTCCCACAGGTGCCATGTACAGAAAGCCTGGAGAGGGGGAAACCTCTGGACCCGTTTCCTCCAGCCCCTGGTGGAGGGTGCATGTGGCATGGCAGGATGAGTGGCTGGGGAGGCCCCATGGAGTATGCTGGATGAGGCTGTAGCGACTCTGACTGAGGGACCAGCCAGTGGCGGGGAGGGTGCTGTGGCTGAGTGCATGCAGGAGGGTGAGTGATTGGAGGATGGTGGTGAGAGTGAGGGGTCTGTGTGCATGCAGCATGAGTGTGTGGGGAAATGTGAGTGTCAGGAGGGGGTCAGTAAAAATGAGAGCTACGAGTGCATGCAGGAGGAGTGTGTGGGGGTGTGTGAGTAGCAGGATGAGGACAGTTAAGGGGAGGGCTCAGAATGTATTCAGAGGGAGCGTGTGGGGTGTGTGAGTGGCAGGAGGGGGAGCGAGGGTGCATGGATAGAGGAGATGCAGGGTGTGGGTGCAGGAGAGGGTGGGTAGGGAGAGTGGATATGTGATCCGAGCGGGGGTATGGAGGGATGTGACATTGCAGCTGGAGGGGGATGGCGAGGAGGGGACCCAGGCTATGGAAGTTGTGGTTGCCATGAGGCAGTGGTGGTTCTGGGTGACATCAGTGATGAGGATGGCACTGCTGCAGAGATGCCATCGTCCATGTCCACGTGGAAGTAGTGTGGCCATTTTGGTGGGCCATATAGCCTACCTCTATCTGATGTGAGACCAAAAGAGATGGTCCAGGAGGCAGCTGGAGGTCCTGAGGACATATCAGCCCTGGCTTGACTTGAGTGCATGCTGTCACACAGCCTTGCACAGCTGTGCAGGCCCCTCTCACACCTCTCACACCATGTGGAGGGTCTCAAGTGAGAGGTGCAGGACCTGAGAGGTGAGCTTGGGCCTCCAGCAGCAGGCACAGGCCCCTGAAGCTTTATACACCACCCCCCCAAGCACACAGCAGCCAGCCCTGTGGGTCACTGTGGGGGCCGCACCACCTGGGAGGTGCCCAGGGGTAGCAGTAGTACTAAGTGGCATGGTTGACATCAGTGGCAGCTGGTGCAGTGACAACCACCAGGGTAGACTAGCCGCCAATGTTCATGGCCATGTAGATGTGGGAAGGGTGGGGCTGGTTGCCAGGGGACACACCTGTTTGCCCATATTCTGTCTGTCCCAATCATGTTGGCTGGGAAAGTAAAGTGTTATGCAATTAAACATGTGTTCCCTGTGTGCCTATGTGCCCATTGGCTAATATGACCCTGGCCACCATTGGACCTAGACGTGTGTCGCACCACAGAGGGTCCACTGTGTTGAATGCCACATATAAATGATTGCCAATGTATATAGGCAGGTAGGCTGGCCACTACAGTTGCAGGTGATTGTACAAACACCCAGGGGGATTGGGGAGGGGCCATGGGGGTGAGGATGCCATCACATGTGGCTGCAGCACAGCCAGTAGCCCACAGGGATGGCACAGGCCAGGGTGGATGGATGGGACTGTGCCGGGGGTGCCATGTGTATGTGATACACAATGTTCCTGTCCTGGGCCCCCCATGGTAGCCCACAGGTGTGCATCACCTGCAGTGGGTAAGGTGCTGATGCCAGATGGCTAAGGGACAGTTGGATCATGCAGTGTGTGTGTCCTGAATGCAGAAGCCATGGGTGCAATGCCATTGATGACTATGTCCAGACATAGAGGCACCAATGCAGGCCAAGACTGGTGACTGCACCCGAACTCATGTCATGCCATATGCAGGTTCAGGGAGGGCATGGGATGTGTTGGGGCAATCACCACACTTGAGCTGGCTGAAGGTCCTCTTGATTATATCCCTTGTGGTCTGGTGTGCATGGTTGTATCACTGTTGTGTCTGGCTGCTGGGGTAGAGTATGGGGGTCATCAGCCAGTCACGAAGGGGGTAGCCCCAGTCATGTGCAGGAGGAGACAGAACAGCAAACTGTTAAACAACTGGCATATTGGTGGGGTGTGATGTGTTCCAGAAATGTAGTGTGTTGTGGACAGCTGACCCACATCTCTGGACACCATCTGGAGAGTCTCAGGGGAGACAGCAGGCCACTGTGTGTCCATAGCCCAGTACAAATGCATGGCCACACCCAAAGGCAGCAGGTTCCCACAGGGAGATAAGCCTGGGTACTGTGTGTGTGTGTTTGGTGCCCCTGCCCTGGTGCCTGGGCCATGGCAGGCATCCCCTGTGTGGTGGTAGATGGGTCTGCATGACACACCACCATGTGCAGGCCTACTGCCACCACCCTGCTCACCTTCCCTGGTCTCCCACTGCATGCACATGGCCACATGTGGAAGTGCCGATGGACAGGGACAGGGCAAACCATAAGGGAGGAGTGGCCTAGTGGTTGGGGCAAGGTACCACAGGCCAGAAGGTTGGTGGTTCAAATCCCACTAGAGGACAGCAACCTTGGGCTGGAAGGACTGGGGTTTCTAGTCCCACAGGTGCTCCTTGTGGTCTTGGGCAAGCCACTTAACCCTCCATTGCCCATGTTCCCTTTAAGTATTAGTGTATGTGTCTCATATCCCCTCATGTTAAATGTATCCCCCAACCGCTTTGACCCAGTGAAAAGTGGGATATAAATGCAGCTTAATAAATAGATAAAAATAAATAAATAAACCATGCCCACGAATGTAAGGGGGTACCAAGGGTGGTGCCCTGTGCCTACCCCCACCATGGTGGCAGGTGGCAGGCCACCCCTCCATATGTGCCCAGCCAACCCCCATGGCCAGGTGATCACCACATGGCCCCGTGGTCAGTGGGGCCAGCACCACCTGCCCAGCGGACCTACCACCATGCGTTGCACCCTGCCTCCCAGTCCCAGGGTATCCATGCATATGCCCACATAGCAGCCATCCACCACTGATGTGCTGCCCCTCAAAATGTGCATGGATCCCTGACCAGCTCAGGATACAGGTGTCATGGCAGGAACCTGTATACCTGGTGCATACATCGGTGATCTCACCGCTCGCAATGCAGACCACCTGCACATTGACAGAATAGTATGCCTTGTTGTTGTAATATGCAGTCTCACTTACATGGTGGCCAGAGGATTATGTGGGTACTGTCCACCTCACCTAGGACTGATGGAAAACCTACCACAGTGTAGAACTCCTGCATAGTCTGGTGCTGATCCTGCTGCATTGTTGGGAAGCAGATGTTTTGCATCATAGACTGCAGGTAGGCACCAGGAACTGGGTCAGAACCATGAAACCACAGGCTGGCTGAGTGCACTCACAGCCGAGAACATCATCTGGAAAGACCCCATCGCCAGGAAGTCCAGCACTATCGTCACCTTCAGGTGCCATGGGATAGGATCACCCTTCTGCGTGGGGCTTTTCAGCCGTGGGTCAAGCTGCTGGCAGAGGTCATGAATGGCTGCTCAGTCAAAACAGTTCCATGCCATACATATGGCATTGCTCATGACCATATACCAGAACCTCTGTCATGGAACAAGGGCATAAGGATGTCTGCAAGCTGTATCCTGCCCACCACAAGCACAGCTGTGCAAAAGGCCATGGCATACTATCCCCAGATGTCCTGCATATTGTCCTTGTCCAGCCAGATGGCTGCACAATAGTTAGCGGCCATCACACACATAGTGCAGTGTCACAGAGAGCTGTTGTTGGCACCATCACTGTCACACACTGTGTCTATCCTTCAGCAAATCAGTTCAGGCTGCTCCATGCATAGGTGTCTCTGTGGCACATATGCAGTGGCACACATTCACAGACATGCACAAGCATAGTGACATGCAGGCAGGCACGCACCTGCATGTCCATGCACCATAATGTTTGCATGTGGCCTGGCCTGACCTGGCCTCACCATATCCCCTAGTGCCAAAATGTCATGCCTGCTCCCATCTGTGGTTACTGATCATGCATTCACAGTCCCCTCCATTGAGCTGGCTGGGGGAGGCAAACCACTGATTGTCTGTATCTCATGCACATACCATCCCGTCCATTCTGTATGACAACAGCACCTTTCTGGGTGTCTGGGCACAGATATGTGCATGCAGTTGTGGTGATGTTGGTGCAGGGATGAATGCATTGGTACGTCCTGGCATGATGTTCCAGGCCTGTCCAAAGCCTGTCCCAGGCCTCCATGTGTTGCCTCCATGACACAGACAGCTCATGTCATGGCACCCAAAGTCACTACCAGGAAGGCAAGATTCTCTGAGGATGAGGTGACCCTCATGCTGGAGGATATCCTTCAGCGGCTGCCACAATGGGTGGGGGATGCATCCACATGTTTGGGTGCCTATGAGAAGCAACATCTTTGGCTTGATGTGTGCTGCTGCATCAATGTTATATATCACTGAAATCTGGGACATCGAGGATATTAAGCGTAGGTGGCATCAGGCATGACACAACACCACCCAAAAGGCACAGCAAAGGTCCTTGACTGTGATGGGGGAGCAGCTGACCAACTTAGAACAGTGCATCCTCACTACAATTGACCCTGCCACCTCAGGGGGGATAGGCCCCCTCGATACTTCTTTGCAATCCCAGGAGCAAGGTGCATGTGTGACATGTGTGTCCTTGCCCCTCACCCCATTTACCCTCCTCATGCTGTATGCCTGCATGTACCTATACTTAGCCACCAACACTGGCTCCCATGGTGTCCTAGTCATGCCGCCGGTGCCAGGCGCACTCACAGTGCATGTGGATGCTCGACTACTGTGTTCTATGTTGGGGGCATTGGCAACATGGCCACCGCTGGTGGTGGCAAGGCTGAGTGCACAGGCCACCGGGGTGTATGTCTGTGCACAAGCTTCTGTGCCCCTCTGGCTCTGTGCAGGGGGACAGGGTATGTTGCACACCATGGCAGCGGCCCATCTCAGCCTATGTTGCCTCGTGACCTGTCCACATCATTGCAACACTGCCACCCCATCAGTTGCACCATTTCTGGTTGCAGGAGTGATCCACGATGTTTTCTGTGTCTTCACAGGTACCCCTGCTGTAGCTACACAGGCAGCGGTGCCCTCTCTGCTGACAGTGTCCATGGAGGATGCCACAGGAGGCCAGGAGGCCACATAATATACCCCACTGCCATGCACCTCTGTTGAAGCTGCACTGCAGCAGCCACACGATAAGCCCGGATAAGCAGTCTCAGGCCCGGATAATCTGGAACTCCATGTACCCTCCCCATCACCTACACCACAGCGTACTACTGATGAAGGTAATAACCAGGATGGGTGCACCCACAGGGGTAAACAGCAGCAGGCACATTCCGAGCAACAGCTGGAGCTGCTATGACAGTCCACAGCATTGCAGGAAAGGCATGTAGTGGCCACAGAGCAGCTGACCATTCCTACCAGTACCCTCCAGGCAACCATGGTGGAGATCCTGATGGAGCTGTGGCGGGACCCTAGCCATTCCATCCCTACAACACACTCTGCACGCTCCAGTGTGCCTCCTGTGGGATCTGGACAGGGACATGGTACAGCTACTCCCATAGCTGCATCATCCTCGGCAGCAGGTGCACCTGTGCCTCTGCAGTCAGGCACCAGTAGTCTCACAACACAGGCCTTAGCATTTACCCGCACCATGTTTGTTATGCCCATCACACAGACACCCACGCTTCTTGGCCCATTTCCTTGGGGCATAGGTCCACAGATGGTGTTCCCCCCATTCCATGAGGGTGTCATGGAGTCAGGCAGCACAAGCTGTGACACCTCAGGGTCTGAGGAGACGTGCCTCCATCACCACAGTAACAGGTGTGCATAGTACATTTCCTCAGACCCTGAGGTGTCACAGCTTTATGCAAATGAGGCCCCGCACCGAGTCTCCGCACATGGCCCCGTACCCCCCTTGGGCCGCCCCTGCTAGTGATGAGTATAGGGTGGTCTATCTTGTTAATGACAGAGGCAATATCTATAAAGACAAGAATGAAAGCTTGATTAACATTATCCATGCCACAGATGAGGGAGTCAAATTAGACTGTTAGTAGAGTTTCTGCACCATGGTATAGATGGAAGCCATACTGGTGTTCGTCCAGAGATGTGTTTGTGTCAATGAAGTCCTGTAACTGCAACTATCTTTTCAATGATTTTTGCTAGAAAGGGGATGCTTGCAATAGGCCTATAGGATGATGTTTAAGGATCTGTTCTTAAGTATTGGACGTATGGCAGAGCGTTTAAGATCATTTGACATAGATTCTTGGAGGAAGGATTGATTAACCATATTAAGTAAGAATGGGGTTAGTTTAACTTTAGATGCTTTTATCCAAGAAACCGGGCATGGATCTGGATATGAAGTGATGGTGTTAATTTTTGTAATTGTTTCAAGGAGCTGTTTTTCATTGATAGCGTGAAAATTATTCCAATTGCTGTGAGTGGTTTGAGTTATCTGTGATATAGAGCTGGTTGTATGTTTATTACTTTTTAGCTTGGCGGCAAAGTGGTCTGCCAGGATTGGTGGGCTGATAGATTTTGGGGCCTCATTTTGGTGGGTTTTAGTTAGAGATCTAACTATATCAAATAGTTCTCTGGGACAGTTGATGCCTTTATTTAGTATGCTGGTGTAATGGTTCCTTTTAGCAACTTGTATGGCTTCTTTATAAGATATAAGAACTGCTTTGTTAAGAGACTTGAGATCTGGGGATTTTTTAGTCCTCCATTTTTTCTCAAGTTTACAGTGCTCTTTTTTAAGCATATGGATATCGTAATTGTACCATTTTTTGACTGGTCTGCAGTTACTTTTCTCGTATGTGCTTATGGGTATAGCTGCTTTATTAATTGTTGAGTGCCAGTTCTTTACTGATTTTCTAAGTTATGGGTTTGAGATGTGAGATGAGGCAGTATGTTATTCAGGAATGCTTCTTTGTAGAAGTATCTAAATAGTGGCCTGTGTTGTTCTGCGTTAGTTGCTTTTTGTACTGTAAAGGGGATTGGGATGTTAAACCTAAGGATGAAATGGTCAGTCTATGGTACCTGAATTGTGCTGGGGGGAGGAGTTAGGGTGTTCAGTGATAGATTTGGGGAGGAATATCAAGTCGAGGGTGTTTCCCTTGATATGGGTAGGCTCATTCATTGTTTGTTGGAAGTCTTTTTTTTTTTTTTTTTTTAACGTCTTTATTTAAGTTTCTCGAATCATACACACAAATGTCGCATTGGCATACATTAATCTTCATCAGACAAGATTGTATGTGTTCCATATTCTAACAGAAATTACTATGTTCACATTGCAATACCATACCTATTTCTAAAGGAACCAAAACTAACCCATTACTAACAGTGCTAACAAAAAACAATGTGGAAGGAAGATCACAAGTCCCCAAGCAGCGCGTTCTAGATTAAGGATATTACACCATAATTTCAAACAGGTATCAAGTGTTATAGTCAGTCCTAGATAAATATCTATAACAATTGTTGATCTAAAATGTCCCACTTCTTAAGCAATTGGTGGTAGGACGGGTGTGTACTCACATACGCAATTTCACAGGTCCTGTGGTGGCATACCAGGCCCCACCACCACTCTGGCCACAGGATCGCAAAGTTTTTCCAATGGCTGAGTATTGCTTTTAACGCCAGGCTAAGCATTAAATCTAGCAAAGCACTTGCATCTTTCTCTATGGGTATCTGTCCTGCCAATGATCTGTAAATCACAATTCGAAACGTGAGCGGGGTCCAGAATTTTAAAAGGTGAGTGATATGTCGCCAGACCGGTTGCCAAAACTCTTGTATCACTGTACAGTCAAAGAGCATATGTGCCATTGTGCCCTCTTCTGACTGACACGACCAGCATTTGCTCCCTTGCTGTGTTTGCCATTTGGCTATTTTGACAGGAGTCAAATAAGCTCGATGAGCCACAAAGTATAATGTTTGCGTGAGAGAGGCCGCCCTCGTGATCCTGATCTGTGAGTTCCAGAAGTCGTCCCAAAGTCTAGGATCAGTCTGTTCACCCACTTCTGATTCCCAAATTAACTGTGCTCCTTTACATCTTTGTTTTCCTCCATCCCTAATAATTGCAGTATATTTAGAAGTTAGCCTCGATTCTTCCCCCAGTGTCTTAATTTTGTGGTATAATGTGTTATCCTCTCTAATGAGAACGGGAATTACTCCAGCGGAGGCCAAGCAGTGGCGAAGTTGGCACCACTGAAATAGATGGTTGGGGGATAGATCGTATTCCTGTCGAATGGCCGGGAAGGATTTGAACTCTTTGTTGTGTATTAACTGGCCCAATTTTGTAATGCCCCGTTTCAACCAGGGAGTCCATACAAAGCAATTTCCAGCTATTTTGAACTTCGGGTTAAGCCAAATATTTGTTGACATTGTGTATTCTTGACCCTCCTCTGTCTTTTGTGCTAGAAGTTGAAACGCCCTCTGAGTATTCCATATAACAGCTTCTTCCAACTCTGGAGAGGGGGATTCTGCCCCTATCTGCAACCATAAGGGTATCGCCCCAATTAGCGAGATCTCTATAGTCATCCATGTCGGTCGATCAGCTGTATCGCATTCTGCACACCACCATGTGCCTTGCTTCAGTATGGCCGCAATGTGGTACATTTGAAAATCTGGGAAGTGCACACCGCCATGTTGCTTAGAGAGCTTAAGTTTCCATAACGCTATTCTGGGGGTCTTACTATGCCATAGGAATTTACTCACAGCTTTCTCAAGCCTCAGATAAAATTTCTTATCATATAGGATCGGTATCATACTGAGGATATAGTTTAATTTTGGCATGATGACCATTTTGATGGTTTCTAGTCTCCCCCACCATGTAAGATTCAGCGGGGACCATTTGTTTACACACTCGGTGAGAATGTTGTCACATGCCGCCATGCTTAGCTTCATTGTGGCTTGAAGAGTGGTACCATAGGTCACCCCAAGGTATTTAAAAGATTCCCTCTATACCTTAAACGGGTATTGCTTGAGGACATTCTCCGGAACATTTGAGTTGAAAGGAATAATCGTCGTTTTGGACATATTTAATTTGTATCCAGAAATACGAGAGTAGTCTGCTATAAGGTCTAGAACGGCTGTCAACGAGCTAGGCTCTAGTATCAAGAACAGGTCATCAGCATACGCCGATACTTTGCACTGATGATCCTTGAATCTCATGCCGACAATATTTTGTTGTTGCCGCAACTTTATCAACATGGGCTCTTGCGCTAAGTTAAATAGCAGCGGGGATAGCAGACATCCTTGTCTCGTACCCCTCGTCAGCCGGAACTCAGAAGAGATCTCTCCATTTACCGCCACTCTGGCTCTCGGATGGATATACAAGAGCTCCACGTATTTTATATAGGTTTCTGGTATACCAAACCATCGCATTGTAGCGAGAAGATATGGTAGTTCAACTCTATTGAATGCCTTTTCAGCATCTAGCGCCAAGCCCACTACTGGGTGGAGAAGTTGTTGTGATTTCCCCAATATATGCGCCATAAGGCGGCCATTATCAGTGGTCGACCGTCCTGGCATAAATCCACATTGATCTGGGTGAATTAATGTTGAGATCACTTTCACTAATCTATTAGCTAGCATCTTGGCATAGATTTTGTAATCAGAGTTAAGTAATGAGATGGGTCGATAATTTTCGATCTGTTGGGGATCTCTCCCCGGTTTAGGGTGTATAACAATGGTAGCCGAAGCGAATCCACCAATAGCCGGACTTTCTTCACTGATTTTGGAATAGTAGTGTTGCATCTCTGGAATTAATGTCTTGGCAAAGGTAACATAAAATTCCACAGGTATCCCATCAGGGCCACTGGCTTTCCCTTTGGCTAGCTGTTTCATAGCCTGTTCAAGCTCTGAGATGGATATTTCTTCCTCCAAGCTCTGTTTTTGCACAGCTGACAATTTGGGGCCTGTCAACGCTGTAACAAAATGAGAATACATGTCCTTATCTGCGACGTTCTCAGTCTGGTATAAAGCTGTATAGAATTCTTCACATATGGTTAATATCTCTTCATTTTTAATTCCTAGAATTCCATACTTATCCTTCAGTCCAGTGATTCTCGTTGCCCTCTTCTTGGCTCTAAGCATACGAGCAAGTAATGTGCCTGCCCGGTTGCTCTCATGGTAGTATACACCTGTTTGTGTCTTTATCTGCAAATCCGCTTCAGAATTCAGTATTGAGTTATATTGATACCTCAATTTTTGTAACCGAAGCAGTATAAGCGGGTCAGTTTTCTTGGTGAGTAAACGTTCGCCAGTGCGGATCTCTTGCTCTAATTCATGCAATCGCTGTTTTGCCAGTCTTTTCCTTTGTATATGGTATGTGGTCATACACCCTCTCATGTTTGCTTTGAAGGCTTCCCACCATGCCCAGACTGCTGTCTCAGTGCTTTGGTTGTAATGAAAGTACTCAGTCATAGCCTTGTCCATGATCTTTCGGAACTCGGGATCCATTAACCAGGAACGATCAAAATGCCATCTTATTTGGGAGCTCTGTGTCATTCCAGAAGTTAATTCTAATACTACCGCTGCGTGGTCTGAAACTGTTTTAACCAGATGGCTCGTGTCTACCAGCTTATCCAATAGTACCTTCGACATCAGGAAATAATCTATGCGTGTTTCTGTGTTATGGGGCATCGAGTAGAAGGTGTATTCTCGCTCTTTGGGAAACATAAGCCTCCATGGATCTATCAAACCGAGGGATTCAATGATCTCTGAGAGCGCTCTACTAGCCTTGGGCTTGTGTTGCATCCGGTATGGGGTCCGATCTATTAGTGGGTCGGGTATGAGATTAAAATCTCCACCCAGGATAATAGCGGCAGGTTCTCTAACCAAAAGCTCTTGTGCAACTTTTTCAAAAAATTGTGGGTCATCCTGATGTGGTCCATAGAGGGACATCAAGGTATATCTATCAGTACCAATCTGTACCAACGCCTTAGCCCATCTTCCTTCCGGGTCTATAGATGTTTCCTCAATTATCGGAAGCAGACTTTTCCGAATTAGTATAATTACTCCACCCTTCTTTTTTTGTGCTGGCGAAGATACCACATTTTGGTAATATTCACTCCTAACCTTCTGGGATTCAAATAAAGTGAGATGTGTTTCCTGTAAGTATACAATGTCTGCGCATTGTTTTTTGCAATAATTTACTATCTTTTTGCGTTTTATCGGACTAGAGATACCTTGTACATTGAGGGACATTAGTTTCAGTTTGGTATTATCCATAATCACGAGTTGCGAACTTAATCTCTATAACACTTGACACCATCTTTCTAATCTGCGCATACCATGGGTTATTCAACGTCTCAAAGTTGTAGACCTTCCACATTGCATAACTTACATTAACATGTATGGTGAAGCTCATCCCACTATCCAAAACAGACTACACCCAACCCCCACCCCTCACCCTAACCCAATTACCAAATCTGTAGACATTCTCGTTACTTTCTCCCCCCCAGGTGAGTTAGAATCATAAAGTTATATATCCGCTCTCCTTACACACTTCCTTTAGAAACAATTACTTTCTGTACCCCTTACGCCTACTTAGTTTGCCGTTATATTGACAGGAGTCTAAGAGATCTTTCAAGTCCCGACTTCCATATCAGCCTGCTCCCGGAGAAACAGTCGTAGCGTGGCTCCGTTGTCAAAAGTTCTCGTCTCATTATTCAGTGTAACCTTCATTCTCACCGGATAGAAAAGGCCATAGCGCGCATTAACTTTCTGAAGTAGAGGTCGGCATGCTAACAGCTCCTTGCGTTTTTCAACCGTAGTCTTGCATAAATCCGGGTAGACCCCAATTTTGTGTCCCTCAATTTGCAGGGATGTTTTCAGTTTCGCAGCTTGTAAAATCTGCAAGGCATGCTGGAAACGCAGTGTTTTCAATACTACAGGCCTCGGGTGTTGCATTCCCTTTTTTACCCGGGATGGAACTCGATGGGCCCTTTCTATTTCAAGTGCTGGGGTAAATGTGACCTGCAGTATATCAGGTATCAGATTCTCCAAATATTTTATAGCATCCATACCCTCTCTTCCTTCCGGTATACCGGTGATTCTGATATTGCTCCGTCGAGCTCGGTTATTTTGTTCTTCCATTTGACTTTCTAGGAGCTGTACCCCCTTAGTGAGCGGTCCCATCTGCTCTATTATATTTTTGTGCGTTCCCATATCTATTTCCAGTATATGTAGTCTCCCGGTAACATCAGACAGTGTGTCTTTTACTACTTGTAAATCAGTTTGCATCTGAGTGAGCGCAGTAGTATTACCTGCAACCATTTCTTTGACGGCTCTCAATTCTTGTAAGATTTCTCGTTCCCCAGCCGAGATGTCTTTTTCCGGCGCCATCTTTTGTGGGGATGCCGATTCCTGTTTGGCGCGTTTTACTGCCTGTCCGGCCGCCGGCTGAAATTCTAAACGAGCAGGTTTTAAGGATGTCATCATGAGAGTATGTTTAGGCTTCTAAGTGATACTTCAGCGAAGTACAGTCTCGGGGGAGAGATCAGATTCTGATGGTTAGGTCGGAGCAGCGTTATTCAGCAGCCATTTCCTATCGCAGGCAAGCTCCGCCCCCTCCTGTTTGTTGGAAGTCTAAGTCTTCCATGAATTCCAGGAAAGTTGTAGATTGTTGCAAAGGGAGTGAAGCTAGATAGAAATCTCCTAGAATGATATGGTGTTTTTTGGTGTGAGTTGTGGTGGCTGATTCTAGGATTGTTGTAAGGTTAATGTGGCTGCTAGTAGGAGGTCTATAGCAAAGGCAAATTGCTAGATTTTTGTTCTCAATTTTGAGTAGATCTAACCCATCATTATTATTACAGGCACTGGTGGAGGTGTTGAGGTCTGCTTTGGTTACAATAACTTCCACCACCTCATTTGGTGTCTTTTGGGCAGTTAAACAGTGTGTATACATTAGTATTTAATCGGTTTAAGAGGATGGTGTCATGAACAGTGAGCCACGTCTCAGTGATACATAGAATATCTGGGGATTCATCTGATATGATGTCTCGTATTAATGGTATTTTATTTCTAACATCACAAATTTATTAGTATGCATTTTAAAGTTTTAATGGAACTGTCTGCTTGATGGGTTTGATATAATTGCTTGGATTGATGACTATTAGTCTTTGGTGGGGTTTGTATTTGTGATAATTTATTTATTTATTTAACAGTTTTTTATATACCGCACTATTCATCATCATTGCGGTTTACATTAAACAACATATACCTATCAATATAAAACTGACGTAGGTTTACAGATAACAGGGAAAATAAACTGGGTATGAACAAGGGAGAACTATATACAATTAAACAGGTAACATCATGGATTGGTATTTACAGAGATGCAGCACTTTCCACATTTTAATACCTTTGTTCTGGTTGTTGCTATGAGGAAGGCAGTTAATTGTGTCAGGCGGAAGGAAATTCTACGGTATGTATGGAAGATTGAAGTGCAAAGTGAATAAATAGTGCTTAATGACCTTTCTGAATTGAGTGATGTCCTTGATTGATCTGATGCTGGGAGGGAGTTTGTTCCAGCACCTGGGAGCATAAGACACAAAAGCTCTGTTAGTGGTTAGTTGAGTCCATTTTGTGGAGATACTAGGAGTAACTAGTGTGTTTTCCGCTACTAGTCTCCTGGACCTATTGTTTGGTGCATGGGTGAGGAGATTTGTGATCGATGTAGGAGATATTTTATTAATGGCCTTGAATGTGATGAGAAGAGTTTTATATATTATTCTGCAACTTATCGGGAGCCAGTGTAAATCGATTAGTATTGGTGTTATATGATCTCTTTTTGACGCTCCAGACAAGATGCGGGCTGCCGCATTCATCACCAGTTGAAGTGGACTTAGTGTATTCTTGGGGAGGCCATGGAGAACGATATTCGCATAGTCGAAGTGAGGTGTGACTATTGCTTGGAAAGTTGTACGGAAATCTTTGGTCTCCAGCATTGGTTTCAGGTGGCGCAGTGTTCTTAACTTGTAGTAGATTGTCCTTACAGTGTTCTTTATGTGCTCCTTAAGATTGAGTTGTTGGTCAATTATCACTCCAAGGTACTTTATGGCAGCCTTGATTGGAAGTTCTGCATCTCTTACTATGAGGGTAGGTGGTGGAGACAATTGCTTGTTTCTTGTGGCTATGAGTACTTCGGTTTTCTTGAAATTTATTCTCATGTTCTGATTGAGAAGCCAGTCCGCTATTGCATTGAAGCAGTTGATTAGTGCAGAGTAGTTAGGATTTGATACATCGATCGGTGTGAAAATTAGTACATCATCTGCATATAATAGGCAAGATATACCGAAGTCTCTGGTGATTTGGCAGATTGGCTGCATATATATGTTAAAAAGCAGCGCAGATAAAGAGGAGCCTTGGGGTACTCCTTGTTTCTGTTGGAAGGGTTCAGATGTATTGTTGCCTATACGGACCTGTTGCCATCGATCTTCTAGGTATGATTTACACCAGTCCCAAGCAAGGTTATGGATGCCTTTTTCGTGGAGTCTAGCTAGCAGAATCTTATGTCCAGGAAAATCATTGCAATGGCCATGTGAATGTTGTCAATCCCGCAAATGAGTTTGTTGAATAGCAAAGTCATGAGTGTTTCAGTTCCATGAGCTTCTCGGAATCCGTGTTGGCATGGGTCCAACGGGGCTGCTGTGTCTATGTGATGTTGGATCTGCCTCTGAGTTTCCTTCTCAAGTATCTTGGCTAGAAAGGGAATACTAGAAATTGGGCGGTAAGACTCTTCCTTCTTTGGGTCCATCTGGTTGTTTTTTAGCAGCGGACGAATTGATGTCTGTTTAAGGGCAGTAGGGAAAACCCCAGTTAGGTAGAAAAGATTTGCGACCTTAGCTATGCAAGGGCTAAGTTCGGCACATAAAGTTTTGATCCAGTGTGCAGGACATGGGTCATTTGGTGCCGTGGTGGTATTTATGGTGGCGATAATGTCTTCGATAGTTTTTCTTGATGGGGTGAAAATTTATCAAGTGAGGTTTTAGCTTGAGGGAGTTGGGTTAGATCTTGTGATGAAGTTGTATTTGCCTTGACTAATTTGGATTGGATGAAATTGGCATATAATTGTGGTTGTATGAGTTCTTGTTGCGGTGGCGATGGCTCTTTGGTTAGCGTTTTTACTAAATTGAAGAGATCACGTGGTCTGTTTAGAGCTCTGCTGAGAAGTACGGAGTGGAATTCTTTCCTTGTGGCCCAAGTTAGTTTGCGATGAGTTTTCAGGTGAGTAAGATACTCTTCCTGGTCCCGGCTGTTGTGGGTGTGTCTCCATTTTCTCTCTAACTTCCTCAGTTGAAGTAGAGATGTTCGTAACTCTGGAGAGAACCATGGGGCATCCTGTTTTTTATTGGAATGATTCTTGGGTGGTAGTTTCTTGTTCATGGTTGACTCTGTTCATTATTTTGATGATAGTGCCAGTAGCAAATTAGGTTAATGTTTGGGTGATGATGAATGATGGGAATGGGATGAACTGCAAACAAGTTTTGGGGAGTCTGGAGAGAGTTGATTACAGTCGAAATGAGAAGGAGAATGTATAAGGCATTAGTTATTAGGAATTTGATGTCCATGTTTGCAAGCTGTGAAAGGGGGGGGGGGTAGGATTTTAAAGAAAATAGTATCTAATGAGGAGGAGATGCTAGAGTGGTATTGAAAGTGAAAGGAGGTCTGAGAAAGTTGGTAAATTCACATGTGCTGAAGTGTGATTTGTGGACACAAGGTGTCTGATAGATATACAAAGACAATCAGCAACCAGGGGTGGTACATTAAAGCTACTAATGATTGCTGGAGACCGAGTACCTGGATCAGAGAGAAGAATGATGGCTAACTCAAAATTGTAGCCTGGATGTCACATACTAACGTACAATAAATGTTATAATGGTTAATACATTGAATTGCTGAGAGGTATTTTTAATGGGGAGGCCCAAGTTACGCTTTGTTACTAGGGTCAAGTTTTAACAATGCTAAAACAATGTATCACAATTTAGACATTACTTTTGTATTGAGGTTACAATATTACAGAGAATAGTCAAAAAGTATAACATTATGTAGCTTACGGATCTTGTTCCAGGTGGGAGTCTGAGAGGTTAGGAGGCTTGCCCTGGGACACCCTCCACAAATGATCCTGCTGGAGTATTGGGGTGCTGCCTGTGATTACAACATGTGCGCCCCCTGCACTCAGGACATTTGTGGTACTGTAATCACTTCAGTTCCTGCAAAAGGGAAACAAGGAGCGCTGTTCTTGCAATAGTCCAAGGGAGCCACAAAAAGCAAGAAGCCAAAAGTCAGGACGATTCAAATCCAATTTATTGAAACAGACCCCGACGCGTTTCGGCAATAAATGCCTTCATCAGGGGGTAGCAGCTACAATATAAATATAAGTAATACAAATCATAAAAAATAATAAAAACATAAAAAAGGGGAACTCAAAATGATAAGCATAACATTTAAAATATATTATATATTATAATATAATATTATATAAACCAAAAAAGGGGACTGGTGAACCTATTATCAATGTAGTTAAACAAAAACAAGTGTATATAAACGCAGGACACAGAAATGTAAATAGTAATAATAAATAAATATTATTAAAAATTATAAAATAACAGCATAAACACTTTTGGACAAATATAATAAAAAGTATAAGGAAAAAATTATAAGAAAAAATTATTATAATAAAAAAGTAATAAACAATTCTTGAGACAATAACTTAAGTCTTATAAAGAAATTATAAAAGAATGTGGACATAAAGAGAATTGTTCAAAACTCTTGTACTTACATGTGACCCTGTTCATGGACCGATAATGTAATCTTAAGTCCAGGGTTGGGCGTGTTCTGTCTCGCTATATTAAAGAGACTTGATATCGCCTAAATTAAACTATAAATATAACAGCTAGAGGTAGTTACAAGTGGTAACGTAAAACTGAGTTAAAATCAAACATGTTAAAAATGTCACAAAATAGGTAAGAACATACATATAAATAAATAAACAATAATGGACTATATAATCTATGTATATGAATGTATACAGCTATAAATTATACATATAAATCTTGTGGAAACTTCTGATTAAAAATTATGGAGACTAAATACATAAAAAATGAATAATAAAATAAAATATGTATAATTTATAGCTGTATTGAGAATCATTGACCATTTTACAAAATCCTCTGAGGTTACTACGGACCCGTCTGTGGTCAAAAATCCTTCTAAATGGATTCCACCCAGTACCAACACTATGATTTCAGCGTTTGAAAATGTGGTTCTTTCAAAAGTTGATGATCTGTATAGACATAATAAACGATCTGGCTATTTCAATTTGAATAAATCACAACTGCAGGCGCTTAAGACACTACAATCTAATAATGACATCATAATCAAGCCAGCTGACAAAGGCGGCGCCATAGTTATTCAGAATAGAGAAGACTATATTAATGAAATATCGCGACAACTAAATGACCAACAATTCTATCAGAAAATATTTGATGACCCTACACCAATGATACAACAAAAAATTGAAACTCTTCTTTTCTTAGGCAAAGAAGCGGGGTATCTTACACCCAATGAGATTGCATATCTACGTGTCATGCATCCTATTATTCCCACTATTTATACTTTACCTAAAATACATAAATCCCTACAGAACCCTCCAGGTCGTCCAATTGTGTCTGCTATAGGTTCAGTCTTGGAACCCATCTCCAAATTTCTTGATATTTATCTTAGACCATTTGTTATACAGGTACCTTCTTACATTCGTGATTCTACACACATCATTAACATTTTACAAGAATTTAATCAATATCATGATCAGCTCATACTAGTTACCCTGGACATAAACTCTCTATATACCAATATACCTCAACAGGCTGCACTTGAAGTCCTAGCCAATACTCTTATACAAAGGGCACAACCAGTGCGTACTCCCACGGCTTTTCTAGTACAGTTGGCCTCAATAGCAATGTCAGAGAACTTCTTTTATTTTCGTGGCCTTTTTTATAAACAGGTAAAAGGGGTAGCCATGGGCTCTTCTATGGCCCCCGACGTGGCAAACCTCTACGTGGCTAATTTTGAAGCACAATATTTGACTATTCATCCTTACGCATCTAATATCCTTTTATGGAAGAGATATATAGATGACATCCTGATTATATGGGATGGTCCAGAAGATAAATTACATGAATTTTTCTCATGGATCAATTCCCTGGACCCCCATTTACAATTTGAGGGCACCTTCAGTTCCGAAAAAATCCCTTATCTTGATATCATGATTAAGAAGGACCACAGTGGCTTTGTCACAGAATTGTATAGAAAGCCCACTGACCGCAACACTCTCCTTCATTATGATAGTTGTCACAATAGAGCATTCAAACAAAATTTACCGGTTAGCCAATTCCTTAGAATTAAAAGAACTTGCACTACAGATAGAGACTTTGAACGCCACGCTGTCGATATGCACTACAGATTTAAAACAAGAGGATATCCAAAAGAGAGTATCAAGAAAGCATATTTACGTGCCTGCACCACTGATCGTTCTCTTTTGTTACAAAAAAAGAATATTCCAAAAAATTCTGACAGGGTCGTTTGCGCTTTAACATTTTCGCAACATTCTAAGTCAATAGTGAACATTCTCAGACAGGAATGGCATTTACTGACTACATTACCAGCATTTGATACAAAACATATCATGGTTGCTTATAAAAGAAATACAAATCTAGCCAACACACTTGTTCCATCAGCTCTCATGAGATCACATGCTCCCCCTAAAATTAAGGGACACTATAGTTGTGGAAAATGTTCCATCTGCCTACACACTATTATAGCCAAAAATAGCTTTACGGACTCAAAATCAGGACATAAGATATACCTGAATGATTATACGAACTGCAGAATGTCCAATGTAATTTATCTCATACAGTGCCCATGTCATCTTGTATATATTGGAAAAACTAAAAGAGAAATTCGGACTCGGATCACTGAGCATAAAAGCTGCATTTCTCGGAAAATCACAGAAAAGCCTTTGGTCTCTCATTGGATTGCTGCTGACCACAAAATTAGTGACTTGAAATATTTAGTTTTGAAATGGATCAAACCACTTTGGAGAGGAGGGGACATAGATAAAAAACTGTTGAAGTTGGAACAGAGATATATCTATGAGTTTAAAAGTCTATCTCCAGACGGTCTTAATCAAGAAATAGACCTCTCTGTCTTCCTGTAAATCTATCGACCCATATATTTTCCTATTTGCATCCTTAATGTTTATTGGTTCTGCTTTTCCTTTCGACTAACAACATTACCATTGATGTTTCTCTGTTTTTCATTTCATTACTGAGATGTCTGTAGGCACACATACAACACATTGGCTTTCAGCGATTTCATTCACTAGTATTATAATGAACCTCTACGAGTTTTACCTCATCATCTGCTTTCCAATCAGCTTCTTTGATTTTTTGGCGCCAAATTTAAAAGGTTACATTATATTCCCCGCAGCTAGTGCACTTTCACTTTCGATTCCATGTGAGTAGCACCAGCATTTGTATCCTTTTAAGGCAGACAATTTCTGTACTTGATCGGAGTATTAGCGTGAGTAAATACTTGCATATTATATGATAGCAGGGGTGTTATTTAAGCATGATGGCAATTATATATTGTTTTACCATGGTATTAGTTCGTTCCGTTCTTTACCGACACTTTCATTCTGCTCCGTGGTTTACGTCATTATTTTTAGTGTCCACTTTAGTTCACACATCTATTTACTTCTCTAGACCTATACGTTACCTTCTATTGAAGTTTTAAAATAGTAATGAAAAGAGTTTTTTAAAACGTAGTTTCATGTCTATTCAACATCTGTTTTATTTATAATGCACACGTTTATTTGTTGATACATGTCAATTTTACAACATAGTATCTTCTCCTAAAAAATCCTTTCCAAGTAACAGCCTGGTTGACACGACATTTTAACATTACTTATAGGTTCTTATGACTTAGGCAACGATCTTGGAAGTACCGAGACCTTTCTAAGGTATTTTACCTTTATTTACCATTATCCCTTACACTCTTAGGTTACTATGTTTGCATTTGGGGCATCACATCTCCCTCTTTCGAGTCTAACCATCATGTCGTCCGTTTTTGAACAAGAACTGGCCCATTCCTTTTTAAGTTTGCTACTTACTGAATCCATGTGATTTTTTCTATTTCATCAATAACATTGCGTGGCATTACATCAGGGTACAGAAACTTATACACTGCACAGTTTTACATTATCAGTTCACTACATCTAGGTAGTAATATAATTTTTACCGAGAAATTTGTTTACGTTTATTTAAACCATTTACACAGTTTTTCACTCAACAGTACTGTTTTAATATAAGATTTTTGTTTTTGTTCTGGATATAGGACCATTTAAGATAATTGATTTTAAGTCATTTTTGTATGTTAAGGTAAACCATATTCATTTATTTATTTAATCATTAATACATAACTCATTTTTTGATATTTGAATTAAAGTTTGCTATATCAAACATATTATCAGTTTATACACAACTGTTATCTTGTCCTTTATATTAAATTTAATAGGAAGCATCATTTCACAGTTATCGGTTTCCCCTCTTAATACGAATATTCATGAACAAATAAATACATTCACTAGTTCACTATTCAGACTATTTGATGTTATCTTCATACTCATGCTATGTTAAGTATACAATTTAATTTATTCTAATTTATAGTATCATTTTATTTGTGCATTTTTAATTATTGGAATAGTAACTATAGTTTCCCTGGCTTGACTCCATGGTGCTATATAGATTCTCAATCTGTGATTCACTGTTTACCATTATCAATTTAAAATGTTCTTACATACCTATATGTTTTGATAATTGGTTTGCTAATTAGCATACACCTATAAAATAATATAACAAGGTATTATACATATATATTTATTTGATCGTATTTTATTTTATTATTCATTTTTTATGTATTTAGTCTCCATAATTTTTAATCAGAAGTTTCCACAAGATTTATATGTATAATTTATAGCTGTATACATTCATATACATAGATTATATAGTCCATTATTGTTTATTTATTTATATGTATGTTCTTACCTATTTTGTGACATTTTTAACATGTTTGATTTTAACTCAGTTTTACGTTACCACTTGTAACTACCTCTAGCTGTTATATTTATAGTTTAATTTAGGCGATATCAAGTCTCTTTAATATAGCGAGACAGAACACGCCCAACCCTGGACTTAAGATTACATTATCGGTCCATGAACAGGGTCACATGTAAGTACAAGAGTTTTGAACAATTCTCTTTATGTCCACATTCTTTTATAATTTCTTTATAAGACTTAAGTTATTGTCTCAAGAATTGTTTATTACTTTTTTATTATAATAATTTTTTCTTATAATTTTTTCCTTATACCTTTATTATATTTGTCCAAAAGTGTTTATGCTGTTATTTTATAATTTTTAATAATATTTATTTATTATTACTATTTACATTTCTGTGTCCTGCGTTTATATACACTTGTTTTTGTTTAACTACATTGATAATAGGTTCACCAGTCCCCTTTTTGGTTTATATAATATTATATTATAATATATAATATATTTTAAATGTTATGCTTATCATTTTGAGTTCCCCTTTTTTATGTTTTTATTATTTTTTATGATTTGTATTACTTATATTTATATTGTAGCTGCTACCCCCTGATGAAGGCATTTATTGCCGAAACGCGTCGGGGTCTGTTTCAATAAATTGGATTTGAATCGTCCTGACTTTTGGCTTCTTGCTTTTTGTGGATCACTTCAGTTCCTGCCTGGAGCAGGTCTAACATTAGATGTGATGCCAGACATCTGTGGTGTTTCTGAGATCAAGCGGGTACTACACTTGCCTACTTTTTTTTCAGACGTTCTGGCTTTGATGTCCCAGATTGCATTTGGATGTTCTGTTGTAAAACGTGCCTTTATGTGGTTTAAGTTAGGACAGAAAAAATGATGTCTTGCCTTAAACCACTTAGATATACCTGTAGTGGCTGAATATCACTGCTATACAAATAGGGCCTGATATTCTTCTGGGCAGAATTTGCATCATTATGGCGCATAGCCCTGCCCACCGACCCTTAACCCTGGATATTCAATGCCAGGGTCATAAGTGGCCCAGGCATTGAATATCCGGGGCTTGTCGCACACACTGGAAGCCGCATTAGATAACTGGGCAGCAGCGATATTGCATGCTGGCTGGTTAGCTTATGCACCAAAAGAAAGGTAAGAGTTTTCTTCGCTTATCTTTTCAGTGCAGATCACTAACCAGGCAGCATGCAATATCACTGCTGCTGGGTTGCTGCCTCAGCTCCACCCCAGAATGCCCCCGACACACCCTAATGCTAACCAGATAGCAGCGGGGCATGCAGGAGAGTTAGATGGGGATATTCATCGACACTAACTATGTAACTGCCATTGAATATCCCAGTTTAAGGCATCTACATGGTTTACTGGGTCATAAACCATGTAAATGCCTTTCGAATATCAGGCCCGTAGTGACCATGGCCAGCACTTTCCATGTATATTCAACACCAATGCCTAGCCCAATAATAACACTGAATATACTGGTAAGTGGCTTATTTAAACATCGCAGTTGGCATTTTTTAACTGATTCTCACTGCAGTGTTTTAAGTGTTAACCTATTTGATTTTTTTCTGGCAAGCAAACTGCTGTTGGTTCCTTGAGATTTCTCACTTTGTATATGGTCACTGGTAAAACACACATCATGTGTTTCTCACCTTTTTAATCAACACAAGTGCTGGTATTATAAAAATAACACTTTCATATTTCATCATGGTAGTAATTCTGTTAGAGAAGCCCAGGGATCAAAAAATTAGTAGGTGCACTGATTATAGTGTTTATGATTTGTGCTGATTATAGTGGGTTGCACTACTTAGCCTTTATAAAGCTCCATTAATGAATGATGCAAAGCCAGTTCAAGAGCACAGAGCCCTGCCACCCTTTCCGTGACAAGTGGTCTGAATCTGATATTCAACTGCAAACTCCTACTCCACTCGGAAGTGCAATCTTAGGCTTTGGTCAGTCAGATATAGCACAAGGGCAGTCAAACTAGTCAGCTAATAAAGCAGATAACCATCACATCTAGCATTCAAAAGCAGCTCTGAACCCCAATGCACATTTACTTTACTTTGTTTTTAGTGATGTTCCCTTCATCTGCAGGAATTGATGTGATTCCAAATTCTGCATGTTCCTTAAGCAGTGGTCATCATGTCGGTTACTTCCGTGAGGGAGATTTGATCCTGGGTGGTGTGTTACAGCTCCGTCAGAATATTGGTTATGCTAAACTCAAATTCACCAAGAAACCTGACTTTATCAACTTGGGTGGGTGAGTATTACTTCTTGTATTTTTAAGGCTTTGCAATATTTGTTAGATGGCAGCAGCATCAGTTTATGACTAATGGGATAGCAGTTAAAAGGTGCCTGTTATTAGAACCTCATCTTATGGTATGAGCAGCAGTTCATATTCCTAATACCAAAAGGATGATGTTAAAGTAACCAGACCACAGGACCTCATCCAGCTATGCATAATTCCAGAATGGAAATATGTCTACTTTTATAAATAAGCAGCATCACTGTTGTACTGGTAATGTCCTAATTACAACATGCAATGTTATTTGTTATTTGCCAATAGTTACATATATGTGACAGTGCTAATCCATCCATGTGTGGGAGGGACAATAGGTTTGTGGTAAATAAAAATAAGTAAATACATACATACATACGTTAACAACTGCAGGACATTTTTCACATGAAAAATGGTTAGTGCACAGACTACTACAGATTAACAGAGGATCCTACTTTATGGAATACAAGCTATTGTGACCAGTCTCACTTTATTGTGCATGATATGGCATTGTTACAAATGTTGTGGAGTTGCTAAATATCTAGCAGATAAGTCGGCTCTGGAGGTTTGGCCCTTCATGGAAGCCAAATATGTAATGTTGAAGATGAGGATTTTCAGCAGTATTCAGTGTGAATACTTGGACAATCCTGGAGGAATAGCTTAATGGTTAGAGCACTGGATTGGGAGCAAAGAGACCAGAGCTTGATTCCTACTAGCACTCCTTGTGGCCTTGAACAAGTCACATAACCCTCCATCGCTTCAGAAAAATCCAAGTCATCAATGTTCCTGTTTAATGTGAGTTTAACTTACAATGTAATGATAAAGCAGTATAAAAAACTGTTAAATAAAGAAATTAAAAGCTAGAATGCACAGGAGACAGCTTCTGCCTGCACACTAGATTATCATTCTCTACATCACCATCATAAGGTTATTCACCCATTTCAATAAACAGCTTTTATCCAGTAGTAGAGATCTTCAGTGTTTTATTTACAGATACAGTTTAAGTTTGCATGAACTGTTCTGATCTTCTACAGTATTACAGCTGTTTCTTGCTCTGTCATGAGTAAACATGAAGGGTGCTAAGTAAGCTGCCTAAAGTTTCTCCCTCTAAATACATGTACTCTTGCCCCAAGCATGCATTGTGTATTTTCTTTTCTCCCAGAGAAGAACATGGGGTCCTTTCTTCCACCCTCATTCTTTTACATCTGTTTGAAAAAAGTCCCATTTTATAGCCAATTATCCTGCTTTTAAAAAGACAGTAATGTGATACAGCTCCCCACAGTACCCATCTTTTGGGAAGGTCTCAGAACTCCACAGTTCCTCTTGCAGATGATACAAATAGCCCTGATCATCCTCTGTGTCACTTCTGTGTACAAGTACAGGAAACAAAGGTCTCTCTAATGCTTTACTTCTCCTGGAGCCTTATAAATCTTCATCATTCTGTACTTAGCGCCTTAAATCCCTTGGAGGGTGTGGCTGTACAGGGAACCTCTGTGTAGCTCTGTACTTCTAAATATGCTACAGGTACAAAGTAAAAATTTTGGACACCTGAATCTCTGCAGTGTGTATAATTTACCAGATTTAATTCCTTAGATCTCACAGTAAGATAAAGAAATTTTCTGGAAACTTCACTTTATTCAGGAGATATGCAAATGTTGGGGGTATAAATTCACTAGTGTGCATTCTGTTCATTAATGTGCCCTTAAAAAATTCAGGACCCATATTCAGTGACAATTATTTGGTTGGCAGCATCTGTCAACCAGCTAAGTGCTGCTGAAAGGGATGTTCAGTGGTACTATATGGATTGTTGCATACTCCAGTCTCCCTTCCTATCAGCTGAAGAATCTACAGTCGATTCAGAATACTGCAATATGGGTTCTCTCGGGTGCCAACAAATGTGATCACTTTACGCCATTATTCATTCTGCTTCATTGGTGCCTCATCTTATACCATATTCAACAGATGTTCCTCACCCTGGTTCACAAGGTCCTATAAAACAGAGTACCCAAAAATCTTTCATTACTCTATATACACCTCCTCTCTGTTTACGGTCTCTTTACGGCAACAAATTATGTATATCCGCTCCCAACAAAGCTAGATTTGAGTCTACTAGAAACTCAGTGTTCTTCTTTGTAGCCCTATCTTGTGGAACAATCTCCCTTTATTCATTCGTCTGGAGCCTAAACTTTTTGTTTGAGCAAGCATTTGGGACCAAGCTGTACCTTGAGTCCACTCAGACCTTTACTACTTGAAGCTTTTCTACTTACTTTCCCATCACAGTTGTAATTCCTTTCCTTTTACCCCTTATTGCAGAATTTGTTGTTTTTTTAAACCTCTCTGAATATTTAAAAAGGGTGGTATATCAAGCTGAATAAACCATAAACCATTCTGCTGCTGAGTATACTCACACACTAGATAAGCAGACTGAATAGCGCTGGGATGGTCCAGGGGCAGAGCTTCGGAGGTGCTGGAAGTTATTTAGAGAGTGGTGATTTTAAGCACTGCTGGATAACTATCCATATAACTTAGGACAGCAAAAAAGCTGCCTTATGTGCTGTGCAGATTGCCAATCCTAATAGTGGCTGAATATTGATTACCAATGACTGCTGATTCTGGGTATTCAGCACCGGCCACTATCCAGATTCTGTTGCTGAATACCTGAGTTATGATTAACTGTAGTGGCCAACATAAAAAAATATGCTGACCAATACAGTTAAAAATATCGATCTGCTGGTATGTGCAAAATCTAATTAACACATCATTGATTTGTGAACATTAGAAAGTTCAAATGCATGTTTAACAACCTGTATTAACATGAATGTGTAAAAGAAATAAACAAAATGTATGAAAATCAGGTTAAAAGATCAACGAACCAAAAATGTTTACTCTGTGCTTATCACTAGCACATTTATTTCTAATATATTGATTGTCCAGAGTTCAATATATTTGGTGAAGAGATAAAATACAGCAGGTCTGGTTTATACAATATGTTAGTGTGCACTTCTGCATTACAGCATTCCTCTCCCTCTTTCTTGTGTGCTATTATACTATTGTTTCCCAGAGTATTAAGTGAAGTATCTGCAATGTTATTACAACTGAGAAGAATACACATTCTAAACCTTATAACATTTTTAGGGACTCGGGTGCATATGTCACACTGATCAAAGACATTTCAGTGCCACAATTGATTTTTCTTGTCTATTCTTGGGTTTTACTAAAGTTTGCCTACAGCACAGCTTTGCTTTGGCTAGTTCCATCTTTGTGTTTCACTTTTTTCCAGTTATAACTCTAGTTAGTTCTCTCAGTCCCACAGAACTGTTACCACAGGATGTTCTCAGGGATCTTCCAGCTAGGACCCTATCACTTCAGAAAATTTCTTACTTTCAAAGGCAACAGCAAAATATCTAGAATCTGTACTATTCAAGCTTATTATGGCAAGTACTCTAACCTGTGACATGCACGTGTCATCAGGGATGGAGCCAGAGTTTCTGATGACCCTTTGGAAACTATAAATCAGTGTCCCACCCATCCCCCCTCCTCCGTCCACCTCCCATATGCAGACAGGGATGGCACAACATAGAGTGATGCGCATAGCAGCAACTGCCGCATACTAATTGCTCATTTACAATTGCAAACACTGGCTAGCAATCTTTTATCTAAAGCATATAAATACTCAGCCTGAAATATATATAGTACATCTTGCAACACAGCATAAATTTATTTATTTTATTTATCCAGTTTTCTATACCGCCTTATCCTTCAATCAAAGCAGTGGGCAATGGAGAGTTAAGTTGCTTGCCCAAGGCCACAAGGAGTGCCTACAGGACCAGAAACCCCAATCCCTCTGGCCTGAGATTGCTGTCCCAAGGTGGGACTTGAACCACTGGCCCTCTGGCTTGAAGTGCTTTGTCCTAACCACTAGATGACAAAGCCAGGTCAGCAAACATCCTTGGCAGCCAGCGAGGACCTTGATTTCAGCAGAGGGAAGACTGGCAGAAATCACAGATAACTGATGATGCTCAGGTACTACCAAAGGATGCAAACACAGCCATATAGGAAGAAGGCTCCGGGCTTTAAGTAGAAAAGGGAAGAGAGAAGGGATGGTCCAGGTGATGAAGTGTGTGGGGCATTGCAAAGAAAAGTGCTGCACTTAGGGATCCGAGGATCTACCTCTCCATCAGATGTGTTTCATGGCATTCTTCCAAAACCCTGGCTTTTGGAAATGACTGTCCATAAGCACAGGATGTACAAGCAGACAGGGACCCTGAGAAAGCAAAGAGGATCCTAACTTTAGCTGGTGTCTGCCATGAATTTGACTTGTGGTCTGACTCACTGCACAGTATTTATCTGCTACTCTTTATCCTGATTTCGACCCATCTTGAGTTCTTTGAGACAGAAATAAATGATCCATAACTTGACCCCTCTGGTACTGATTCTGACCAAAATCTCATGCAAAGAATGCAAAAAGGATACTTATCCTATTCCCTGCATGTCAGATGTTTCTCTCATATTAGTCATGTGTCAGCCACTAGACAGCTCAACAATTCCTAGTGTTACTGTAAATGTACATCATTCCTCTTTTTCAGATCCAACTGCTGCAAATTTTATTCTAGTGTTCTAGAAAACTTGCTTTCTAGCATACTTCCTATCTCCTTGAACTGATTCAGACGACATATGAGGCTAGGGTGGGGATCCAAACAAAGAGAACATAAGAACACAAGATATGCCATATTGGGTCAGAGCAAAGCTCCATCAAGCCCAGTATCATGGTTTCAACAGTGGCAAATCAGTTCACAAGTACCTGCCAGGCTCCCAAAAAGGTATAGAGATTCCATGCTGCTTATCTAGGGGTAAGCAGTGGATTTCTCTGGTCATGTTTAATAATGGTTTATGGACTTTTCCTTCAGGAATTTGTCCAAACCTCTTTTAAACCCAGCTACAGCTGTTACTTTATCCTCTGGTAATAAATTCCAGAGTTTGATTACGCATTGAGTGAGAAAATATTTTCTTTGCTTGGTCATAAATGTGACTACATTGTAGCTTCATTGCATGTCCCCCTGGTCTTTCTACTTTTTGAAGGAGTAAAGAACCAATCTGCGTTTACCCGTTCCACTCTATTTGTTATTTTATAAACCTCTATTATATCTCTTTTCATCCATCTTTTCTCCAAGTTGAAGACCCCTAACCTTTCAAGCCTTTCCTTGTAGGGGTGTCCTTCCATGTTCTTTATCATTTGGTAGATCTTCTCTGTACCTTTTCTAATTCTGCTATATCCTTTTTAAAATATGAGAACTGCACACAATATTCAAGGTAAGGTGCAACAAAGAGTGATACAAAGGCATTATAATTTATTTATTTATTTAGTATACATTTGTATACCGCTACTTCCTACGATCAGCAGCGGTTTACTTCACCGATCAGAATGAACTGTACAGTACAGTAATTTGCATGATATACATTATGATTGATTAAAGATTCGTACACAACACAGCAAGCGGGTCACCGTAATTTACACTTGATTGAGTGGGTGCGGGTGTGCTTACATATATACATAAACATTTGATTGAGTGTGTGAGAGTGTGCTTACATATATACAATATAACAGATCAATTGAAGTTGCCCTTGTCATAATGTTGGAACCATTTTGGAGCAGAGAGAGGAGAGCAGAGCGAGGTTACTGGTTAGGTCAGATTATAATGCGACTGAAAGAGGTATGTTTTGAGTTTTTTTCTAAAGTCTTTCAAGTCACTTATTAATCGTAGCTCGTGAGGCAGCTGGTTCCAGAGCAGTGGTGCTGCGTATGAGAATGCTCTGCGGCTTGTTTCTGCTTTGACAGTTCTTATGCTGTTTGGTACGCAGAGTGAGTTTCGAGTTATGGTTCTTCTGCATCTATTGGGTGGCTGGATGGTGATTAGATTGGTGAGGTATGATGGTGCTATGTTGTGAATGAGCTTGAAAGTGGTCACTAGAATTTTGTATATGATGCGGGCAGTAATGGGGAGCCAATGCAGCTCAATTAGTACAGGGGTGATGTGTTCAGTGACGCCTTTTTTCATAATGATTCTGGCAGCAACGTTTTGGGCCATTTGCAAGATATTTAGGGTGCTTTTTGGAAGGCCTTGTAGAATGGCGTTGCAGTAGTCCAGGTGGGGAATGATGAGAGCTTTTGCCACCGTTCTGAAGTCGGATTGATCGATGATATTACGGAGTGGTTGAAAAACTTTTAATTTATGGAATATGGCACGGTTTGTTGTCCGGAGGTGTTTTTCCATCCTCAGGTTGCTGTCGAGCAGTACCCCTAGATATTTTATTTCGGGCTTGGTGTGGTAGACGTTGTTGTTGAGGGTGACAGTGGTGGGTGGGATGAAATCTTTTTTCTTGGAGACGAACATCACCTCTGTTTTTTTGTGGTTTATTGACATGTTGTTTTGTTGCAACCAGGTCTGGAGCATGTTGAGGCATTCTTCCAGTTGGGTGTAGCTCGGTTGGCTTATGTCAAGTTGAGTATACAGCATTAGATCGTCTGCATAAATGTGATAACTGATCTTGTGCTTCTGAATGATTTCGCAAGCCAGTTTTATGTATAAATTGAATAGGAGGGAGGATAGTGCTGATCCTTGAGGAATGCCTTGGGTTTGGGGGAAGGCGTCAGCTTTTTCATCGTTGAATTGGACCTGTTGCATTCTATTTGATATGTATGATGAGAACCATTTTAGCGGAGTCCCTGTTATACCTATGGAGGCGAGTCGGTTTATGAGAGTATTGTGGTGAACTGTATCGAATGCAGCAGATATGTTGATAAAAATGAGTATGAACATCTTGCTTTTGATTTCGAGGCCCTTGAGGAGGTTGTCAAGGAGTGTTATAAGTAGGGTTTCTACTCCATGATGCTGACGGAACCCATATTGATGCATATCCAGGGCTTTCCTGTCGTCTATGTGGTCCTGCAACTGTTGCTGGACTGCCTTTTCGATGATCTTGGCTAGGAAGGATATGCTCGAGATTGGTCGATATGATGTTGGATCATTCTTGTCAAGGGTTTTGTTTTTTAAGATGGGTCTTATGAGTGATCTTTTGAGTTGCGTTGGCATAGAACCTTGCTGGAGTGATTGGTTTACAATGTGGGAGATAGGTTGGGCAATTTCGTTCTTCGTCACCTTGAGCCAGGCCGCTGGACATGGGTCGAGTGGGGAGGTTGCGGTGTTTAAGTTGGTGATAATGTTTATGATTTGCTGGTCTTCAATATGATAGAAAGCACCCCATTCTATGTTTCGCTCCTCGTTTGTGGATGTGTGTTCTTTCGGTGGGGTGGTGTCCATATTCTGGTCTTGATTGGTGTGGGAGAGTACTTGTGGGTTTAGTTTCTTGGCATAATGGTCTGCTAGCGTTTGGGCCTTTATTGTGCCAGTAAAGTCAATGTCTTGTGATGTTTTGGTGAGGGATTTAACAAGTTCGAAAAGTTCTCTTGGCCTATTAAGCGCCTTATTGAGCAAGTTAGTGTGGTGCGTCTTTTTTGCCAGGTTGACCTCATTCTTGTACTTTCTGAGGAGTGTTAGGTATTCCTGTTTGTGTTCTTCAGTTTGGGCTTTTCTCCATTTTTTTTCCAGTTTACGTAGTTGTTTCTTCATTCTGCTTAGAGTTGTAGAGTACCATGGTTCAGATCTGGTTATAGTTGTGTTGTTTGCGGCTTTCCAGGTTGGGCTTGCTGCTATTTCGATTCCTGAGTTCCATTGGTCCACCAGAATTTCAAGGTCTGTGTGTGCAAGGTCAATGCGGGATATTATGGATGTTGTCAAGGTTTCCCTATCGAATTTTTGGAATAATATTTTTGGGTTTATTCTCCAAACCTTTCCTTATGATTCCCAGTATTCTAGTTGCTTTCTTGACCGCCACTACTCACTGGGCAGAGGATTTCAAAGTATTATCCACGATTACACCTAGATGCTTTTCCTGGATGGTGATTCCTAATATGGAACCTTGCATCATGTAACCATAGTTTGGATTGTTCTTCACTAAGGGCCTCATTCTGATGCAGACGTAGATCCTCTGTGCATCTGGTCTGAACTGGACACACAGAGGGGATCGTGATTCTGATCCCACGAAGCACATCTAGCCCTGCAAGATCAGAATTGTGAACAGTCCTGTATGTGCAGGCTGGGATAGTGATTCTGTCCAGCCTGCGCATGTAGGACTGCACCCGGCTAACTAGGTCAGTGCATTTAAATGGAGTCGCGGCACCGTGGTGTCATGTTGCCATGGCACCGCGGCTCCATTTAAAAGCTGCGATGCTGGCTGCCAACCAAAATGGTACTTTCCCCACAGCCCGACCCCCGATCCAGCCTCCGAAGGCCAGTGTCAGGCTGCGGGGAATATCCCTTGTACCCCCAGCCACTTCTGCACCCTGAATGTAAAAAAACAAAAATCCAGGGGAGATATTACACCTCAGAGGTGGAATAACTTCCCCGGCCATCTCGCCGGCCCTGGAAGTACAGGGCCAATATTAGAATCGACCCTGGACATCCAGGGACAGCGACCGCCCACTGCCCACCCACTCTGCCTCTGGGCTGCCAATTCCTTGCCCCCGACTAACAACCAGCGGGGAAGTTAGTCAGGGGCTGAAGCCGGCATGAATTGCAG
Source organism: Ichthyophis bannanicus (assembly GCA_033557465.1). Lineage (NCBI taxonomy): Eukaryota > Metazoa > Chordata > Amphibia > Gymnophiona > Ichthyophiidae > Ichthyophis > Ichthyophis bannanicus. The sequence continues at coordinate 298,464,054 of CM066036.1, read as the reverse complement.
GGATGGACATCCTGTTGGGATGTCTATCCCTGCTATTCATGGTTCGGAATGACCCCTTAAGTGCATAATTTTGCATGTGTCCACATTAAATTTCATTTGCCATTTGGATGCTTAGTCTCAAGGTCCTCTTGCAATTTTTCACAATCCTCTTGGGTTTTAAGAACTTTGAATAATTTTGTGTCATCTGCAAATTTGATCATCTTACTCATTATTCCTATTTCCAGGTCATTTATGAATATGTTAAAAAGCAGCAGGCCCAGCACAGATCCCTGTCATACTCCACCTTTCACCTTTCTCCATTGAGAAAATTGGCCATTTAGCCCTACTCTCTGCTTTCTATCTTTTAACCAGTTCCTCATCCACAATAGCGCACTGCCTCCCATCTCATGACTTTATAATTTGGCCAAAAATTCCTCATGAGGGACCTTGTCAAAGGCTTTCTAAAAATCCAGATACACTATGGCTCCAATTTAAGAGGAGGATAGTGGGGCTGCACGTTCCACCGGGATGTGCAGCCCTGCCATCTGCTCTTGCCATATGCCGCCTTGTGTCCCTCCTGCATGCACAGAGCCACTGTGCATGCTGCGCGAGGGTGGTAGCAGCATGGGGACGGATAGTAGGCGTGGCATGGATGGCACTGACCCCTGGACATATAAGACTGATTCGAGTGATTGCCCTGTACATCTGGAGATTGCCGGGGGGATGCCCTGTTTATTCTACCTCTGAGGTGGAATAAGCAGAGGGTGCCCCACCGATCCTGTCCGGCAGCTCCCAGAGCTCAGAAGCCCCCCTTGGGCTATTAGGCAGCACAAGGTGGGTCCTACTGCCCAATCAGGGCCCCGACTTCCCCCACTGGGGGTCGGATGGTGGGGTTGCAGAGGTCGGTGAACTGGTGGGCAGGTTGGCAGACAATGAGGACATTCCTGTAGTGCAGCAGGGGTTCACCAGGCTGTTTCTGGGCCCGATCCTGCACCCGTGGGAGTGTCTAGTATCAGGCTCCACATCAACTGGGTCACCTTTGATATCATTTGTTATTCACACCTTCAAAAAGTATAATAAATGAGTAAGACAAGACTTTCTTTGGTTAAATCCATGTTGACTTTCTCCCATTAAACCATGACTACCTACATATTCAGTAATTTTAGTCTTTATAATGGTTTCTACCATTTTGCCTGGTATTGACATCAGGCTCACCGATTTGTAGCTTTCCGGATCACCCCTGGAACCCTTTTTAAAAATTGGTGTTACATTGGCCATTCTCCTATCTTCAGGTACTATAGATGATTTTAATAATGTTGTTGTTGTTAAGTGCCATCGAGTCGGAGTCGACTCATGGCAACCCTCTGGATAACTATCCTAAATTGTGTTCGGTCTTCAGTCAGGCAGCTCATTGTTGACAGACTGGTACCCTTAGCTGCTGTTATTGTATCGATCCATCTCATTGCTGGCCTTCCTCTTTTGCGTTGACCTTCTATCTTGCCAAGCATGATGTCTTTCTCTAATGATCTCTCTCTTCGCATGATGTGTCCAAAGTTTGAAAGTCGAAGTCTTGTCATCTGAGCTTCTAAAGATAGCTTAGGTTTGATCTCCTCTAGTACTGACTGGTTTGTTCTTTGGGCAGTCCATGGTATACACTGCCAGCACCATAATTCAAAGGCATCAATTTAATTCCTGTCTATCTTTTTCACTGTCCAGCTTTCACATCCATATGATGTTATTGAAAATACCATGGCTTGAACAAATCGAATCTTTATATGGAGACATCTCTGCTCTTGAGAATCTTATCTAGCCATTCTGCCAAGAGCAATGCATCGTCTGATTTCTTGACTGCTTGTTGTTTCTTTGAGTTGATCCAAGTAGGTTAAAGTTGTTCACGATTTCAACTTCTTCTCCTTCAACGATGAACCTGTTGATTATGCCAGTTGTCATGATCTTTGTCTCCTTTACATTAAGGTGCAGGCCCATTTTAAGACTATGTTCTTTGATTGTGAGAAGCAAATGTTTCAGATCATCTTCACTTTCAGCCAGTAATGTGGTATCATCAGCATAGCGAAGGTTGTTGATGAGTCTTCCACCAATCTTCACACCTCTGTTGTCTTCATACAATCCTGCTTCTCTGATGATTTGTTCTGCATATAAATTAAACAGGTAGGGGGAAAGTATGCAGCCTTGTCTTACACCTTTGCTTATTTTAAACCATTCTGTTTCACCTTGTTCCGTTCGAACTGTTGCTTCTTGATCAATGTACAGATTGTGCAAGAGAACCATCAGGTGTTCTGGTATACCCATGCTTCTTAATGTGGCCCAGAGTTTCTCATGGTTTACACAGTCAAAAGCCTTGCTTTAGTCGATAAAGCACAAATAGATATCCTTTTGGTATTCTTTAGTCTTTTCAAGGATCCATCTCAAATCCGCAATGATGTCTCTTGTTCCTCGCCCTTTCCTGAACCCTGCTTGCACTTCACGTAGTTCTTCTTCCAGGTATGGTTGTAGTCTCTTTGAAAAATCTTCAGTAGAATCTTGCTGGCATGTGGGATCAGAGCGATTGTGCGATAATTTCCACAGTCAGTTGGATAACCTTTCTTTAGTATTGGTATAAACGCAGATCTTTTCAAGTCAGTTGGCCATGATGTTGTCTTCCATATTTCTTGGCAGAGCCTTGTAAGTATGGTAACAGCTGCATCAGTTTGCTGTAATACTTCTATGGGAATGCTATCAATGCCTGTTGCTTTGTTCTTTGATAAGGCTTTCAGTGCTTCTTCAACTTCTTCTTTCATCACCAATGGTTCCCGATAGTTCACCGATAATAGTAGGTCTGCAATCTCATATTTGAGTTCTTTCAGCACCCTGGAATGTATACCATCCAGTCCAGGTGATTTGTTACTCTCTAGTTTATCAAATAGCTGTATTACATCTTCCCAGTTTATCAAGATTTGTTTCATTTCCTCCAATACATCTATTTAGCAATGCTTAAATACTGCTTTTCACTGGGTCAAAGCAGTGTATGTTCAAGTATAGTACATAGTTCCCTTGTCCCCAAAGGGCTCACAATCTATGTTTTTGTACCTGAGACAACACAGGGTTAAGTGGCTTGCCTAAAGTCAAGAATTGCTGTGGGACTAGAAACTCCAGTCCCTCCAGCCTGAGGTTGCTGCCCTCCAGCAGGATTTGAGCCCCTGACCCATAGCAGCTTGCTCCAACCACAAGGCCACACTTCCTTATATTATTGTTAAATACCACTTCAGAAACAGGTAACTTCCCTATATCTTATTCAGTAAAGACTAAAGCAAAGAATTCATTCAGTCTCTCTGCTATCACCTTGTTTTCCCTTAGCACCCCTTTTATCCATCTATCTTCTTGTGGTCCAACTGACTTGTTCACAGGGTGTTTTTTTGCTACAAATGTACTTGAAAGAGTTTTTATTATACTTTTCTCCCACCAGTGGAATGTGAAGGTTCTGCTTCAGCCTGTTTCTATAGTGACCATACGAGGGGTCCTCCTAAGGAACTATACCTATATCCTCCTCATTCTTTATATAGGGAATCAGAGAATGTTCTTGAACAGCAGATAATGGGCATATAGGAAGTAAGGGATCTGGTTGAAAGAGAAAATAATTCTATTCCTCAACCACACTAATGTAGTCTTTGTCATCCTCCAACTCAGGAAGGCCAGTGTCCTGATCACTGACTTCAAAAGAAAGGCATTGTGATGGGGCCTATAGAATGTTACTCGTTCCTCTCCAGAGGGATTATCGACAGTTGCCTTTAAGAGATTCTGCAGCCCAGAGTTCAGGGCTGGGAGGGCGTGACTCACAGGGAGATGTTCAGGAAGGCACTGAAACACTACCTCTTCCTGTAGCATTATGGTACCACACAACAACCACCTAACAGCACTCACCAAGACACATACAACAGACTTCCTACTATACACGCACCCTGCGCGCCGCGGTAGCACTACCAGACCCCAGCTAGGGCATGTATATAGTCACATAATACTGAAAATACCCAAGCCCAGAACTTGTACATAGTTTCCCCAGTTAATCCAAGTTGAATAACCCTGTTTTCTGTTAAGTCCAGTACGGGCGTTACCTGTGTCTGAACAAAGCTGCTGTTATCTGTAAACCGAGCTGATTTTGAAGAGTGCGGTATAGAAAAAACTTTAAATAAATAAAATAAATAAATAAATGTTAAGAACCCATTAGACTGCAGGAGGGGGAGAGGCCCATGGAGCCAGGCATCCTTCCAAGGCAAGCCATGCAAAGGAGTTATGAGGTAGGAGCTGGAGGAAGGGTCTGTAAATCATGTAAATGCCTTTGAAAATCACTCCTCTCCTCCCCCCCCCCCCCCCACACACACACAGTTTGTTTACTTTCAAAGGCAGGCTGAATATACCCAGTTGGAGTAGGAATAGGAATGTTCAGGACCAACCATGTTTCAGCAGATTTTGAGCAGAATTCCTAGTTGACAAGGTTATGTCGTGGTGAGCAGCTATCTTTATTTTTTGGGCTTTTTTTTTAGCTGAATGTGAAGTATTCAGCACTTTGAGCAGGATTCATTCTCTTGCTAGATCTGTGAGAGAACAAACATTCACAAGCTTGACAAGCAAATAAAACAATTAATTAGGACATTTTCTGAAGAAAATCTGCTGCTTTAGGCATTCAGGTTTATACTGCGCCACAGTGCCAGTACTTGCGGCTTGAGTTGCTTGTAACAAGAAAAAGTGTGCACTGGGTTAAGGTTTTTTTTTTTTTTTTTTTTACCTCCTTTTACTTCTAGGGACTCGAAGGGTACAGTTTTTCAAATGCAAATGTGAGATTTGGTGCTTTTCATTTTCCATTTTTTATTTTACTGTGTTAAAGTCTTACGCTGCCCCAGTAACCTGCTGGCCAGTTGCTATAGCAAAGGTAGGGCATAAGTCAGAGAGAAAAGCTGCAGCTTTGCTGCAGCAGAAAGATTTGTATCCAGAGAATGTGAAGCATCAGAACTTGTTTTTATCTGTCAGTGAGACAGTGTTACAAAGTCAGAGTGTCTGTACTACTTTTGTGTGACCTTTGAACTACAGTATACTGTCTGTAAGAAATAGGACTAATCTTAGTGGTCTGTATGTGTGTCCACACTACGATGCACAAACATTTAAAGCACTAAAGGTTTCTACCCACTAGTGCTATTACAACATTTAATAAATAAATTCTATGGTCACACTCACCAGCATTGAAATACTTGAAGAATGGTCTAGAATTTGGCAGCTGGGATTTTATGTTAAAAAATGTAAAGTCATGCATTTGGGCTCCAGCAATCCAAGGGAGCAATATAGTATAGGGGATGAAGTACTTTTGTCCACTAAAGAAGAGCGGGACCTAGGCGTGGTTGTGTTTGATGATCTTAAAGTAGCTAAACAGGTAGAAAAGGCGACGGCAAAAGCTAGAAGGATGCTTGGGTGGATACGGAGAGGAATGTCTAGCAGAAAAAAGGTGGTGATAATGCCTCTGTATAAGTCTTTGGTGCAACCTTATTTGGAGTATAGTGTGCAGTTCTAGAGACCGCACCTTCAAAAGGATGTGAACAGGATGGAGTCGTTGCAGAGGGGGGCTATTAAAATAATTAGTGGTCTTTATTATAAAGCATATGAGGACAGACTTAAGGATCTTAATATGTACACCTTAGAGGAAAGGCGGGAGAGAGGTGATATGATTGAGATGTTTAAATACCTCCGTGGCATAAATGTTCAGGGAGAGAGCCTCTTTCAATTGAAAGCAAGTTCTGCTATGAGGGGACATGGGATGAGGGTGAAGGGAGATAGATTCAGGAGTGATATGTGGAAATATTTCTTTACGGAAAGAGTAGTGGATCCGTGGAATAGTCTCCGAGTGGAGGTGGTAGAGATGAGGACAGTAACTGAATTAAAAAAATCATGGGACAAACATAGAGGATCTCTAAAGGTAAAAAGGGGACTGTAGTAGTTTTTAATAAGGAAGGACAGACTAGATAGGCCATGTGGTCTTTTTCTGTCGTCATATTTCTAAAAAAAAATGTGGTTAGTTTTCAAGTCATTTTCAGAATTTCTCCCTCACCCCCTTTTTCAGCACATGTTTTGGTTTAGTTCACCCATTCATTGTTTTAAATGATACGTGTTTCCAACAGTGGCCAATCTAGGTCATAAGTACCTGGCAGTTTCCCCAAAAGACACAGGATCCACAATGCTTGCATTGGGTCAAGCAGTGATAACCAGGGTCCCTTTTAATAATGGTTTATGTTCCTTTCCTCCAGGAACTTGTCCAAACCTATTTTACACCCCGCTACACTAACAGCTTTTACTACGTACATCCTCCGGTAACAAATTCCAGAGTTTGATTACACATTGAGTGAAAAAATATTTTCTCTTATTAGTCCTAAACAGGTTACCCTGTAGCTTCATTGCATGTCCCCTAATCTTTCTATATTCTGATGACGTAAACAATCGATCTAGGTTTACCCTTTCCACCCCATTCATTAATTTATAGACCTCTATCATATCTCCCCTCAGCCATCTCTTTTCCAGGTTGAAGAGCCCTAACCCTTTTAGCCTCTCCTCATAGGGGTATCCTTCCATCCCTTTACCATTTTGGCAGCTTTTCTGTACCTTTTCTAATAACGCTATATCATTTTTAAGATACCGCGATGAGAACTGCACACAATATTCAAGGTGTGGTCTCACAATTGAATGAAACAGAGGCATTAGGAAATCCTGTGTTTTATTTTCCATTCCTTTCCTTATGATACCTAGCATTCTATTTGCTCTCTTGGCCGCCGCTGCACACTGGGCAGAGGGTTTTAACATGTTATCACAATGACGCCTAAATCTTTTTCCTGTGTGATTGTTCCTAATGTGGAACCTTGCATCGTGAAGCCATAGTTTGGATTGTTCTTTCCTAGGTGCATAATTTTGCTCTTGTCCACATTAAATTTGAAATTTAATGTAGACAAACTATAAACTGAAACCCCAAGAAGCTAGACTCTGCATGCAGTACAACATCAGATAAATAAGGGATGCAGTTCCCCATACTGCGTAAAACATAAAGATAGCACAAAGTCTAATCACTAAATTGAAAATCAAATTATTTTTTCTACCTTTGACCATTTTATTCTGTGATCATGCTGGTCCTGATCTAAGGCTTCTGTTTTCCTGTTTTCTCTTAGCTCTTTTTCTATGGCCCATAGTCCATCCTCCATTTCTTGTCTCTTCTTTGGTTTTCTTCACTTCCTTCCATCAATCTATTTCCAGTCCTATTAACCCTCCCCAGTATCAGCCCCCTTTTGCAGTCCTCCCCTCCCAGTACCTTCCAATTTCAACTCCCTTGCATTCCCAGGACTGCCATTAGTGTCCATTCCCTTTGTAAGAAACACAACGTTTTATACAATAACAGACTCCTCGGTGAGGCACAGTTATTTTAATTACTTTCTTACAAGAAAGAATTCACCAGAGGCAGGTCTTGTCATACAAATCTGATTGAATTCTCTGACTGGGTGACCAAGGAGTTGGACCAAGGGAGAGCCCTAGATGTGGTGTATTTAGATTTCAGTAAAGCCTTTGACACTGTTCCTCACAGGCAACTTATAAACAAACTGAGCACCCTAGGGATGGACCCTAAATTTACTGCTTGGGTTAGAAATTGGTTGGGTGGGAGGCGACAAGGAGTACAGGTAAATGGAGCTCTCTCTGAGAAGAAGGATGCTACCAGTGGTGTGCCCCAGGGATCTGTCCTTGGTCCGATTCTTTTTAACATCTTTGTTAGTGATATAGCAGAAGGGCTGTCGGGTAAGGTTTGCCTCTTTGCTGATGATACCAAAATCTGCAATAGAGTAGACACCCAGGAAAGTGTAGATAACATGAGGAGGGATCTAGCTAAGCTTGAAGAATGGTCTAGAATTTGGCAGCTGGGATTTTATGTTAAAAAATGTAAGGTCATGCATTTGGGCTGCAGCAATCCAAGGGAGCAATATAGTATAGGGGGTGAAGTACTTTTGTCCACTAAAGAAGAGTGGGACCTTGTGTCTGATGATCTTAAAGTAGCTAAACAGGAGAAAACGTGACAGCAAAAGCTAGAAGGAGGCTTGGGTGCAGACGGAGAGGAATGGCTAGCAGAAAAAAGGAGGTGATAAAGCTTCTGTATAAGTCTTTGGTGCAACCTCATTTGGAGTATAGTGTGCAATTCTGGAGACCGCACCTTCGAAAGCATTTGAACAGGATGGAGTCGGTGCAGAGGGTGGCTACTAAAATGGTCAGTGGTCTTCATTATAAAGCATATGAAGACAGACTTAAGGATCTTAATATGTACACCTTAGAGGAAAGGCGGGATAGAGGTGATATGATTGAGATGTTTAAATACCTCCATGGCGTAAATGTTCAGGGAGAGAGCCTCTTTCAATTGAAAGCAAGTTCTGCTACGAGGGGACATGGGATGAGGGTGAAGGGAGATAGATTCAGGAGTGATATGCGGAAATCTTTCTTTACGAAAAGAGTAGTGGATCCGTGGAATAGTCTCCCAGTGGAGGTGGTAGAGATGAGGACAGTAACTGAATTCAAAAAAGCATGGGACCAACACAGAGGATCTCTAAAGGTAAAAAGGGGACTGTTGTAGTTGTTGATATGGAAGGACAGACTAGATAGACCATGTGGTCTTTTTCTGTCGTCATATTTCTATGTTTCTAAAGACAGCAGAAAAGAAAAAAGGGGGGACATTCAAAGGCATTTACATGGTTTGCAGACTTGCAAACTGTGTAAATGCCATTCTGCTGGATATTCAGTGGCACTAACCATGTTAGTGCTGCTGAATATTCATGGCTACCACCACTGCTACATGCCCTGTTACTAACCAGTTAGCATTGGGCATGTTGGGGGCATTCCAGTGTGGCACCTGTCGCTAACCAGGCAGCGGCACTATTGAGTCACTGATTGGCTAATAAAATGCGACTAAAGTAAGGCACAGCAAATGCTGGCTTTACTTTAGCCACAGAAGCTAATCAGCAGCAGCTGAATATTGCTGCTGTCCACTTAGCTTCCATGTTATGCGGCCAACCCGGATATTTAATGCCAGTAGCCAGATATGGCCCCATGACTGAAGATCTGGGGCTGCAATTCAGCACCGGCAGTTAGCCACTTTAGCAGCTCTAGTCACTGGCAGGGCCAGCCCATCCACAGTGCACGAATGCTGTTCGCACAGTGCCCCGCGCTTCAGGAAGACCCACGCCATCTTCATCCAGCACATGCTGTTCAGCTCTTTGCAGGACTGGCTGTTCAGCTACCTTCAGGGCTGACTTCAGAGGAAACCGAGGAGGCTCAAGGCCCCAGCTCACCTCTGCACAGCCACCGGAGTGAAGAGCAGCATTTTCCTTCACTCTGGCAGCTGTGTTCTCGTGTTGCCCTCTGGCATGCTGGAGATTAAAGGGCATTTCCTGTTTCCTGGTACTCAGTGTGCAGCAGGAGGCTAATGAGAACACAGCTGCTGGAATGAAGGAAAATGTCGCTCTCCAGCGGCTGTACAGAGGTGAGCCAGAGCCTCAGACCTCCCCGGCTCCCTCTGAATCCAGTCAGACAGGCATGGGGCTCTTCGAGGGGGGTGGGGACTAGGACTAGAAATGGCTGATGGGGGGGCTAGGACTTGAAATGGGCTGATGGGGGGGCAAAGAAAGGACTAGAAATGGCTGATGGGGGGCTAGAAATGGGCTGATGGGGGGCTAGGATAGGACTGGAAATGGGCTGATGGGGGAGCTAGGACTGGAAATGGATGATGGGGAGCTAGGATAGGACTGGAAATGGGCTGATGGGGGAATTAGGACTGGAAATGGCTGATGGGGGGCTAGGATAGGACTGGAAATGGACTGATGGGGGGCTAGGATTAGAAATGGGCTGATGGGGGGTGCTAAGACAGGACTTGAAAGGACTGATGGGGAGCTATTTATTTATTTGTTTGCTTATTTAAGGTTTTTTTTTTATACTGTCTTTTCGGGTAATCAAAGCGGTTTACAGAGTAACATCAACATTACATTATAACATAAGAACCAATTACAGTGAACATCATAACAATATTGGTTATATTGAGCATATTAACAGTAACGTACTAAATGGTAGAAGGTATGTGCCTATATACCTATATACACATATACATATATGTATACACATGTATACATATGCCTATACATACTTAGTGAGGAATACATTTATATACATAGGCACCTATATATATAGCAGGGTTATGTTTATCAACTTATATACAAGGTAGAAGTATAAGAGGTAATTGATGAATTGCAGTGCATAAAATTATGGTGCATAATTGAGTGGGCTAGTTGTTATTTATTTGAAAGATGGTGCTAAGTTGGGTAGATGGTTTCATGCTTTTTCAGAGTGCCAAACTGTTCAAGAAAGAAGTGTGTTTTTAGGTCCTTTCGGAATGTTGACAAATCTGTGGTAGCTCTTAGTTTATCAGGAGCATGTTCCACATGCTACCTGATAAACTAGGACTGGAAATAGATAATGAGGGAGCTAGGACTGGAAATGGGCTGAATTGGAGGGGGGGGGGGGGCTTGGACTGGAACTGGGTTGATAGGGGATTAGGATAGGACTGGAAAGGGCTGATAGGGGGGCTAGAACTGGAAATGGGTTGATTGGGGGGGGGCTAGGATAGGACTGGAAAGGGTTGATGGGGACTAGGACTGGAAATGGGCTGAAGGGGGGGCTAGGACTTGAAATAGGCTGATGGGGGGCTAGGATAGGACTGAAAAAGGCTGAAGGGGGTGCTAAGATTGGAAATGGACTGATGGGGGTCTGGGACTGGAAAGAGGCTGATGGGGGCTGGGACTGGAAATGGGCTGATGTGGAGTGATTGGAAAATGTGACTAGAATGAAGCGGATGCTGGATGGGGCTGGAACTAGAAGGGAGATGATGTTGGGGAGGACTAGAAAGGGATGGGGCTGGGGGAGTGAGGATGGAAAGGAGAAAAGATATTTTGTGGGGGAGGGAAGAAAAATCTATGATTGGCCGGGTATTGGGGGAGTAAGTGGGGATTGAGGTTGGAGGGGTGGAATTTGAGTGGATGAGAAAGAAATAAAGAAAGAACAAAAGGAGAATGATCAGTATGTTGGAGCAGATGTAGAAAGAGAACGGAAAAAAACTAGAAGAGAGACGAAAGGACAAACGGACAGTAGACAATGGAGAGTCAAGCACGGCCCAAGAGGGGTGCAGGGCCATGTGCAGAGACTCGGTGTGGGGCCTAATTTGCATAAGGGACATCATTTGCATAATTTTTTTTATAATGTTACCATACACTAATTTTTAGTAAACATGCCTCTTAATGAATTTATGGATAAAGAAAGACTAAACGATTTCTACATTACTACAATCCAGTGCCAACCGCCAGGCAATTAGGAACTACTACAAACATTGCCCATTTAGAACCCATAGCAAACCCGCCGTATTGTAACAGCACTACCAGGACTCACAAAGCACCAGACCCTATCTATCAAAAAGGCAACACTGCAAATATTAAACCAATACATTTCAGAGAATAACAATACATGACCTACTGGGGAAAGAGAACAAGTGCAATGTCAAATAGGAATTACATAAACAGAATACCTCAGGTCAGTTACACATGCAGAACATAGACCATCACCAAACAAGGAATCACAATTTAGAAACAGGAAGACAATAATTAAACTGGGAACTCCAAAAGCCAAACTTGGAATGTTCAACAACACTGTAGAAATAAAACTATAAATTAATTTCCTCTTGTACTAAACAAAGCACAGACGTTAATGATGCACATTTCCCAGAGCTGACATATTCCAGTTAATAAATTCAAAATAAAGAGATAACTTTCTACCTTTTGTGCAAGGAGGAGCAGCAGTGGAGCACAATGGTTAAGGCACTGACTGCTGATACAGGGGTCATGAGTTTGCTCCCCAGTGTGCCTAATACGTAAGGCTGGCTGTGGCATCAGCTTTGCAATGTACATTTTGTTTCTTGCAGCACTTTATTTGTATTTTATTAATTGCTGCCAGCAAACAGGTCCTCACATGCCGTAATTGAAGGTGCCGTATAAGGCACCCTATAAGGCACTCCATAGGGCACATTATAAAGTGCACTGTCCGCCACGGCACCCTAAAATGTCCCCTATAGGGCACCCTATAAGTTGCTCCACAGGATAACGTATAGTGTACCTTATATGGACGGTAACCATAAGGTAACCTATAGGGCGCCCTATAAAGCGCCCTCTGAGGCACCTTATGGGTACAGTACGATGAGGGTGTTTTTGCTGGCAGCAATAATGTACATTAAAAAGAGATAATGCTCTGGGCAGCCCAATAAAACAACCCCACTGTGGGTTTGAACCCATGATGGCAGGCTCTACAGGCAATGAAGTAACCATTGTGCTACAGCCCTATATCTGTTAGCAAGCCCCTGGCTGGCTGCAGAGGGAGTGCACGTCACCACACAGTCTGCTGTGGTCACCAGGATAGGCTTAGCCCACCCGTACCCATGATGCACTGCACATGCAAATCAGCTGTCCACAGATAAACACAAGATGGGGAATGCACCCCCACAGCACCTCGGCCTGGTAGGGGCTACTGACCGTGTGTTTTACTGGCACAGAGTAGCTACACACCGTCACATTGTGCGGGTACTGTGCTCACCCTGAGGGTGCGGTGAGGCGCCCAGCACCAGGTCCACAGCACCTTCCATGGCTGAAAGAGGCCATGCCGGAAGTCCAAAGCAGTGTTAATGTGTGAGATAGGTAGTTTCTGCAGAAACACATTGGATATCTCTGTCTGTCTCAGTCAGGTGTAGCCCCCATGGACCCCCAGGTGGGGCATGCACCACCACCCCTCCCCCCCAGGGGCCAAGGGTGGCAAACAGGGCCTCCCATCAACAGATCCACATTCTACCTCCTTGCAATGGTGATGGTAGAGGGGACCATCAACCCCAGTCCTGCTGGTGAACAGACACCCTACAGGGCAGTCAATGCAGCTCTGTACACATCCATAACACAATAGCAGACAGACATTAGGCCTGGATATTCTAAGCTGCACCCCACCACTATCTGATATTCTCCTACAGCAAGCCTTCAGCCACTGCACCCTGCAAGGCGCTCCATCAAGACACATACCAGCTGCAAACAGTCTGCTAGCTAGTCCATAGTGCATGTTCCCAGTGGAAATGCATGCACCCAGAACTGGGATGTCAGCATACACAACAAGCAGATACATCAGTGACTGGGCCCCAAAAGGAAACCCATAAATATCACATGAGAAAAATACTATATAGCACTATGGGGTTGCCTAACCATGCTGTCGTCACTGCACAGTCAGGGTGAGAGTGCTCCCCCAGCAGGACATACTGAGGTCACCCTGTCTGTGTAGGTGGTGGTCGGGCACTACAATGTCCCAGCCAGTGCCCTATGCCCTGTGCAGATGCATCCTGGCCAGGTCACCCTGTCCGGGCTATACCCATGGTACCTTGCTCCTCATTATGCACATTGGCAGACCAATACTGGCAACAGTGCTGGCAGTGTGGGCTGTGGAAGGTGTTTGCAGCCACCACACACTGTATAGACAGACACACACTCCCACACCTATGCCAGCATTGTGCTACTATAGAGGAGTTTAGCAGCCCTGCCCACCACACCAGTCCTGGGCACAGTACAGGCATGGATATGCTACGCAATACTGTTGGGGGTCACTCCCAAGGGTGGTAAACACTGTCAGAGACCAGACCTGAAGCACACACCACAGACATCAGAAAGATTGTTGTGATGGAGCTCAATGAGCAAACTGTGCTTAACGTAGGACTTGCTATCTGCCAGTAATCATAGGAAACGTTTGATAGGTGTGTACCGTATACCCAGGTGTAGGGTGGCATTGCTAAGGTATGCAAGTGCTAGTATTGGGAGATGCACACAGGGCCCAATGTCCTGCCTCTCCAGGAGGCATTAGCCAATGGGGCCTGTGGGTGTGGGTGTGGGTGTGTCTGGCCCTGTTGGCTGCTGCTTTACAGCAGAGGTTCTCAACTCCAGTTCTGGTGTGCCAAACACTGTTCGGGTTTTCAGGCTGTCCCTCATGAATATGCATGGGATACATCTGCATACCATGGGGGTGGTGCATAGATATGCAGTACAGGCATCTCTATTAGAGGCAGCATGGAAACTGAATGGTGTTTGGCCCTCCAGGACTGCATTTGGGGAATTCTGCCGTAGGTACTGCACATTTCTATGGTGTTTGTGCTGTGTAGGGTAAAATAGAGGTATTAGACCCATGCTTATGGTCTCAGCAATAATGGTTCAGTCTTTACTACCATGTTTTCTTCATGGGTAAAATAAGGGGATTGGGTTGGCAGGAGCCCCTGCTGGGATTTGAACCTGTGACCTTCTGGTCCTAAAGACACTGGCTGTGTCCACTGCACCACCGTCTTAGCACAAAAACACTGCATTCCCTGGGGAGTCCATGGCTGTTTGTCAGACAGGGCCTGTCTGTTGGAGGACACTGCACCCACGTGAAGGGGGCTAGGCCACCATCTTCTGTGGGCAGCAGCCACTGCCCCCTCCACCAACGGTACCCCTCCGCCACCATGCTGACATGGCCTTATTTTGCTGACAGCATCACAGCTAAATGATATGTTTGCCTCCAGGATTGCATTGAGGGGACTGTGGTCTAGGTAATGCGCATTTTTCTGGTGTCTGTGCTCTGTAGGGTAAAATAGAGGTGTTTGGACCATGCTTATGTTATCTGCAAAAAAGGTTGGTCTTTACTATCATTGTTTAGTGGTGGGTAAAATATGGGGATTGGGTTTGCAGGAGCCCCAGCTGGGACTTGAACTGGTGATCTTTGGCTCCTGTACACACTGTCTGTGTTCCCTGCACCACACTGTGGCCACAGAGACAGTGCAGTCCCTGGAGATAGGAAACCTGGCCAAAGGAGTCATAAACCCTGCTCTGCACAATTTCACTGTGGGATCATTCAACTTGTATGGGGACGGAGCGTTAAAAATAATAATTATTATTTTTACGCTCTGTCCCCATACAAGGTGAATGATCCCACAGTGAAATTGTGCAGAGCAGGGTTTATGACCCTGCTCTGCACAAATTCATTGTGGGATCATTCACCTTGTATGGGGACGGAGCGTAGACCCTTCTAAAATTCATATTTCTTTTTTGGAGCTTTCTTGGGAGTGTTTATGATGTTTTCCATGACTATCGCTATTGCCCAGCTGATTTATAATTTATTAGAATTTTGTTGTGGTCATTTTCAATTTTTATTTGCTATTTTGTTCTGTGCACATGTATCACACTGCTCACTTTTTGTAGGTTTCCCTGGTTTTGCTCTACATTGCTGACAGAAATGGTTTCTCTTCCCTTTAAATCGGCTCTAACGCGAGGTTTTCACTCGCGGTATTTTTTTCATCGAATTTCGGCCCCGCTCCTGTGCGGGGAGCCTCTCCTCTCCCACTCGCCACCCATTGACCCCGACCCTCCGCCCCTCGGGAGCCTTCCTCTGCCCTCAGAATGCCTTTCCACGCCTCTATCGCACATCAGCACGCCGCGCACTTGTGCGGGCCCGTTAGTGCAGTGCGCACGTGTGCAGGGCACAAAAACGCACTATTAGCGTGCGCTAAGGTACCTTAGCGCACGCTCAAGTGCGCCCCGCACAATTGCGCGGTTTAGTAAACATACCCCTTAGAGTTCATGTACCTCACCTTTCTTTGATTTCTACAAATATCACTGACAGGGTTTTTTTTTCAAGCTTATTTCTTGTTTGAGAGAGTTTACTTTTTACCAGGAAAATTTCTTTTCACCCAGATTAAATTCAAAGAAATCTATACCTTTGAGTTCAGTTCAGTGGAAGTGCAATATAACTCACGAATGTCTCTTGTTCAGCGCTCTTGTGATGGCGCCCATAGTAGTTTCTTCTGGATCTTCAGCACTATTGATGGTAGTGTGCAGTTGAAATTCAGTCTGGATCACCATTGAACCTAGTTCTTAGTTTTAAAAAAATCAATAAGGCAAACCTTTAAATCGTGTAGGGGCTCACAGTCTAACTGAATAAAATTTTCTGGACTGTGGTACTGTCCCTTTCTAACAAAAACAAATAATAATTAAAGGACCCTATCTAAAACCTGTTAGCAAAAGCCTCCTTTCCTACCTATTAACCTTTACCAAATTCTCTTAGGAATGCCTTTCTCTTTTCTCAGAAAGATGCAAAAAGCAGAGTTTGCAAAGAAATCTCAGCTTGGAGATTCAATGCTTCAGTGACAACTAACACAACCTGTCAGTTTCAACATTCCATTCTATTCAAGCTCAGACCTCTTCCAGGATTTTTCATCTTATTTAAACTGTACTGAAACAATGAACCTTGTTTTCCTTGCATATTATTCAACCTTCATTTAGATTCTGTTTCTCAAAATATTTTCTCACAAGTTACAGAGATATTATTTAGTTTCCTTTGAAAAACAGCCTATGTCAGCCAGTTTTCTATTGCAGACACCATTTAAAGGTTTCTAGGAGTATGATATCAAGACATCACTCCTGTTTGTCTTAATTAGGAGTAAGTATCTCTTAAATCCCATCAGAATCTCTATCCAAGACTATAAATTCCTTCTAATAAAAATCAGGGATCTCAGATTCTCAAACCCTGAATTCAAAATAACTTTCTAATCTTTGCCACAAGAGAGCACCAAACTTTCTTCTCTCTGTTAAGTCAGAGAGAATTAAAGTTCTTTTTGGCCAGAACTTCAGTGTAAACCAATTTTCCCCTGGCTATTCTTTGCCAAAATTTCCCATATTAATCCCAGTCTCTTACAAATTATCTTCACCTAAACAACACAAAAATAAAACCATAAATTCAGTTTCTTTAGTTCCTCTCAAACATATAGCTCCTATTCTTACCAATCACAGCCCCCAACTGCCAAAGTCAAGTACAGACACCTACATACCAATCAGCAGCTTCAGTCTCCTTCCTCTTGCGCAACTTCACAAAAGTTCCCCAAAAGGCATCATCCTTTACCTTAAACACTTAAAATTTTGGCTCAATACTAGGTTTTCCATAAAAGCTGGACCACCTCAACATTTTCTAAATCATTCTCTTAAGATTTTATCAACATTTTTATTTTTTGAGCACCTCACAAGTATCATCTTTACTTATGGCTGTGGGTTTAAAAATAGATCCCTACACTTCTCTACTACCTTATAACGTGGTCTATGGACCCGGAATTAGTTTTCTAAATAAACACATATTTTATCACTTCAATAAGTTTAAATGAGGTTCAAATTATAGAATTAACCTTCCTTAAATATAACTAAAATACCTATTGTTAGAAATACTTTTACCTTTACCTGTAGCCATTTTCCCTATGGCCAATATAACCAATGAGACTCAGAGAGAAATTGTTGTGAAACAGATTTATCGTGCAATTTTCGTTGTCTAGACAGCGGGTACCTTCACAGCATCATGCCCACCAGCATTATGTGAGGTACGCCCCTTGCTCGGGCTACCTTACTTTTATCCTTTTGCTCTGAACATCGCCTTTCCTGTCTCTTTCCCTGGTATACCCCTTATATGGGTTATCTTGCTTTTCTTTAGAACCACTAGCTCTGCCCCCTCCTGGGGGGGGGGCAGACGAGGAAGTTTTAGAACGTCTTACAATGCAGTTTTTAGCTTCTTTTTAATTTTACACCTCTATATATACATATATATGTATATACCCTGCAAGTAGTCTGACTATACATGTAACCTAAAAATAACTAAAATGATTCATGTAAAACATTTATATGCTGTTTATACACATCACCAATTCAACCCAAAATCAATAGCCGCTGATAACTTCTATTTCTGACACACACTACAGTACAAGACTGAAAATGGAAGTTAAAGCAGATTAGAACAGAGCTTTACTGTGAATATTTACTACAAAATCTTAGAAAAACATATTTAAAACCAGGCACTAATAAAACTGTAGCTTCATTATCTAAGGGGTATGTTTACTAAACTGCGTTAGTGCAATTCGCGTTAGGAGCCGCGGTAGTGACAGAAACCCCAAATAAGGACATGGGCAGTACATCGTTAACACTAATGCGCGTTCCAAAAACTAACGAGCGTTACAGGGCGCCGTGGCGCGTTACTGCGTGTTAATCATAAGAAGGCGTACAGACACAAATCACTGAAACAGAGCTGTAGCACAATGGTTACTGTACTGACCGCTGTTACAGGCAGCATGGGTTCGAGTCCCCAGGGTGCCTAACACAGAAAGCTGGCCCAGGCATCACCCTGTACATTACATAAGGAATGAGGAGGCATGTTTTTCTTTATGTTGAGTAGTGGTGTCAGAAACACACCCTCGCAGTGTGCGTAGCCACGTACGTTGGTGCGTGCGTGGCTGCGTGCATTGGTGCGTGCGTACAATCGTGCGTGGGTACGTGTGTTTTTACCAGCGTGGGCACCTTATATTACAGACTCTTTAGGGTGTCTTTCACCTATGCATTATGCTAACAGATGTACGTGTGATGGCCTATGGTTTATCAGAGCCTGTGAGCAGGTGCTGGATTTTCCCAGGGTTGGATTGTGCCAGTCACACCCATGATGCACTGCACATGCAAATAAGCTGTCCACAGATACACACCAGGGGGAATGCACCCCCACAGCACCTCGGCCTGGTAGGGGGTACTGACCGTGTGTTGTACTGGCACAGAGTAGCTACACACTGTCACATTGTGCGGGTACTGTGCTCACCCTGAGGGTGCAGTGAGGCGCCCAGCACCGTCCATGGCTGAAAGAGGCCATGGCGCAGATCCAAAGCAGTGCTAATGTGTGAGATAGGTAGCTTCTGCAGAAACACCTTGGATATCTCTGTCTGTTTCAGTCAGGTGTAGCCCCCATGGACCCCTAGGTGGCCCATGTACCACCACCCCCCTCCCCCAGGGCCGAGGGTGGCAAACAGGGTCTCCTAACAATAGATCCACATTCTACCTCCCTGCAAAGGTGGCAGTAGAGGGGAACAGCAACCCCGGTCCCTCTGAGAAACAGACACCCCACAGGGCAGTCAATGCAGCTCTGTACACATCCATAACACAATAGCAGACAGACATTAGGCCTGGATATGCTAAGCTGCACCCCACCACTATCTGATATTCTCCTGCTGCTAGCCATCAGCCGCTGCACCCTGCAAGCCACACCATCAAGACACATAGCAGCTGCAAACAGTCTGCTAGTTAGTCAATAGTGCATGTGCCCAGTGGAGATGCATGCCCCCAGAACTGGGATGTCAGCATACACAGCAAGCAGATAAATCTATCACATGAAAGAAATACTATATAGCACTATGGGGGTGCCTAGCCATGCTGTGGTCACTGCACAGTCAGGGTGAGAGTGATCTCTCAGCAGGACATACTGAGGTCACCCTGTCTGTGTAGGTGGTGGCCGGGCACTAAAATGTCCCAGTCAGTGCCCTATGCCCTGTGCAGATGCACCCTGGCCAGGCCACCCTGTCCGGCCTATACCCATGGTACCTTGCTCCTCATTATGCACATTGGCAGCCCAATACTGGCAACATTGCTGGCAGTGTGGGCTGTGGAAGGTGTTGGCAGCCACCACACACTGGATAGACAGACAGCCACCCCCACACCTATGCCAGCATTGTGCTACTATAGAGGTGTGCAGCAGCCATACCCACCACACCAGACCTCGGCACAGTACAGGCATGGATATGGTACGCAATACTGTTGGGGGTCACTCCCCAGGGTGTAAACACTATCAGAGACCAGACCTGCAGCACACACCGCAGACATCAGAATGATTGTTATGGTGGAGCTCAATGAGCAAAATGTGCTTAACGTAGGAATTGATATCTGCCAGTTATCAGATGAAATGTTTGATAGCTGTGTACCATATACCCAGGTGTAGGGTGGCATTGCTAAGGTATGCAACTGCTAGTATTGGGAGATACAGGCAGGGCCCAATGTCCTGCCTCTCCAGGAGGCATTGGCCAATGGGGCCTGTGGGTGTGGATGTGGGTTTGTCTGGCCCTGTTGGCTGCTGCTTTACGGCAGAGTTTCCCAACTCCAGTCCTGGTGTTCCAAACACTGTTCGGGTTTTCATGCTGTCCCTCATAAATATGCATGAGCTACATCTGCATACCATGGGGGTGGTGCATAGATATGCAGCACAGGCATCTTTATTAGAGGCAGCATGGAACCTGAATGGTGTGGGGCCCTCCAGGACTGCATTTGCGAGACTCTGCTCTAGGTAATGCGGCTGTTTATGGTGTCTGTGTTTGGTGTGGTAAAATATAGGCGTATTAACCATGCGTATGTTCTCTGCAATAAAGGAGTGTCTTTACTATCACTGTTTAGTGGTGGGTAAAACTATGGGGACTGGGTTGGCAGGAGCCCCAGCTGGGATTTGAACCTGTGACTCTCTGGTCATACAGGTACTGGCTGTGTCTGTTGCACCACACTGTGGTCCCTGGAGATAGGAAAACTGGCCTGACGAGTCAGAAACCCTGCTCTGCACAATTTTACTGTGGGCTCATTTACCTTGTATGGAGGCAAAAGTGCAAAGAAACCTCACAAAAAACCTCGAAAAAAGGGGCAAACACCCATAACCAAGCTGAGCAACAATGATATCATTGGGAAACATTGAAAAACACTCCCAGGAAAGCTCCAATAAAATGAAATGATTTTTGAAAGGGTCTAAGGAGTGTAGACCCTTCCAAACATCATTTCTTTTTTTTTTGAGCTTTCCTGGGAGTGTTTTTTATTGTTTCCCATTTCTATCACTGTTTCCCAGCTTAATTTTAATTTTTACCATTTTTCTTGTGGTCATTTTAACGTTTTATTTGATATTTTGTTCTGTGCACATGTATCACACTGCTCACGTTTTGTAGGTCTCCCCGGTTTTGCTGTACATTGCTGACGGAAATGGTTTCTCTTCCCTTTAATATGCCTTTAACGACAGGTTTTCATTCGTGTTGGAATTGAGCTCTGAAATTCAGCGCGTTAGTGTGAGGGGAGCCTCTCCCCTCCCACTCTCCGCCCATTGAACCCTTCTCTCCGCCCACTCTCCGCCTTCTGCGCTGTTTTAACGCGCCGCGGGGGTTTACGATCGTTAAATGCGGTTAACGCGCGTAATGTACGGTTAACGATCGTTCGCACGTCAGAACGCGCGTTATGACGTGCGAACGATCGTTAATCGTACATTACGCATGTTATTCACGATTACCACAGTTTAGTAAACATACCCCTAAGAATGATTTAGCTACTAAGTGAACTATTGGGTTTTTTTTTATTGGCAGCCGACAGAACACATTAAAGAAATCTTCCAATTAAAAAAAAAATAAAAACCCTGTTTTAAGTTAGAGAAAGCTGGACAAACATTAAATACTCCCATATGCAAATCTGCATTTATTCCTATACTTGTGCTTAACTTCTATATTTTCTTCTACCGTATAATTTCCTGTACACTATTTGGCTTTGCCAGCTTGCTTTACAGGGATCGGGTGAGTTAGAGGAAGGGGGGGAGCTGTTCTTCAGAGAATGAGTGGGGATGTGTATTTCAGGGGGTGTTAAGATCAGTTGTTAGTTTTTAAGAGAAAGCGAGATAAAGCAAGATAGTTGTAAGTGGTAGACCTCAGTCTCATAACTTCCATTATCTCTGCTGCCCAGGAGCTATGTGCTCCTTGACCTACTGAACTAAAGGAGGCAGAAAGGAGGGGGGGGGGAAAGGGGGACTGCTGAGAGAGGAGTGAAGACAGCTGGTCAAGGACTGATAAGCTAGCATCATATTAGACTACTATAAAGCTATGCATACAGCACTGTACAGAAATATAAGCAAAAAGACAGTCCCTGCTCATCAGAGCTTACAACCTAGTCAAGACAACACGGAACCATAGACAGTTCAGGAAAAGTTAATTGCAAGAGATGGGATAATAGGGATTATACGCTATTTTATTTAGACAGATTTGTATGCCACCTTTTCCTTCAATCAAGACATTTGTAAAAACAACAGTTCTCCATGCTTTCATCACCTATTTTGTTCTTTTTCTCCGGGGCACAAATCCCCCCATCCCCACCCCCACCCCCACCCCCAGGGAAACAAGCTTTTTCTAGCTTTTCAAATCATTTTTAAAAAAAACAAAACACATTTTTGTGGCGAGCATATCCCCTGCACCTGAATTCTGGTCTTGAAACTTTTGAAAACTTAAAAATTGTCAAAATCATTTTTTTTTCTCTATGTGCTGACATCACTCTGAAGCTTCTGAGCCTCATTTGCATATGACCTACACAATTCTCAAGCAGATCTGCAACCTCCATCTTGATTTACCTCTGATTTTTTAAATTAAGGGTTAATTAGCCCACAAACCAAAATCAAGGCTTCATTAGCCTCTTCCCTACCCGTGAAGCACGTTTTTAATTTTTAATTTTATTTATTTTAAACTCAGGCTCATTTTTAAAATTTGATTCCTCTATAAAAGGGCCTTTTGACTTTCTATAATTGGGACCTCTGCTCCCTCCTGTGCACCTCTTCTGGCCCTATTCATAAATTCGGGGCTCTTCTGTGGCCACAGGACACTTTTAAGGCCTACTAGGCCCAATTCCAAGGCCTCCTGCCTCAATAAATTAAATTTGATCTTGTTACCACTCAAAAATTTCACGAAACCCCAGATCAAGCAATAAAAATCCCCAGATCGACAAGAAAAACCCAAGAGTCTTCCAAGACCAGCAAAAAATGATGTAACAGGAAGTGACGTACCAGAAGTTGCGTAATCGGAAATGATGTACACGGCAATGACTAGTTTGGCGCGCTTACTGTGATTGGCTGCCCCTCCATTTTCTCTCTCTCTTTTAGCCTTGATCATGTGAGAGAGGAGAGAATTCGGAAGTGACATCACCCGAGTCCCGAAAATGACGTAAAAATGACACGCAGACGTAAAATGGTGCATAGATCGCCGGCGCGGCCGCAGCCTTAAAAAAAACCAAGATCTGAAATTGAAAATCCCAGAACCTAAGATGAGGTGAAAAATCCCAAGATCTTGGGAAAAAAAACCCAAGAGTGGTCACTATAGGGAAAGCTCTGTGCCTAGGTCCCTCCTCCCTATTCCAGCGAGCCAATCACGGCCCTCCCAACACTGTCAGGGCCCTCTCTTCATAATTCAGGCCTATTCCAGCCCAAAGAACTTCCAAAGCTTCCCCTTTTCTATTTAAATATGAGTCCTCTGCATCCCTCAGTCTCTGAGACCCCCTTCTTCAATATGGGCTCACCACTGCCATTTTCCTGCCTCCAGGAACCCTCCTCTTCTGTCTGCCATTGGGCCAGGAAGCAGCCCAAACAACAAAAAGAAATCCTTGCAGCCATTTCTCTGTCCCAGAGGATCTCCCCGGAGCACCAGAAAGCACTCAGAGGACCCTCAGAGCCCTCTCAGACAGGTAAAAATTCATTTTTTTCCTTCTAGTTACTTTAAGATTGGAACAGATTCGGGAGAGAGTATCGCGTTTGAGGGAGCTGCAGCACGATTTTCACCGGCGCGGTTCAGTGCAGCAGGACCTGGTGGAAGCTTGTTTGACCAGCGTGCAGGCGGGAGAAGGATGTGCCCTGGCCCGGAGGACCCTTCCCTGCTCTACAAAGCACACAGGTGCAGGAGTGATTGTTGGAGAGAGTATCGCGTTTGAGGGAGCTGCCGTGCGATTTTCACCGGCGCGGTTCAGTGCAGCAGGACCTGGTGGAGGATTGTTTGACCAGCATGCAGGTGGGAGAAGGACGTGCCCTGGCCCGGAGGACCCTTCCCTGCTCTACAAAGCCCACAGGTGCTACATGCGGCCGCGTGTTGCGGCCTGCGTGGCGTGACCTAAGGGGCATGATTCAAGGGGCAGGACACGCCCCTTTGGCGCAGATGAGGTGTGCATGTGTGTCTTAAGAAGTCTGTGTCTACCATGGGCAAACGGAAGGCTAAGGTTGGTACCAAGTCTGGGAATGGTGTTTCAGGTGGAAAAGTGGTGGGCTCCATGGATAAACATGTGACTTCCCTGATGCCTGGTGTTCATTCACCGGAAGGGGCTTCATTGAGCCCTGTTCTTCGGTCTCCTCCTCCTCTTCCACTACCAGCTCTCTCTTCTACTTTGTTGGAGTTTCCCCCTGAGAATGTACCCCCGGTTCCGCTTCCTGTTTTTCCAGATGCTTCAGAATCTGGGGTTATTGCTTCCTCTATTGGGGAAGTGACTCTTACTGACATATGGTCTGCAATTCATAAAATTGATGTACGTTTAATTTCTACAGTATCCTCCCTTTGTAAGTTTTCTGAAAATGTGGTTGGCAAATTGCAATTCATAATCAATTGGGTTCCTTTAGTAAGTTTACTGCTCGTTCTGATTCCCAATTCCAATCCTGCCGTGATTCTGATGTTGCTTTAATGAGAGAGTTTTCAACTGTTTCTTATTGGCTGGAAGTATTGGAAAATCAGGCCAGAGCATGTAACTTGCGTTTTTTGAATTTTCCCATTAGACACTTATTATCTCCTGAAATTTTATTGGGGAAATATTTCTCTGAAGTGTTACATTTAGAGAGGGATTCACAAACAGTCCATATGTATTACCTTTCTGCTGGTTCTTCTTCCTCTCCTCATGCCGTCGGGACTGCAGCCCCTTCGGTTTGCTCAGTGGATCAGAACCTAACGGTTTTTCTGGAGGATTCCCTTGATGTTATTTTAAAGCGCAATACTTTGGTAGTGAAGTTTGTTTCTGAAACTGCCAAATTGCGTGTTTTGAGAGCATACTTTAAGTGTAGACATGCTCCCTTTTGTGGACACACCATCCAGGTTTTTCCAGAGGTCTGTCGGTTCACTCAAGCTCGGCGAAAGCAGTTCTTGATGTTGAAACCGCGGGTTGTAGCTCTGGGGGCAACCTTTTTCCTGAAATTTTCTTGTCGCTGTATAGTTACTCTTGGGGGACAAACTTATGTGTATACTCATGTTAATACCTTAAAAACATTTTTGGATGGGAAAGCGGTGGGTGGTTTATAGTTGGAGGAATTGACAAATGTTTTTGCTCCCTAGTGTGGGGTTTATACTCCTTATTTCTTATCCTTATGGATTGTTAAATACTTGTGGTTTTCTTTTGTGTGGTTCTCTCTCCCTTGATGTGGTCTATTTATGGGGGAAGGATTCTTTTTGGATTGATATGTTATGTATCTTGTTCATTTTCTTATATCTATTGAATTGTATTCAAGAAAACTCTTAAATAAAAATAATTAAAAAAAATATTGGAACAGATTCATTTTCACATTAAACACCATAATACCACACAGACTGAATATGTCTCAAGATTTCTCTGTATTTTTGTAGGTTTTTAATGTTTTACCGTGTCTGGTTGGTCCCCTTTTCTACTTTTTTTCAGCAGCAAGATTTGATCTTACATATTTGTACGTGCTCATTTTTCAATTATCATTTTGGAGTCTTTTTTATGTTTATTTTTTAAACTTTCACTTTGGAATAATTTTTACGGCTACTTTATCACTCTGGAATCTTGCACACCAAAATTAACTTTTACCTCCACTTTTATTATGTCTTATTCGCTTTTAGTTGTTTTACCCACTCCCTCTCCCTCCCTCCCCCTGTTTTATTATGTTTCTATTGATTATAGATTTTAGCCATTACTTTTTTCTTACTACTGGGTCATTTAGTTTTGGTTTTTATTTTTTAATCTTGTTAGTATTTTAGTAATTTCCCAGCAGAGTTTTATGGCTCCATGTTGTTTTTTTCTTAATACTCATGGTTTTTAATCCTGTTTTTGCCTGACTTCATTTATAATGACATCACTTAGGGGTATGTTTACTAAAGAGCAGTAAGGGAGCAAGTATGCTATCAACACATGTTATTGGCACCCTTTATGCCGCAGAAAGCACTGATAATGCTGCCTTAACAATCATTAGAGGGACCTGTAGTGGTAAGGGGAAAGGAGATGGAAGGTAGGCATTAATGGGGCGGAAAGTGGGCAGTGATAGTGTGTTCTTTGATATTGCAGGGGTGTGTTATTGTGTGTTAAAGCTTTCAGCACTGTGAACCCTAATGCTATCTGAAACCTCGCATAAAAGGCTATTTCTGAGGGAGAGAGCCTATTTTAATGTCTGCAATGTGCTCCACACACAGGGGTATGTTTACTAAACTGCGGTAATCGTGAATAACGCGCGTTATGTAACGTTAATGATCGTAAGCGCATCATAACATGCGTTATGATGCGCTTACGATCGTTAACGTTACATAATGCGCGTTAACCGTAGTTAACGATCTAAACTCCCGCGGCGCGGTAAAACACCACAGAAGGTGGAGAGAGGGCGGAGAGAAGGGGTCAATGGGCAGAGAGTGGGCGGGGAGAGGCTCCCTTCACATTAACGTGCTAATCTGAAGAGCTCAATTCCAACGCGAATGAAAACCTGCCGTTAAATGAACATTACAGGGGAGAGAAACTATTTCAGTGTCAGCAATGTACAGCCCAGGCAGGGAAACCTAAAAAAAGTGATAGGTGTGATACATGTGCACAGAACAAAAGGGCACATAAACACTGAAAATGACCCCAACTAACTGGAAAAAGACCATAATCATGCTGGATAATAGTGGTAGCAATGAGAAACATCAACCCCTCCCCCCCCCCGAGTAAGCTCCATAGAACAGATATAAATCGTGGAAGGGTCTATACTCCGCCCCCATACAAGGTGAATGAGCCACAGTGATATAGCGCTGCTCAGGTTTTTCCCCACCATCGGACAGGATTCGTATGGCGTGCACATGTCCCGCAACATCAGGGCGGGCATGTCGGAACAGCAACTGGACAGATGCCGGAGAAGGGGATACAGAGGGCCGCAGGCGGCACATGCTTTGGTGCAGCTGGGCCACACTGCAGACTAGGGCGATGCCTAGGTGCATGTTTATGGTGTCTGTGCTCTGTAGGGTAAAATGTAGGTGTCTTGAGCATGTGTACGTCATCTACAATAAAGGAACCACAGCTGGGACTTGAACCTGTGACCCGCTGCTTCTGAATACACTGGTTTTGTGCACTGCACCACCTTGTTGTCACAGAGTCAGTACATTCTTTGGTGATACCAAGACTGTTCGTCAGACAGGGCCCGTCTGTTGCAGTACACGGCACCCACCTACACAGGGCTAGGCCACGGTCTGCCCTGGGCAGCTGCCACTGCCCCCTCCACCACCAGTATTCCTCAGCCACCATGCTGACATGCCCTTCTGCTGGTGGTGCTGGTGGTGTGCAGTCTCAGGCCATCCAGTGTGCAGGTAGGCGGATGTTATGTATGGCCTGAGACTGCGCACCACCAGCACCACCAGCAGAAGGGCATGTCAGCATGGTGGCTGAGGAATACTGGTGGTGGAGGGGGCAGTGGCAGCTGCCCAGAGCAGACCGTGGCCTAGCCCTGTGTAGGTGGGTGCCGTGTACTGCAACAAAACCAGTGTATTCAGAAGCAGCGGGTCACAGGTTCAAGTCCCAGCTGTGGTTCCTACAAACCCAGTCCCCATATTTTACCCACTACTACAACGTGCTAATACAGACAGCACCTTTATTGTAGATGACGTACACATGCTCAAGACACCTACATTTTACCCTACAGAGCACAGACACCATAAACATGCACATTACCTAGAACAGAGCCTCCCAACTGCAGTCCTGGAGGGCCAAACACCATCCCGGTTCCATGCTGCCTCTGGTAAAGATGCCTGTGCTGCATTTCTATGTGCCACCCCCATGGTATGCAGATGTATCTCATGCATATTCATGAGGGACAGCATGAAAACCCGAACAGTGTTTGGCACCGCAGGACTGGAGTTGGGAATCTCTGCCGTAAAGCAGCAGCCAACAGGGGCAGACATACCTGCACCCACAGGCCCCATTATCCAAAGCCCCCTGGAAAGGCAGGACTTTGGGCTCTGCATGCATCTCCCAATACTAGCACTTGCATACCTTAGTAATGCCACCCTAAACCAGGGAATATGGTACACATCTATCAAAAGGTTACTATGAGTACTGGCAGATAGCAATTCCTAGGTTAAGTACACTTTTCTGAGTGAGCTGCACCATAGCAACCTTTCTGATGCCTGTGGAGTGTGCTACAGGTCTTGTGTCTGACAGTGTTTACCAACCTGGGGAGTGACTCCTAAAGTATTGCGTACCATAGCCATGCCTGCACTGTGCCCAGGACTTGTGTGGTGGCCTGGGCTGCCCAACACCTCTATAGTTGCACAGTGCTGGTGTGGGGAGTGTGTGTCTGTCTATCCAGTGTGCGGTGGCTGCCAACACCCTCCACAGCCCACACTGCTAGCACTGTTGCCAGTATTGGCCTGCCAATGTGCATAATGAGGAGCAAGGTACTGTGTGAATAGCCTGGATAGGGTGGCCTGGCCTGGATGCATCTGCACACGGCATAGGGCAATGGCTCAGACATTGTAGTGCCTGGCCACCACCTGCACGGACAGGGTGGCCATAGCATGTCCTGCTGGGAGGTCACTCTCACCCTGACTGAGCAGTGACCATGGCATGGCTAGGTTCCCCCATAATGCTATATAGCATTTTTCGCAGGTGATATTTATGGGTTTCCTTTTGCGGCCCAATCACTGGCTTATCTGCTTGGTGTGTATGCTGACATCCTCGTTCTGGGTACATGCATCTTCTCCAGGACCATGCACTATGGACTAGCTGACGGACTGTCTGCAGCTAGTATGTGTCTTGCTGGAACACCTTGCAGGGTGCAGCGGCTGGAGGCTTGCTGCTGGAGAATGTCAGATAATGGTGGGGGGCAACCGAGCATTTCCAGGCCTACTGTCTGTCTGCTATTGCGTTATGGATGTGTACCGCTCTGTCTGTTCCCCAGCAGGACTGCTGTTGCTGGTCTCCTCTACTGCTGCCATTGCAGGGAGGTAGACTGTGGATCTATTGGTGGGTGATCCTGTTTCCCACCCTGAGCCCCAGAGGATGGGTTGTGTGGTGGTACATAATCTGCCTATGGGTCCATACACCCCCCCACCCTTCACTTACAGCAGGTAACCATGGCACAAACACAGGATATGCACTATTCTGGGTGCAGCATCGCCCATAGGGACTAGACATGATCGAGACATACAGCAGGGCACAGATGTATCCTAGGTGTGTCTAACGGAACTACCTATCACACACTGATGGGGACCTGCAGCATGGCGTAATTCAGCCATGAATGGTGCTGTGGACCTGGTGCTGGGCGTCCCACCTCAACCTCAGGGTGGGCACTGTACCCGCACAATGTGACTGTCTGTGGCTACTCTGTGGCAGTGCCACACACGGTCTGTTCCCCCTACAAGGCCGAGGTGCTGTGGGGGTGCATACCCGATCTTGTGCCCATCTCTCGACTGCTAATTTGCATGTGCAGTGCATCATGGGTATGGGTGGGTTACCCCTATCCAGGTAACCACAGCAGACAGTTTGTGTGGTGACGTGCAGTCCTGCAGCCAGCCAGGGCTTTGTTCACATCCTTATAATGTGTTCTATAGGGGACATTATAGGGTGCCTTTGTGGCAGCAATCGCTGTGAAAAGCTCTTATTCTATCACTCACCCACAGAAGGAAGACTCTCAGACAGGCTGGAATGCAAACAGGTATTTCCTGCCCACCAATCAGCAGCCCCTGGGGAGGTACCTGGGTGACCTGTCCAAACTGGTATGCTCTGGTCTGTTGGTTTCAGGGCTAGGGAAATACTGTGCTCAGACCTGGAGTGGGGGAAGGGTGCCTACTGGAATCTCAATGTCTCTCTTAGCAGGCTGATTACCTCATGGCTTGCGGGGGAAGGGTCAGGCTGATCAGAGCCTCATGGCTTGCAGCATGGCTTGGGGGAAGGGCTATCTACAGTTCGCAGCATGGCTTGGGGGAAGGGCTACCTATAGCTACCTCATGGCTGCCTCATTCCCCCCTTTTTAAGTAAGACCTCAACCGCTAGAGGCGGTTGAGGGCTGTATTACTGGAGGCAAGCCGCAGAGGAGTATATTGGGTCAGGGCCATGACCGTGGCAGCCGCCTTGCGTTCTACCAGGGTGCCAAGGGTGGAAACAACCTGTAAGGAAAAAGGCACCTGGTTAAAATGTACGGTACAGCAATGGGACAAGTTAAGGTAGAGAGTTACGTATACAAAGGTCTGCATGTTCAGAGCAGTTTGGGCAAGTAATACTGCTGTGTTAGTAGTCTCTGCACTTGTTTGAAAGCAAGTCTATATCAGCTAAGGCACCTTTTCTCAGTCTGATCCCGGTTCCAGGAAAGGTGTCTGTAAATCAGTCTCTCCGGTGGTCCAGAGTTCGTCGGCAGTCTGTTAGAACCCCGTACTGGGCAGAAGTGTCAAAGCGTAGGGGCTGGTTTGGAACTGTGACAGAAGTCCAGGCTGGAACAATTTCTGGTGCAGCGGCAGCGGCCTTGACACGAGAGTGATGGATCCTCGGAGCAACTTCAGCCACCTTGACAGCCGTGGGGGTGGTCCGCAGAACAGTATACGGGTCTCGCCACTGGGGAGTCAGCAGATCCTGCTTCCACTCCTGGATCCATTATCACTGGAGGTTCCTTTGCTGGTAGGAAATATTCCATTATGCCCTTGACTGATCTCCACATGTTTACAGATCAGACAAGTGCACGCGCGTGTTCTGTAATTCTGACAAGTTTTAGAATCACACCAATTTTTTTTTTTTTTTTTTGCCTGTGAGAATTTGTCATCAATTTATCCCCCTTTGCCTCTGCATGCCTGGCCAGGACACACAGAGGAAAAGTAAGGCAAAAAAAACATCTGGAAGTACCACATGGTCAGTGCGGGGTTTTTCCAAAGCTCATCAGGATGCAAGGTGCACCCAGCCTGTCTCCAGGTGCCTACTTACAATCTTTGAGTATTGTGGTGGGGCCTAGATGACTTTCTAAATTGAAGATACTGGAGATGGCATAGTTGAATAAAATGCTCATCATTTTTTATATTCATTAGCCAGATACATCACTTCACATCATTAAATTGCCTTCACCAGTTTACTGTCCATCAAAGTCCTTCCACATCATTAATTACCTTCATCAGTTTACTGTCCATCAGAGTCCTTCCTCTTAATATATCACTTTACCCCTCACAACACTTTCCACCAACTACATACATAGGTCCTTCAATTTTTTTCTTTTTCTATACCATACTAATGTATCCTTATCTGGCAAGGCTGCTAAAACAATTGTTAGAGACATAGTATTGTTGTAAACAGTGTCCATTTCCCACTAACTTAATTGGTGCAGTTCTAGATTGGCATGGGTGCTCATTCTAAATAGCGACTGTCTAAACAATCTTCAATATAAAACGATACATCAATTCCAATAGAAAGAAATATGGCTCCTAACATGACAGCCACATATCTCTCATGTATGACTAGAGTCTATTGTACACCTGGTTCCCAGTGAGAGTACTGTAGGAAACTTAAAAATACTTGGACTGATCTTGAAAATGCAGTGGTCCACAAGGATTTATGTAAGCTATCCATTAATTATGGTGTCAAAAGAGATCCTCTTGAGGTGAGAGACTAAGAGGGTACAAGGCATTGGTGGTTGGGCCTCATGGCGATACTCCTTCTGGTTCTTCTTGGCCTGCAAGGCATTTGTGAATAGGCCTCATGGCAATACTTCCTCGGGTTCTTCTTGGCCTATTCCCCCCTGCCTATTCATGTCTCTTCAGAGGCATAAATGTACAAGGTTCGTGTTTTCTCAGGCCTTGTGGGTCCTCGAGGAGTCTTAGAGCAGTCAGAATTCCAGTGGCCCAGATCATCACACTTGGAGTAGCACGTTTTATTGCCTTTTTCCTAGGCTGTCGTCTCACCTTCTGCCCCTCTCTCTCATTCATTTTCTCAAAGCTCTCCTGGATCATTGCTGACAAGTAAGATTTAGTTTTATCCAATCAACTCGAGTTAATGTTATCATTATATTTGTAAATAATATTTTTACAAATATTTCCATATTTCTGGGAATCACAGTTCCATCTTTCCACTAAATTTGCTTTATATACTTGGGAACCAAGCGATTTCAGATCAGCCCCTTTCCAAAATTTAATATTTACTCATCTTATTGCTGTGTATACTGGACCTCTACATAATGTACTCCTACCAGTATATTTGGTAACAAAGTACAAATGTATAAACTAAAAAGATTTGTATCTCACAGTGCTATAATATATTGTGCTCCTGAACTCTGGACACCAACATGTAAAATTCAAATACAGCAGGACAGGTGAATTTATTCTAAATAGCACCTATGATGTTACTGTCCTGTTCATCATTCATCAGCACAGAGCTTAACAAGGCAAAGTGATTACCTTGTATCTTATAGTTCAAAACAGGCATGAAACTGATACTTTATAAGAAGGTTGGTGGATATCTGGAATGCAATATCATTGTAGTATCAGAAAAATGAATACAGTTGATCAAGGCAGTTTAATGTACCAAGCAGGAAAGAACGCAATCATCAGCACAGCATTTACTGTCTGCAGAATAAACTGCCAAAGATGGCATATCATGCAGAAGTATTACTTGCTTAAGTTTGTATGTGCAGTCAAAACCAAATATATGTACCAGAGATAAAATCCAGGCTTTAAAGGACAAGTAAAAAAATCTTCATTTCTTCATGATCTTATAAGGATTTTTCTCCAGCCTTTGTTTGCTTCCAGCAGACATTTGAGGATGCTCAAAGGAGGCACCTCATGGTTCTAGAAGCTCAAACTCTACAATTAAAATTGATGACAAGAGGATTGTTTGCAGGCTAGGTGTGGCTAGGTGAATTGGGGTTCTTTGTCCTCTAGGAGAAAGACTCCTAGATGATTTTTTTTCCTTTTGTCCTCTCTAATGGGCCTCCATTCATCTGCTAGAAGAAGGAACTCCTCCCAGTATCTTTCTATAGCTATGCAAACTATTTCAGCAGTTCCAACTATCCCCCAGTCACCGCTGAGAGGTGTGACCAAAACACCTGGTTCCCTGACCACTGATCATGCATGAAACATAGCAATGAAATTGGATATGCATCAAACAATGCAATTGTCTTCCTTCACTGATATACCAGTACCACAGTCCACACACAGCAAACCCCACCCCCCCCCTTTCCAAACTGTCCCCTTCCCTGCAATCAGTAGACCTAATGTCTGGACAAAAACTTTCTTTCCCTAATGTCACAACTAAACACAGAGCCACTAACAAACACAGAGCCACTAGCAATTTTTACATAACAGTACATTAACTATATGGGCCAGCCATGAATCTATATAGGGAAGCTGGTCCGGATACTCCTTCACTATAATTTAGCCTCCGGACCCCATGCTCTAATCACAATTCACAAATCACAATGTTCAGTGTAAATTTTCTAATCTCACTTCTGGGAATACAATATACAATATAATCCTGGTAACAGGCAGAGTTTGGTTGCACAAAACACACAGGACCACAAAGGGAAAAAGAAAGAGGGAAAACAGAAAACAGAGACGTCTCAGCAGCGAATACTCATACACTCTCTTTCCTCAGTAGCAGCTTGTTACAAATACATCACACACACTCTCTCTAGCTGTATCATAGGATTTAACTTTTACCATGAGGATATTAGAAATATGAGAAATATAGCTAGCTATTTTCTAATGTCCACTAGATGGAGCTCCAGGATCACTTTAACCATAAGGATAAAAATACAGCTAGTTTTTAAATGACCACTAGATGGAGCTCCAGGATCACTCCAGGGCAGCCCAATACCTCTGCACAGGGAAATACACGTGCTGTGCACTAGATCAGTGCAGAGAAACGCACGTGGTGTCCACAAGATGGCTGCTACCTCCTCGTGCTCTTCCACACCGGCTCTTTACAGATGGAAAAAAGGGGAAATGGTGGACTTCCAAGCATCACTTCTCTTTCAATCAACTAAAAAAAACAAAAGGTTAGCATTTTATTTATTTATTTTTGGTTTTAAAGGCAGGAAACCCAGCGGGGGCCCAAGGAAGGCAGAGAAATTTGGCGGGGGCTCAGGGAAGGCAGATAAATTCGGCGGGGGCCCAGGGAAGGCAGAGAAATTTGGCGGGGGCTCAGGGAAGGCAGATAAATTCGGCGGGGGCCCAGGGAAGGCAGAGAAATTTGGCGGGGCTCAGGGAAGGCAGAGAAATTTGGCGGGGGCCCAGGGAAGGCAGAGAAATTTGGCGGGGGCCCAGGGAAGGCAGATAAATTCAGCGGAGGTCAGCGGTGCACCGGGACAGCACCGGGAGGCACAAAACTTCAGCGGAGGCCCAAGGAAGGCAGAAATTCACATCGGGGCACAACGGAGAGAGAAGTTCACATCGGAGCAGAAATTAACACAGCGGCAGCATGGGGGGGGGACAGAAATTTACGTTGGAGCACAGAAACTACATCGGGGGTTCAGGGAAAGGCAGTAGATCCACACCGGAGCACATGGAGGGCAGAATTCAACATCGGAGCACAGAAATCACACAGTAGCAGCATGGGGGGAACAGAAACTTACATCGGAGCACAGAAATTACATCGGGGGTTCAGAGAAAGGCAGTAAAACCACACCGGAGCACATGGAGGGCAGAATTCACACCGGAGCAGAAATTAACACAAATTAGAAACGGAACACAACGGAAGCATATTAGAGCCCTCTCCTTGCAGTCACGCTTCAGAAAACTCTCCACAAGCAGAACGGAAAGAAGAGAAGCAGCGATCTATTCTTTATCTCAGGTATGTTTAACTTATCAAGTGCTATATTTAGTTACATTTTTTCTTTCGGCAGCGCTTTTAAAAGATCTCAGATTACTGCAGTTTCAGATATTCAGATTTTACCGGTATTCAGATTCAGATACAGGACGAGCAATGGCTTCAGGGCCACTAAGGCCCCTACTAGGACTGCTCGTGCAGTTGATCAGGCTGCTACAGGTTCCCAGAAATTACTAGGACTCACAGATAGAGTACAGAACTAGAAGGTAGCGGTACTCACCAGAACTCTGATCAGACAGGAAGTTTGGATGCCAGTCTATCCAGCTGGTTTTTCAATCGGGGATTCAACCGCAGGGACCAGCTGTCCAGACAAATCAAGGTGTCCTTCCGAGCACAAAGTGGCCCGGGGGCGCCAAGGACAGTTAATCACCTGGAGGGGCCGGTCCCTGACTGGTGGAGGCCCAGATGCTGCAAAAGCAGAAGTCTTCCCACCGTGGGTGTGATGAGAGAGGCTTTTCTTTTAATATTTCCCGGCCAACGCACCAATTTGTGGCAGCAATCGCTGTGAAAAGCTCTTATTCTATCACTCACCCACAGAAGGAAGACTCTCAGACAGGCTGGAATGCAAACAGGAACTTTTAATGTGCACACAGGATCAGACAGAGATACCAGCAACCTCCACAAGGGTCTAAACCCCGAGGGACGGCCTACAATGCCTTATATACAGTACAGTTTTAAACTCATTCTACAATCCCATTTGCCACAGGTATTTCCTGCCCACCAATCAGCAGCCCCTGGGGAGGTACCTGGGTGACCTGTCCAAACCGGTATGCTCTGGTCTGTTGGTTTCAGGGCTAGGGAAATACTGTGCTCAGACCTGGAGTGGGGGAAGGGTGCCTACTGGAATCTCAATGTCTCTCTTAGCAGGCTGATTACCTCATGGCTTGCGGGGGAAGGGTCAGGCTGATCAGAGCCTCATGGCTTGCAGCATGGCTTGGGGGAAGGGCTATCTACAGTTCGCAGCATGGCTTGGGGGAAGGGCTACCCACAGCTACCTCATGGCTGCCTCACCTTGGCAGACAGTACACTTTATAATGTGCCCTATGGAGCGCGTTATGGGGTGCCTTATGTGGCACCTTAGGTTATGCCTCCGTGAGGGTGTGTTTGCTGGCAGCACTAATTAAAATACACGTCACATGCCTCAACAGTCGCTACTTAAATGTAAAGGGTGCTGCTTCAGCCAGCCTTATACATTAGGCCCACTGGGGAATCAAACCCATGACCCCTGTACTATCAGTCAGTGTTGTAACCATTGTGCTACAGCTCTGTTGCTGTGCTTGTATGCCTGCGTGCCTTCTTAAGATTAATGTGCGGTAACGTGCCCTGTAGCACTCGTTCATTTATGGCGCCTTGTAACGCGCGTTCTCGGCGCGTTCTCGGAAATGATGTACCGCCCATATCCTTATTTGGGGTTTCTGTCTCTACCGCGGCTCCTAACGCAAATCGCACTAACACAGTTTAGTAAACATACCCCAGGGGATCACAAGAAAGTGATAGTAGCGCTCCATTAGCAGCAACAGCGTAGTGCCCCATTAAGAAAGGGCACTATGTTGATAGTGCTGATTTGGAAAACGAGGTGCTATGTGGGTGATGCAGTGTGACTGGCTATCCACAAGGCTGACAAGGTTGCTGCCTAGGGTGCATAACTGTGATGTCAGCCTGACACCACAGTGACAGTGACAGCAACCAGACATTCTTCTGCTGTCAAAAAGAAGTCATGCCACCCCCCTGCCATCATGCTGCCATGTCAGCATGGTGTGAGGGTGGTAGTGGTGGTTGTTGTGGCTGCGGCATGCTGCAGATGAAAGCATTTTCCCAGACCTGTGTGTCTGGTGCAACTCTGCATTTGCCACTGCCATTGGGATAGCGAACATGTCAGCAGCAGGGACAGCAGAACACATGGTGATCCCTTCCCACCAAGGTCTAACATAGCAGCACACATGCCCACATCCCCAGGCGAATGGGGGCAGGAGCAGCAAGATGTGCCTAGCTGCACACATGCAACATCAAGGAGGCTGCCTGCAGCACTGAAGTGGTGGATATGCCATGATGGCAGGGAAGGAGGGTTCGGCCAGCATAATGTCCACCATGAGTGTTGGATCGATGGCACCCGGCTAATCCAAGTAGATGGGATGGGCTAGGGATCAGGATGGTCCCCAGCTACACATATTGAATGTATATGTGCATGTGGGGGGAAAAATGCCACTGAAGCAGGAATACTATGCAATAGGATAACAGCCATGTTAGAGGATAAATGCCCAACTAGCCCCTTTACCAATCAGATGATAATCACAAGCTGTATTTGAACCAGTGACCCCTCTAGAAGTAATAACACAGTCAGTAACAACCATCTGACCCACAAGCCAATCCACATCTGATATAGTGGTCTGTGAGATATGAGGTTATGCCATGGCTGCCCCACAATCACACACCAGGTATTACATGAATGTCAGTTGTACTAGCAGCATAGTAAGACAGTGCAACATACAGACCTAACACAATGTCCCTCTCCCACACCTGCCGAACACACCTTGTCAGACGTGTATGGCTCAGTGCATGGAGAATTCAAGCAGACATAGGCGAACCCCTACTCACACCTGCATGCACTCTGACAATGATCACATCTAAACCCATGGATTACTGAACCCATAAGGCTGCTCTGTGGCTCCATACACATGCTCAAGCAGCCATGTTTTTGGCATCTTCAGGAATCACTTTATCTTATTTTTTTCTTTGCAAACTGCCTTCCTAGTCCAGCTGCTGCCATGTGCATTAGGAATCCCTGATGTCAGTTTGTTGGTGCTTTTTTCTTTTTTCAATGCGCATGCTCCAAAAGGTCTTCGCTGATGTTTTTGTTTCATTGACCTCAGCTGTGAGTGTGGGGAACCCCTGATGTCAATAGGTTTCCTCCTTCTTTTTACACGGCACATGCCTGGCATTTTACAGGCTTTCCTGTGCTTAGTTTCAGCGGCGAGTGCAGCGGGTGTGGGGGCAGTTTTGTTGCCTGTGTTCCTTAAAAAGTAAGTTTTTCTTTTTACTGCTTTAGCCTTAATGATGTTAGGTTCTCTCTTATGTTTTCATTTTTTGCTTTTTGCTTTTTTATTAGTGAGAGTATTGTTTGTTTCTTTTTTCTTTTTCTTTTTGTTTTGACAGTCCTTCTTCTGACTTTGGAATGGTTACACAATATTTTTCATGAAGAGCTCCCTGATGAAGCTGCTTTGGCTAAACATGTGGTGTCGGAGCTTCGGGCGTTTGCCTTGTTGAATTTGTACTGGTTGCCTTGCTGATAGCAGATTTTCAATGTTTTGCTGCTGTTTTTGCAAGATGTTTTTGTGGCTGTTTCTTTAGTGGGCTGACTATTTTTCTACTGCTCTGGCCAGGAGCTGCCTACTGTGTGGAGTCTTTTTGGGCTGTTTAACAAGTATGGTTTTGGCTCAACTCCCCTTATTCTAGAGGCTTTTTTCTGACCGCTGATGTCATCCTGAGTGCAGTTCATTACTTAAGCATTGCTTTGGCAGGATTTCTGTCTTGGTCTTTCTTTATGACTGGCTCATCCTTTCTGTTGCTTTTTGCCAGAGAGGGAGGCTGAGGTCTTTTTTCCTCTAGCACAATATTGTTTATAGCAGTACGCTCCTTGTCAGTAATCTCTGCGGAGTCATTCTCACATTTTTGTTTTTTGTTTTATTTATAGAGAGTATAGTTGGGAGTTTTTGCTTAGCAATTTTTGTGTTAACTTTATCCTACATTGTAGGGACTGCATCAGCATGTGCAACCTACAACAAATTCTCCAGAGGCCATGCACTCATCAACCACACTGATAAGCTGCACTACCGATGACTAGATGACAGGGCCTGCTGATAGCACCATCACACTGAGCAGATGTTGACATTCTCAGCATTTGCTCATTGTGCATGCTAATAGACGTTGCACAATGAGCAGATGTTGACAATGCCTGAGCAACTAAGGAGGCCTAAGGGGCAGGCAGGAATGCCACCCAGCTCCACTTTCGCACAGCATGATTGTGTGTATGTGTGTGTGTGTTTCCAGAGTATTGTGAGCTTCAGCAATGAACTGTGCCTGCATGTGGTGCCCAGACTGCATGAAGGGCTGATCCAAGAGTTTCTACCACCCTTTTGCAGCATCGGATAGTACATGTGCTGCACTGCTCACTTTTGCAGTGTCCATGACTAGGAACATGACCTTTAGTCAGGGCCAGCCCGTCCACTGAGCGAGAATGTTTTTTGCACAGGGCCCCGCGTTTCAGGGGGCCCCGCGCAAAAAACATTCTGATCCTAAAGT
Organism: Ichthyophis bannanicus; assembly: GCA_033557465.1. Taxonomy (NCBI): domain Eukaryota; kingdom Metazoa; phylum Chordata; class Amphibia; order Gymnophiona; family Ichthyophiidae; genus Ichthyophis; species Ichthyophis bannanicus. Next base: position 298,424,968 of record CM066036.1, on the reverse strand, counting down.
TAAAATTAAAAAAAAAAAAAAAAAAAGCTGTCTTCTCCCGCTGCCGGGGCCGCCGCGGCAGAATCGAGTGTGCCACGGGTGCCCCCCTGCCCAGCAGAGCCTGCCCTCCCCTGTATCCGCTCTCTATTCGCAGCTTCAGTCACACGCGCCGGCTTTCAGAGCGCGAGGGTAGAGTTTCTCCCTCGCTGCTCTGTTAAGCCTGCGGGGGCTGATGGGAAGTTCCCATCAGCCCCCGCGGGCTTAACAGAGCCGCGAAAGGGAAACTAGTCCCTTCGCGCTCTGTAAGCCGGCGCGTGTGACTGAAGCTGCGAAGAGAGAGTGGATACAGGGGAGGGCAGGCTCTGCTGGGCAGGGGGGGGGGGGGGCCCGCGGCACACTCGATTCTGCTGCGGTGGCCCCGGCAGCGGGAGAAGACAGATTTAAAAAAAAAAAATTTCCCTGGGCTGGGCTGGGCTGGGCTGGGGGGGGATTAGGAGTGGTGATGGGCTGGGGGGGGGGGTTAGGAGTGGTGATGGGCTATGGGGGGCTGGGGGGGGTTAGGAGTGGTGATGGGCTATGGGGGAGCTAAGTCTATATGGGCTGATGGGATTAGGACTGGAAGTGGGTTGATGGGGGGTTAGGACTGGTAATGGGCTATGGGGGGGCTTAAACTAAAAATTGGGTGATGGGGGATTAGGACTGGAAATGGGCTGGGGGGATTAGGACTGGGAGTGGGCTGATGGGGAGGTTAGGACTGGTACTGGGGTCTGGGGGGGGCTTAACCTGAAAATTGGGTGATGGGGATTAGGACTGGAATGGGCTGATGGGGGAGTTAACACTGGAGGTGGGCAGATGGGATTAGGACTGGTAATGGGCTGTGGGCTGATGGGGGGTTAGGACTGGTAATGGGCTATGGGGGGGGGTTAGGACTTGAGGTGGGCTGATGGGGTTAGGACTGGTAATGGGCTGTGGGCTGTTGGGGGGGTTAGAACTGGTAATGGGCTATGGGGGGGTTAAGACTGGTAATGGGCTGTTGGCTGATGGGGGCTGTCTGGTAATGGGCTATGGGGGGGTTAGGACTGATAATGGGCTATGGGGGGGCTAGGACAGGAAATGGGCTGATGGGGAGGGGTTAGGACTTGAGGTAGGCTGATGGGGTTAGGACTGGTAATGGGCTGTGGGTGGGCTAGGACAGGAAATGGGCTGATGGGGAGGGGTTAGGACTTGAGGTGGGCTGATGGGGTTAGGACTGGTAATGGGCTGTGGGATGATGGGGGGTTTAGGACTGGCAATGGGCTATGGGGGGGCTGACTGGAAATGGGTTGATGGGGTTAGGACTGGAAGTGGGCTGATGGGGGGTTAGGACTGGAAGTGGGTTGATGGGGGGGCTAGGACTGGTATTGGGTTGGGGGGTTGCTAGGACTGGAAATGGGCTGATGGGGGGCTATGACTGGAAATGGGCTGATGCAGGGACTAGAAGGGAGCGGATGCTGGGTGAGGCTGGAACTAGAAGGGAGCTGATGTTGGGGGAGGATTAGAATGGGATGGGGCTGGGAGAGTAAAATGGAGAGGGGAAAAATATTTTGTGTGGGAGGGATAAAAAATCTACAATTGGCCGGGTATTGGGAGAGTAAGTGGGGATTGAGGATGGAGGGGTAAAATTTGAGTGGATGAAATAGGAATGAGGAAAGAGCAAAAGGAGAAAGATTAGTATGTTAAAGCAGATGTAGAGAGAGAGAATGGAAAAAAAACTAGAAGAGAGAAGAAAGGACAAATGGACAGCAGATGATGGAGAGTTAGCAGAAAACATGAAGAAACCAGAAGAAAGTGGCTGGAGCAATTGCAACTGAAAAAAAATGCACAAAAGGTAGAAAGATATCTCTTTATTTTGAATTTATTAACTGGAATATGAAAGCTCTGGGAAATGTGCATCATTAACGTCTGCGCTTTGTTTGGTACAAGAGGAAATTAATTTATAGTTTTATTTCTACAGTGTTGTTGTACATTCCAAGTTTGGCTTTTGGGGTTCCCAGTTTAATTATTGCCTTCCTGTTTCTAAATTGTGATTCCTTGTTTGGTGATGGTCTATGTTCTGCATGTGTAACTGAGCTGAGGTATTCTATTTATGTAATTCCTATTTGACATTGCCACTTGTTCTCTTTCCCCAGTAGGTCATGTATTGTTGTTCTCTGAAATGTATTGGTTTAATATTTGCAGTGTTGCCTTTTGATAGGTAGGGTATGGTGCTTTGTGAGTCCTGATAGTGCTGTTAGGATACGGCGGGTTTGCTATGGATTCTAAATGGGCAGTGTTTGTAGTAGTTCCTAATGTGCCTGGCGGTTGGCACTGGATTATAGTAATGTAGAAATCTTTTAGTCTGTCTTTATCCATACACTCATTAAGAGACATATTTACTAAAAGTTAGCGTATGTTAGTATTATGCAAATATTTATGCAAATAAGGCCACTTATGCAAATGAGGCCCCGCACCAAGTCTCCGCACATGGCCCCGCACCCCCCTTGGGCCGCCCCTGCCTTTAGTGGGAGTACAAGCATGGCGATATGTTCAATCCTCACTGCCAAAAGCTGAGTTGGGGACACCGTATTGTGGCATGTGAAGGATGTAGGCCACTGTGGGTCAGCATGCACTCACAGCCTGTCTCTGGCCCACTTTCCCACATCACAGAAGAAATATTACTTTTCAGATTTTTCGAACTGTTCCACCAGAAATGTCATTTATGTGATTTGATGCCCATGTGCTCTACTCTATGCGGACAAGACGAAAAGTGCAGTTCATACCTGCATTATTGAACACAGAAGTTGAATTAAACGTTTGATACCAGACAAACCATTAGGGTCACATTAGATAGAGAAGGGGTGACCTGAAGTTTTTTGTTCTTAAGGTTGCAAAACCAAACTGTAGGGGGGCGACATAGATAAGATTCTACAATGGTTCAAACAAAAATATATCTTTCTTTTAGGGACGTTGGCTCCCTCTGGCCTTAATGCAGACACTCATTTGTCTGTACTTTTGTGATTCTCTTTCCTTTAGCTTCTGTAATTTATTGATTACATAGTTTTTTCCGCTAATGCTCAATGTTCCTTCCCCTTATCCCTTCCCTTTCCCTTCCCCTTTCCTTCCCGCTTTCCCTCCCTCTTCCCCCTCTTCTCCCTTCCCTCCCTCCCCTTCCCTCTTCCCTCTTTCTCCCTTCCCCCTTTCCCTCCGTCCTCCCGTTCCTTTGAGTATTTGGCTTAATCTCGTTGTTTTTTTTAAAGTTTATTGAGCACATTAAGTGGTCTTTTACGCAGTATTCTATCTGCATAGTCATCCTGTATAAGCATATACTTAGGAGAGTTTTTTTATCTTTCTTGTATTTACTATTTATTTATTTGTTTTTACGATATTGTTCCTGTATGTATGTATTTATTTATACAATGTGCCTTTTAGACAGATTGTTTCCTTTTAGGTAGTCATATTACAGAGGTACGTAGTAAAGAGTTCTTAGGGATATGTTTACTATGTGGCGGTAGCGGCTTCCGTGTGATATCAGAGATTTCTTTTATTAATTATTTATTAATGTATATATTTATTTACTATTTATGAGATATTTTTATCGCCCTTTTGAAACCTTATCTATGTATAAGTTACAGTATGTCCAGTTAGACATTGTGCAAGTGATTCTATGGTGTACTGTAAGTTTTAACTTATTTTATAGATTAACTTCTATGGCCGGGTCTGTGCCTCCAATTAGGTATATTTACACACCTTTCTAAATGTTGTTTACAGTGATCAATTTATCTCTTTTTAGTCTGCTTTAGGTATGTATTTTTCATTCATTTTCAGTGCATTTTTACAGCACTTTCTATTCACTCTTTTAAAACAGCCCTGTCACACAAGGTGCTGTTTAGTAGAAGAATATCACTAAAGTTACAGTCTTGAAGAAAATACACCATTCCTAATGGATGGTTAATATTAGATGGCATTATGAATTTTGTATGAAGTCATCTGATTCTTTGTCCATGGATCAATGATACAAGATAAGGGACTGTCAGCCTTTACATGAGTCACAGACTGTTTATGATTGGATGATCTGCTTTGGAACTTCAACTGCAATTTAAGTTTTATATCTGCTCATTTGCATGTTCACTGTAGAATTTGAACATCTTCATTGTTTACATATCACTATGGTTACCCCCGGTGGCGTGAAACTGCCATTTTAAACACCGAGTCGGCACACTGCTTTTCTTTCATACATTTGACTTTGCTTGCGGAAAGCGCTGCCAGAAACACTACAACATAGGTAACTCATTTGGTTTTTCATTTCTCTATTACCTGAATAATTTTCTGGTAGGATCTGGGCTTTATGTATTTCCTTCACCCCATCATCTACACGGTCCTCTTGTATTATAAAGTATTTCTTGATATTTACAGACATCCATGAGGTGTTTCAGCTGTGGGGCCAATGAGGAGCTGATATTATGGGCTGGGTTCATTTTACTTTAGGTAATGAATACAATTTTTAGACTTATTTATTTATTCATTTTTTCATTTTTAACTTTGGTTTTATTAAGAGCCAAATTCATGAGTCATCATCTACATTTGTTACATTTTCTGGATGTCTTAATTAGGGTCGCACCTAGCAGTTCCTTAAATTTGCCCGCCCTATGCAGTAGTCATTTATAAAGTATAGATGAAGTTTATATTATCAATATCTCATTCGTAAGAAAAACACCATTTGAAACTCCCTTGTTTGTCCTGACCTTGTCTTTTTATTACTGATTTTTGATGTCATAGGTCCACAAAACGGTTCCTCCGTTTTAATTTTTATACATTTGTTCTCTAACATTGTATATGACGGCAGAAAAAGACCAGCATGGTCCTCTAGTCTGCCAAGCAAGGCGGCAAGAGTAGATGAACTTGCCGCTCCATGCAGTTCACCTCTCCCCATGCCTTTGTTTAGGGGTGTACTCACTGCTCCATGTAGGTCACCCCTATTTGTTCAGATATAAGAGATAGTTATGCTTATTTTGATTTTATCCTGTTGCTATAAAGGGATCCACTATGTTTGTCCCATGCCATTTTGAATTCTGTCACTGTGTTTGCCCCCACCACTTCCATCGGGAGGGCATTTCAAGCATTCACCACCCTTTCAGTGAAAAAAGTATTTCCTGACATTGCCTTTAAGTTTACCCCCTTGCAGCTTCATGTTATGCCCCCTAGTTTTACAGCTTCCGCAACTTTGGAAGAGGTTTGTTTGTCCATTAATACTCTAACTATTTAAAGGTCTGAATCATATCTCCCCTGTCCCTCCTCTCCTCCAGAGTGTATATATTTAGTTCTTTAAGTCTCTTCTCATAAGTCTTATAACGCAGGCTCCAAATCACTTTGGTCGCCTTCCTCTGAACCACTTCCGGCCTTTTTATATCCTTTGCGAGATATGGTCTCCAAAACTGAACACAATATTCCAAGTGAGGGCTCACCAGCAACTTGTACAGTGGCTCTTCCTTTCTGCTGGTAATTCCTCTCTGTATGCAACCCAGCATCCTTCTAGCTTTTGCCATCACCTTGTCACACTGTTTCGCCACCTTGAGATCATCAAAAACAATCACACCGAGGTCTTTCTCCTGGTCTGTGCACATCAATCTCTCGCCCCCTATCGCATACAATTCCCTTGGATTTCTGCTTTCCAAGTACATGACACTGCACATCTTCACATTAAATCTTAACTGCCAAGCATTAGACCATTTTTCCAGCTTTTGTAGATCTTTCCTCATGTTCTCTACTCCCTGAGGGTAGTCCACTCTGTTGCAAATTTTGGTGTCATCTGCAAAAAGACAGACGTTTCCATTCAGCCCTTTGGCAATATCACTTCTGAATATATTGAACAGTACCGGTCCCAAGACCGAACCCTGCGTCACACTACTAATCACCTTCCTTTCATCCGAATGGGTTCCATTTACCATCACTCGCTGCTGTCTGTCAGTCAACGAATTTCTGATCCAGTTGACCATCTTGGGACCCATCCTCAAGCTGTTGAGTTTATTGATAAGCCTCCTATGAGGAACAGTATCAAAGACTTTGCTGAAATCTAGGTAGATCACATCCATCGCATGCCCTTGATCTAGTTCTCTGGTCTCCCAGTCAAAGAACTCAATCAGATTTGTTTGGCAAGATAGTCCTTTGGTAAAACCATGTTGCCTCGGATCATGCAACCTGTTGGTTTCGAGGATGTCCACTATTTGCTCTTTCAGGAGTGCCTCCATTACTTTTCCCGCAACAGAGTTAAGGCTTACTGGCCTGTAGTTTGTCACTTCTTCCCTGTTACCAGTTTTGTGGAGAGGTACCACATCAGCCCTACTCCAATCCCATGCAACTTCCTCAGTCTCCAAGGATCTATTAAAAACATCCTTTAAAGGTCCTGCAAGAACTTCTCTGAGCTTGTATCCCATCTGGTCCCATAGACTTGTCCACTTTCAGTTTTGCAAATTGTTCTAACACATCATCTTTTGTGAATGGTGTGGTATCTACTCCATTCCCATTTGTATATTTGTCAATCACAGGTGGTCCTTCTCTAGGATTTTCTCTAGTGAAAACAGAGCAGAAGTATTTGTTTAGCATGTTTGCTTTTTCAATGTCACTTTCCACAAATCTGTTCCCAGCACTTTTGAGTTCTGCAATTCTACCTCTGATTTTCCTCCTCTCCCGAATATACCTGAAAAAAGTCTTATCACCACACTTCACATCTTTAGCCATCTTTTATTCTGCCTTTGATTTTGTTATCCTTATTTCTTGTTTTGTCTCTTTTAGTTTGATCTTGCATTTTTTTCTGTGTTCCTCTGTTTGCGAGCTTCTGAATTTTGTGAAAGCTGTGTTTTTTTACCTTTATTTGTGCAGCCACTTCTTTGGAGAACCAAATAGGCTTCTTTTTCCTCTTGTTTTTATTTACTTTCCTTACATATGTATCTGTTGCACCTTTTATTGCTTTCTTTAGTTTAGCCCATTGAAATTCCACTTCCCTTAACCCCTCCCACCCTACCAACTCCTCCTTCAGGTACTTGGCCATTTTACTAAAGTCAGCATTTTTGAAGTCTAAGACTTTGAGTTTGCTGTGATTGGATTCCACCATGGCTTTTATCTCAAACCACATAGTGTGATGATCGCTGCTGCTCACATGGGCACCCACCTGGATATTCGACACGCTATCTCCGTTAGTGAGCACTAAATCCACCACGGAGCTCTCCCTGGTTGGTTCCATCACCATTTGTTTAAGTAACGCATCTTGGAAGGCATCCACAATTTTTTACTTCTTTCCAGATTTGCAGAAGGAACACTCCAATACACATTGGGTAGATTAAAGTCACCCAATATGATTACTTCCCCCTTCATGGATATCTTTGCCATATCAACAATCAATTTACTATCCATTTCTTCAGTTTGAGTTGGAGATCTGTAGACCAAACAATATGGATGGTAGTGCCATCTCCTCTCTCCAACACAAACCACAACGCTTCTTCTTTTCTCCACATCCCCTGCATTTCAGGGGCTTTAATATTGCTTTTGACATACAGGGCTACTCCTCCTCCTTTTCTACCCTCTCTATCTCTTCTAAATAGATTATAGTCAGCTATGGCTATATCCCATTCATGTGACTTGTTAAACCATGTTTCTGTAATGGCCACAGTGTCCAAGTCTATTTCCACCATTAGGGCTTCCAGATCAGGAACTTTGTTGGCTAGGCTTCATGCATTTGTACACATTGCTTTCCAGCATTTGTTGAATGGCTTGCCTGCCTTTTGCATGGGTTTTGTTCTACACACCCTTTCCTGTTTACCATTGATGTGTTGTTCAAGTGTGTGGCTGTTTCCAAAGTTTTTCTTTTGCTGGGAGTGATGTACTGAATTTGTCCTTCTCCATCCGTTACCCCTTTCCCGAGTTTAAATGCCTGTCTACATAATGCCTGAAATTTTCACTTAGGATCCTTTTCCCTGCGGCGGAGAAATGTAGTCCATCAGTAGAGCATAGTATCTTGTTGATCCATGTGTTTTTCCAGTCGCCTATATATCTATATCTTTCTTGTTTACACCAGGTTTGGAGCCATGTATTAAAGTTGTTTATGTGATGCAGCCTTTCTGCCCCCTTACCATGAACAGTTAGAACTTCTGAGAATGCTATAGTGTTAGTAATGGGCCTGAGTTTCTCTCCCAGAGTCTGGAAATCTCTTTGAACTGCAGAGGCACTGTTTCTAGCCAGGTCATTTGTACCCAAGTGGATGACAATATCAGTTTTGGAGTACTCACTTTCTGCACTAATGGTACCAACAATTTGGTTTGTATTCCTGCTGGCTGAAGAGCCTGGGAGGCATTTGACCATCCTCTGTTCTTTGAGCTGTGTTCCCAAGTTGGTGCCTCTGATGATGGAATCTCCAATGAGTAATCGTTTTCTGTTTTGTGATTTTTTTTCTTCCTATTCAGTATATTATCAATAGATTTAGCATTAAGTCTATCATTTAAGGGCACTTCAGTTTCCATCAATTGGACACCCTCATTATCCAAGGCAGAGAAGGCATTGTGCAGGGATATCACTTGATGAATAGGGTGTCTCTGTGTTACAGGTCGCAACCTACCAGAACCCACTGTGATCCATTTGTTCCTGGGCTGTTTGATTCTTTGTGGTGGATTTTGTTCAGTTTGTAACCTAGAGGAAGTGTGTTTAATTGCAGCTAATTGTTCCCTTAGTAGAGTCAATTCTTTATGCATAGCAACTAACTTGAGGCATATAGGGCAAGCTCTTAGGATCCAAATGATTCTTCTTGGAATGAAAGCACCACAGTTATTGCATTGAATACACAACATTCAGACTTATCTGTCCTAGAAGGAGAAAAGAAAAAGTGGGTGTAATAGCTAATTAAAGGACAGAAGTCAATGTATGTGATGATTATACAGGCAATGCAACCCAGAGGTGGGTGGGTGGGTTGAGGGGTAGAGTGTCCCTGGCCAGTAGGCCTTCTATGAACTGAAGGCACACTCAGATATTTGATTAAAAGGCTATGCAAGGAACACAGGCAGGCTGAAGATCCCTATAAACCTATATGCAACAGGTAAAGTTTTATCAAAAGACAGGCAAATATAGTATTTGAAAGTCTTAGCTGAGTGTGTAGTCTTTTGAAGTTCTGATAGCAGGCTGGTTCAGGTATTTAGTCAGTGGTAGAACAGCTTTAATTTAATAGCCCCTCCCTGTAAGGCAGGCTTGCAACAGACAAGAAATACATTTTATTTTATGGACATTACCAGTTCTTATTTTGAAATTTTATTATTGATCCATTGATGTTTTTATTATCGTTTTGAATTTTACTTAACCTATTTTAGCAATCCACCTAGCTGTTGCCGCATATTGATTTACGGCTACTAATTGGCGAATATGTGCTTCTTTTTGGTAGAAATTACTATTACTGAATTAGGGATTACAGATTTCATCTTTCTATAATGCTGTGTTGTACATCTTTTGGCTCATTACTTTTGCAATGTGGACTTCTATTGTTAAGCTTAGCATGGTTGTCAATCGTTACTCTTTTCCTGCATCCATTGCTCTATCCCGTTTATTGAGGAACTGCACCGCGTTTGCCCCATTTCTTTTGTACCCCTTTTGAGATTTTAGTTCCATTCCTTCTACAAAAGAGGTATTCTATTATATTTTTTCCTGAAACTATGCCATTATGAAGTACCACAACAGTGGGCGGGGCTTACTGAGGTTTCTTAAAATTGCACCTATGCACATGTGTGGCATTTTCCCGCGTCCTGTGACAACACAGAGGTAAAGCTTATCTAACCCCCCGTCTTTCTTTTGCTGCTTGTTTTAATATCTTTTTGAGTTATGAAGCACATGTGAAGGCATGTATTGTATATTTCTGAGCTTTTGCCATCCAGACAATTAGGCAATCTGTGTCTGGTTAGGTATTTTGTGATTTTTGGAAGAGATGTTTCTTTATGGAAATCTTTCCATTTTTATAGTTGATTCTATTTATCTTTCATGTTAAGCACATTTTTCTTTCCTGACTTATAATCTCTCTTCAAGAATATTATGTATTGCTTTGAAATAAAACATTTTCTATTGCCTTGCTACTACTATTACTACTACTGAGCATTTGTGTAGAGCTACAAGTCATACGCAGCACTGCACAGACATGTAAGAGACAGTCCCTGCTCATCAGAGCTTACAATCTAGTCAAGACAGACAACACAGAAGGTGTAGGCAGGGATAAACAAGGGGGACAGAAAAAGAAAAAGGAGATCAGGTGAGTCAAGATCCAAAAGCAGCAGCGAAGAGGTGAGTTTTCAGCCTGGATTTGAGGCGGGTTAGAGAAGGTGCCTGGCGTATAGACACAGGTAGTTTGTTCCAGGCGTAAGGTGCAGCAAGGTGAAAGGAGCGAAGTCTGGAGTTAGCAATAGAAGAGAAGGGCACAGATAGAAGGAGTTTGCTAGACGAGCAGAGTTCCCGAGGGGGGTTGTAAGGAGAGATAAGAGAAGAAAGGTAGTGAGGAGCCGCAGAGTGAATGCATTTATAGGTCAGCAGGAGAAGTTTGAACTGGATGCAGAAACGGATAGGGAGCCAATGAAGTGACTTGAGAAGAAGAGTAATATGGGCATGATGAGGCTGGCGGAAGATTAGCCGCGCGGCAGAGTGTTGAACAGATTGAAGGGGAGAAAGATGATTCAAAGGGAGACCAGTAAGGAGTAGGTTACAGTAGTCAAGGCAGGAGGTGATCAAGGAATGGATAAGTGTCTTAGTAGTGTGTTCAGAAAGGAAAGGACGGATTTTGCTGATGTTATAGAGAAAGAAACAGCAGGTCTTAGCTATCAGATGGATATGTGTGGAGAAAGAGAGAGAGGAGTCAAAGACAACCCCAAGATTGCGGGCTGAGGAAACAGGAAGGAGTACAAAGTTATCCAAAGAGACTGAGAAAGGAGGAAGAGGGGGGAGGTTTTGGGGGGAAAGATAAGAAGTTCAGTCTTGGCCATGTTCAATTTTAGGTGGCGGTGAGACATCCAGGCAGCAATGTCAGAAAGGCAGGCAGAGATCCGGGTCTGGATTGCCGGAGAGATTTCAAGCGTAGAGAGGTAGATCTGGGAGTTATCAGCATACAGATGGTACTGAAAGTCATGGGAAGAGATAAGCGCACCAAGGGACTGGGTATAGAGAGAGAAAAGGAGCGGACCCAAGACAGATCCTTGGGGTACAACAACTGGGAGCGGGATAGCAGAAGAGGAGGAGCCATCAGAACACACACTGAAAGAGCGATGGGAGAGATAGAAGATGAACCAGGATAGTACAGAGTCTTTAAAGCCTAGCGAGGACAGGGTATCGAGGAGAAGGTTGTGGTCAACAGTGTCAAAAGCAGCAGAGAGGTCAAGAAGAATGAGTACAGAGTAAAGGCCCTTGGATTTTGCCAGGAACAAGTCACTGGAGACTTTGGGAAGAGCTGTTTCAGTAGAGTGTAAAGGGCGAAAGCTAGACTGTAAAGGATCCAGGAGGGCATAAGAGGAGAGGAAGTCGAGGCAGCGGTGGTGAACCGCACGTTCAAGTAGTTTAGAAATGAAGGGAAGGAGGGAGATGAATTCATAATTAGAAGGATAGGTGGGATCAAGTGAGGGTTTCTTGAGGAGAGGTGTGACCACAGCATGCTTGAAGTCTGCGGGGACTGTTGCAGTGGAGAGTGATAGGCTGAGAATATGAGAGATGGAAGGGACAACAGTGGAGGAGATGGGGCTTAGGAGACGGGTGGGGATAGAATCAGAGGAACAGGTGGTGAGTTTGGAGGAAGAAAGAAAGTGTTCAGTTTCCTCTTCAGAGATCACAGGAAAGGAAGAGAGGGTGGCAGAGGTGGGGGGAGGGAGGAAGTTGGGAGTGAAGAGGGAGAGGAGGGGAAGTAGCTGACTGTCTTCTTACGGCATTACTTAGTGTGGTGTGAAGTGAGATGAGCTCTGCTAACCGTTAATATCATATGGTTAGCATGTTCTCATATTTAAGATCTCATGCTCTCACTAGTTTACTGGCAGGTTCAGTCTTTTTTTCAAATTGAACTAATTAAGCCTTGCACAGTGGAAGAATTTCTTTATCCAACTGATCAGTCTAGTAATTCTATAGTTGATTTATTGAGTGCAAACCCCTTAGATCAGAGCCCGGTAACAATTGCGGTCGTACATTTGGTTTTCCTTTAAGATATGTGTAGAGCAGTTGCTCGATTATTTAGTTACACTTTAAGTTCACATCATAGCTCTAAAGTATATGCACAAATAAACTTGTTTATACATATTACATCACATTTTAACTGTTTGTACTGTTTTCAATTTTCATTCTTTGCATAGATAAGCTTGTTTGCACATATTACGTTCAATTTAACCGTTTTGTACTGTTTCCAACTTTCATTCTTGTAATATTTTACCACTTTATGTTATCTGTTTTGTAATGATGTTTAGTTATAGCAATAATTGTTTGTTATTAACTATGGTTACACATTCATTTTACATTATAGCTTTAGGTACACGTACAGATAAACATTTTGCACTTATTACATTTTACTTTAATTGTTTTGCAATGATTTTCAGCTACAGTTTTGCAATTATTTTTATTCTTCAATTCATTTTGCAATGTTTTCAGTTATAGTGTTGATTTTTTTAACATTATCTTCTTTGAGCATCAATTAGAGGCTTTTTGTACTTATGATCCATGTAGGTTTGAAAGAGTGTGGTGTCTCTTTTATGCATTTATGATTTATGTTGTAGGCTTGGGAAAGGTGATTGTCTGTTACTTGTATCCATCTTCTTTGGAGATAGCTTTTCCCAATACATTGGTAATGTATATACTTTTTAACATATTCCATGTATTTGATGCATGGTCTTATCTTTTGCAATTTTATGTCTTTTTGCTTGTATCAATCTCCTTTTTTTATGATTTTAGACCCCTGATGAAGGCCTAGCACTGAAACTTTGCCAAGTTGGGTCCACTATAAAATGATTGCGAAGATATCCTTTGTATGGCCGTGGTTTTTCTCCTCTTTACAGTTTGACCTGGTCTTCTTGTGGAGAGTATATCCTCTCCTTTCTTTTCAGTAGTATTCCTTTTGGCAACTGTTAATCAGGTTGTTGTATTCAAATTGCTTGCTAAGGAGTTGTTGCTTGATGGTTGCATCTTGTGTTCATTTCCATCTTCTTTCTAATAGCCTGAGCTCTCGTCCAATAACATTGAGATTACTGGAATACCAGGGAGGGTGTGTAGCTTTAGGGGGGGGGGGTCATAGATCGTCATTCTGTAAATACTGCAGCTTCGCTAATTACTGAGTTCCAGGAGTTGATGAAACTATCTAAGTTGCGTAAGTCAGTTTTGATAAATGAGGCGACATTATCAAGGAAAGACTGTGGGTTAAATGCTTTGAATCAACATCTCTGGTGCTGTTGCCGGGGGAGGTGTGGCATCTGGGTACAGTTCGGAAGTATGAGCGAGATCATAGCATGATCTTACCAAGGCACTGAGTCAATCTGGATATTTAGATCAGATCTTTGTAGCATGTTAGGTGCAAATATGAGGTCTAGGAGTGAGTGGGCATGTCAGTTATCTGGATTTGTTGAAGTGTTTCCATGGCGTTCGTGAACTCTCTTGCTTGCTTTATAGAAGTGGATGAGAGGTTGAAATCGCCCATGAGGAAGAAGTCTTTGTTGGATGCAGTGTGTGTACATACTTCCTCCAATAGAACTTATACATCGTCAGTGTTGGAGGAAGAGGACATTCAATAATTTAAGCAGATAGGGGAGTCATTCTGAACCACGAATAGCAGGGATGAAGGTCCCAATGGGACGTCCATCCCCGCTATTCATGATGGCTACAGGTCCCCGACTAACCTCAACCGGTTGTGTGGGGAAGTTAGTCAGGAGTGGGGAAGAGGTGGCCTCGGGCGGAGAGTGGGTGGGCAGTGGGCGGTCGCCGGCCCTGGACATACAGGGTTGATTCTAATGTTGACCCTGTACATCCAGGGCCAGTGAAATGGCTGGGGATATTATTCTACCCCCAGGGTGGAATAACTTCCCTGGAAATTCCATTTCAGCTGCTCCGGGGAATGGAAGGGGCTGGGGGGGGGGGGGCAAAAGTTAAATCCCCGCAGTCCAACCCTGGCCTTAGGAGGCCAGATCGGAGGTCGGGCTGTGGGGAATTAATTTTTTCATTGGTAGCTGGCATTGCAGAATTTAAATGGAGCTGTGGTGCCATGGAAACATGGTGCCATGGCTCCATTTAAATTCCCTGACTGAGTTAGTCGGGCCTCGCTGTATGTGCAGGCTGGTACTGAATTGCAGTCCTGGCCTGCACATACAGTGCTGTTTGAGATTCTGATCCCGTGGGGCTAGATATGCCCTGCGGGATTAGAATCACGATCTCCTTTGTACGTCTGGCTCAGCCTGGATGTATAAAGGAGAGTGACATCGAGACGAATCGGGCCCATAGTTTGTTTACAATTGGAGATTGTGAGTAGATATAATGTTTCTAGGGATTGAAAATTAACCATGGTGAAATTCATGTGTTCCTTTGCCGATATTAGGACACCTGCTCTTCTTCTGTCGGTTATGGGGCAGTTGAAAAGCTTGTAATGGGATGGTAGCAACTGGATGAGGAGTATATTATCTGTGCTTGAGATCCAGCTTTCAATGATGTCAATATCAATGTCAATGAGTCAATGTCAATGTCAATGAGTTGTATATAGTCTGCTATAGCTTGAGTCTTGTTGCAAATTGAGCAAGCGTAAATAAGGGAGCATTTGAATGCATAGTGAGGGCATTTATTCCTGAAGCTTGGATTCTAGTGCTGAGAAATATTGATTTGTAGCAGTCTGCATGTTGGTTTTGAGTACTGTACTTTGAGGCATGGGCTTAAGTGCATAGGCTTTGGCCGGTAGAAAATCAAAATGCTGTTGCTGTGTGTGGCAAACACATATGTGGATATCAGAAGAACGAGCAGAGTGAGTAGTATCACAAGGTAGGGTATAAGCATGTGAGCTATCGTGGTAAGATATGTAGTTGTTGGCTTACCAAGGATAAGTTAGTTGCAGTCGATTCAAAGATCTTCTGATGGTGTTTTATCGAGTGGCAGGTTGGCTGTCGGATGTCTAGAGGTGTGCATTGGAGATGTGGTCTGTGAATACTCTAGGGCCCAAAGGTTATGATTCCTTGATGGTGCCAGTGTTGGTAGTTTCTTATTTGGAGCACTTATTGATGTTGTAATATGGCTTCCTTTATTTGCGGTGTGATTGTATAGCTGAATTCGTGGTGTGGTTGTATGGTGAGGATTGTATGGCTGTATTTGAAGGTGGTTGTATGGTTGTATTCAAGGTGTGGTTGTATGGTGAGGATACTTGGTAGGCCCACTGGCATTCTTCTTTGCTGATAATGGTCCCCACCTAAGGGCAATGCCAAAGGGTCCTCTGGCAAGGCCCTCAGGTGTGGGCCCGCCAGGCACGGGCATGCCTGGTGGCGCCTTTTAAAGTTAGCGGGTTGCTTCTGGTGCTGTGAGAGGCCCGATTGGCCTTGTGGAGGCAATCAGGGAGGGCTTTCCTTCCCGTTCTCCTCCCCAATGCTGATCTGATCACTGGAGACTGTGGCCATTCTCCAATCTTCAGATACTACAAATGATTTTAACGACAGTTCACAGATTACTAATAGTGGCCTGAAATCTCATCTTTCAGTTCTTTCAACACTTTTGGATGTATACCATCTGGTCCAGGTGATTTAATACTCTTCAGTTTATCAAATACTTGTAATACATCTTTAAATATCATTTCAGGCATGGGTAGCTTCCGTACATCTTCTTCAGTAAAGACCAAAGCAAAGAATTCATTCAGTCTCTCCACTGTGGTCTTGCCCTCCTTTAGCATCCCATTTCACCCCTCTATCATCCAGTGGTCCAAATGATTCTCTCACAGGTTTTTGCTATGAATGTACTTGAAACAGTTTTTAATATGTGTTTTTGCATCCAGGGCAAATTCTCTCTTTGTCAGCCTTATCAATGCCTTGCCTCTAACTTGCTACTGCTTATGTTTCCTATTTTCGTCATTTGGCTCCTTTTTCCATTTCCTGAAAGATATTTTTTTGGCTACAACAGCCTCTCTGACCTTGCCTTTAAACCATTCTGGCAGTTTTCTGGCCTTCTTTCCACTTTTCTTAAAGCGTGGAATACATGTGGTCTGTGCTTCCAAGATAGTATTTTTAAACAATGCCCATGCTTAATGTAAAGCTTTAACCTTTGCAGCTGTTCCTTTTAGCTTTTTCTTCACTATTTTGAAAGTTAAAAGGTAGTATTGTAGATTTCCTACCCATTCTTCTTCCATTTATTAAATCAGACGTGATCATGCTATGATCACTATTACCAAGTGGCCCCAACACCCTTATCTCTTGCACCAGATCATATGTTCTACTAAGGACTAGGTCCAGAATAGCTTCCCCTCTTATTGCTTCATGAACCAGCTGCTCCAAGAAACAGTCATTTATTTAATCTCAGAGAGCTGAGGGCTATCCAGTCTTTTGCATTGAGTGGCACATATACAGTTTTCTCCCATTTGGTGAGGGGTCTTCCATGTGCACTAGATGCAAGGAGCTCTTTGCTCTTAGGGAACTAGTCCGATCTCTGGAGGCTAGAGTGGCAGACTTGGAGGACATAAGGAAGACAGGAAAATATAAAGTACTACTTCCCTATAAGTCTAATCTAAAGTCCCACCTCCAGTCTGGCAGCCTCTCAGTTGCCATGGACATTGACCTAGTAGATACCGAGGTAATTGAAATCTCCCATTATGACTGTGTTGTAATTTTTGTTAGCTTCCCTGGTTTCTCATCATCATCATCATCCATCTGTTCATTCTGGCCAGGCAGTCAGTAGTACAACCCCACTGCCATTGCTTCCCCCTTTTTACATGGGATTTCTATCCATAGAGATTCTACATTGTATTTTGTTTCATGCAAAACTTTAATTCTGTGTGACTCAATGCATTTCCTAATATAAAGCATAACCCCAACACCTATTTGATCTACCCTATCATTGCAATATAGTTTGCCCCCAGATATCAGTGTCCCATTGGTTGTCCCCCTTCTACCAGGTTTCTGAGATGTCAATCATATCTAACCTTTCATTTAGTCCTATATAATCTAGCTCTCCCGTCTTATTTTTTAGACTTCTAACATTTGCATACAGATATTTTAGAGGCTGTATTTTATTCATATTAAGAATCTGATTATCAGTTGATAGGGTAATATGGAATCTTTCAGCTCTGTACTTTAGGGCATCTGGGTTACTTTTATCTTTATTAGAACCTCTCTGTTGGGATGCCCTACCTTCCCTCTTTTGCTAGTGTCCTTCAAGGATTCATCCCTTTGAACCATGAGCTCTTGGGTGACTGTCAGCTTTCCTGTTTGATCTAGTTTAAAAGGTGCTCTATCTCCTTTTTAAAGGTTAATGCCAGCAGCCTGGTACCAACCCAGTTAAAATGAGTCTATCCCTTTGGAAAAGCCCCTCCCTTCCCCAGAATGCTGACCAGTTCCTAATGAATCCTCTGCTTTGTACCATCATCTCATCCATGCATTGAGACTCCGGAGCTCTGTCTGCCTTTTGGGTCTTGCACGTAGAATGGGAAGCATTTTGGAGAATGCCACCCTGGAAGTTCTGGATTTCAACTTCCCACCAAAAAGCCTAAATTTGGTCTCCAAGACCTCCCTCCCACACTTTCCTATATCATTGGTACCAACATGTACCAAGACAGCAGACTTCTCCCCAGCACCATCTAAGACCTTGTCTAGGTGGCATGTGAGGTTTGCTACCAGGCGATCCTCATGTCCACCAGCCACCCAGCTATATACATGCCTGAATTGCCAACTATAATGGCCATCTTAACCCTTCTCTCATGGGCACATGGCCCTGGAGAAACCTCAGTGCGAGAAGGTATTACATCATTTGGAGGGCAGGTGCTAGCTACAGGATCCCTTCCTGCAACAGCAAGGTGATGCTCTCCTTTCATGCAACCTCTCTCCTCCATGGCAACTTAAAGGCTGCCAGACTGGAGGTGGGACTTTAGATGAGACTTACAGGGATGTAGTACTTTATACCTCTCTGTCTTCCTTATGTCCTCCAAGTCTGCCACTCTAGCCTCCAGAGATCAGACTCGTTCCCTAAGGACAAAGAGCTCCTTTCTAGTGCCTTTCAAATTGTCCCTTTGACCTGTCATTTGATTTTAACACCTATTTAAAACACTTTCACAGGTCTTTGCTCCCTAACTGGAAGGCCTCTTTGTAAAGGTCTCTAGAAACAATTTATTTCTTTCTACTCAAATAATATTTATCCTATTCTTCCTTCTATGCTAAACTATACTCTGATTTTAATTAAAAACTCTCTGGGACTACTGACTGAGGTTTAAGTCTAAATTAAAGCTCTTGGTGTCTGTATTGGGGGGGTGGGGTGGAGTCAAGATGGCACAGACTAGGCTCCTGTGAAGCAGTCATCTTTGCTCATGGAAAAGAAGCATAAGGTGAAAGGGGGTTTGCAGCCTTTCCAACCTCCCGTTACCTCTACGCCATTGCCTGTAGTGGTATCTGGACCCCTTGATACCTATTTTCAATGACTGCCTCAATATCCAGTATGGCTGCAGTTTCGCTGGGGCCAGAGAGCTCAGTGACTGCCTTGGTATCATCTCTCTCCCCTGACTTGCTGCCGGCACTGAAGGTGGCATGTTACCAGCAGTCCCCTGAAGGAAGCCAGCAGCTGAGTATCTCCTCAGGTGAGCAAGATCATTTTGAGCTGTGAAGCTCAGGCTCGTGGCAATAGTGACTGATGTTTTCCCATCCCCTAAACAACTTCACCACGCTGATCCAGGGGCAGTATTGGGTAGAAGGTCTGTAGCATATCTTTCTGCTGCCCAGACAGATGCAACAGTATCAGCAGGAATGGAAGCAGAACAGGTCTAATCAGGTGATTTTTCCAGATTCTCTTTTGTGCCACCAGATTATTTCACCTTAGAATCTATATGGACAGCTAGTGTTTCATTGTGGGAAGCTTTGTTACCTAAGTTTTTCAACTGGCAGTTAGAGTCAATAAAAACTGCTGTGATTGAGCAATTTGCTACTAACGTTTCTACGGTTCAAACAGAGGTTTCAGAAATCCACATGAAGATTGTTGGGTTGGAAGGATAGTCCAAGTCATTTGTTAAGAACTTTTCCTTGGTAAACACTAAATTGGAACTTATCTCATGCTAATAATTTAAAGTTAACAAATTTTCCTATCTGCAAGAGATATGTTTAGAGCATATCTGACAGAGACTCTGGTTGTTCCTAGTGAGTCACTTCCTCCGATAATGAAACTGTATTATCTTCCTTTGGGGAAGATGTTAGTTTCTGCAGCAGGAACTGGTCGTCACCAAATGGATCAGAACTGCTCAGTGTGCAGGTGCTATTTGTGTGCTTTGCAGCACTCAAGTGCTGTTAACACCTGGTCGGTGTGCAGGGACTATTAGCATACTTTGCAATGATCCGGCACTGTCGACGCCCGCTCAGTGTGCCAGTGCTATTTAGCATGCTCTGCTATCCAGCCACTGGTGGTGCAGCTTCTCAGTGTGGCAGCCGAATGTGTGGAATCTTCCTGGATGAAATGTTGAATGTTGCACATGCTGATACAGTTCTGGAAATGTTGGATAAAGTTAACATACCTGGACATACAATTCCTGATCCTCAGGCCGATCTTGAATCTGCAACCTTCTCTCATATACTCACTGGCCATATATTTGGAGTCACAGAGTGGGTTCATCACGCCATGGGTATATATGTGGTCATTGTCAGGATGCATGCGGGTATGAGATTGGGTATGCCTATGTCTGCTTAGGTCTCTGCAGACTCTCAGCCATATTTGTCTGCAAGGTATGTTCGACAGGTGTAGGAGAGGGACACCTGTATGTTGCACTGCCTTGCTATGCTGCTGGTTCAACTGCCATTCATGTCTTACATATGGGATCTGTCCAGTCAAAGGGGCAGCCCATGATACAGGAACACACACATTGCAGACCATGGGTGTACTAGCAAAATGACCAACGTTTCCATTTCCTGGTGTGTGCTTGTGGGGTGATCATGACATAAGTTCATATCTTGCAAACCAACACAGTTTATTCAGTTTCCTATGTGGCTCAGATGGTTGTAACTAATGGAGTTCTTATTTATGGAGGGGTTACAGGTTCACACACAGATTATGGTTGTCATTTTTCAGGTGAGGGGGAAAGATGGGCATTTTTTCTTGACATGGGCTGTTATCCATATTGCATAGTATTTTTTCCTCAGTGGCATGTTTTCCCCCCACATATGCATATCCACTCAATATATGCAACTGGGGGGCATCCTGATCCCAGAGTCAGCCCATCCACTCGGACAACTAGCCGGGTGCCAGGGTCCACTGATCATGGTGGACAGCATGCCAGCCATTCCCTCCCTCCCTCCCTGCTATTGTGGCACAGCTGCCTCTGCAGTGCTGCAGGTAGCCTTATTGAGGTTGCACACATGCAGCTAGGCACACCTTGCTGCTCCTGTACTCCTCCACCGGAGGATGTGGGCACATATGCTGCTGCCTTCGACTTTAGTAGGGAAGGATTGTTATGTGCTCCACTGTACCTGCTGCTAACATGCTTGCCATCCCACTGATAGTGGCAACTACAGTGTTGCACCATACAAACAGGGCAGGGACATAATTTGGTCTGCAGCAGGCTGCAGCTTGTGTGTCTGCCACCCCCACTCTCACAAATTGCTGACATGGCAGCATGGTGGCAGTGGGTATGGCATGACTTCCTTTTGACTGCAGCAGGATGTATGTGTGCTGCCACTGTTACAGTAGAGTCATACCAGACATCATAGATGTACACCCTAGGCAGAGGCCTTGTCAGCCTTGTGCGCCAGCCAGCCCTACTCCATCACCCACGTGACACCTTCTTTGCCAATTTGGCACCAACAATATAGTGCTCTTTCTTAATTGGGCACCATTTTGTTGCTGCCAATGGAGTACTACTATCACATATTTGGGAACTTCGGTGGGTTGAGCACATTGCATACATTGAAAATGGCTCTCTCCCCTCAGAAATAGCCCTTACCAAGATCTTTCAGCTGGCATTAGGGTTCCAAGCTCTGGGAGCTCTAATACAAGGTCACACAACCTTACATTAAGGGAGTACATGCTATCCCCGCCCACTCTCTACCCCATTGATGCCCACTTTCCACCTCCTTTCACCTTAACCCTGCGTGCCTGGCTTCTGCAGGTTAATGCAGCATTATCAGCGCTTTATGCAACATCAACCGCTCATGGGCACCGATACCGTGCGTTAATGGCACACTTGCTCCCTTACCACCCTTTAGTAAACATACCCCTTGGTGTGTTTTTCTTGTTATTTTTAAATTCTTTTTTTGTTTCCTGCTGTTTCTGATCTATTTCTGTCCAAGAATGTTTATATTAACTTTCTTAGACGTATTGTATAAAAATTGCATAAAGATAAAATTTAAAAAAAAAGCTCTGGGACTATTGACTGAGATTTAAATTTAAATTAAAAGCTCTCTGGGATTACTGACTGAGTTTAAATTAAAAGCTTTCTGGGGCTACTGACTGAGGTTTACATTTAAGCTGAAAGCTCTCTGGGGCTGAATGAGGTTTGCATTTAAGCTGAAAGCTCTTTAGGGCTAATGACTGATGTTTAAATTTAAATTAAAATCTCCCTGGGGCTACTGAGTCCTGAGTGAGTTACCAAATATACTGGATTATAATACACAGATTAATCAACTTTAACCCAAAGAATTCCCTTTTCCCCACGATTTAGATAATTTCCCAGAAGTAAAGAAATACTTTCACGCACAGAATGCTTTCCAGCAGTAGCAGCCCCTTTTTATAGTCCTTCAAGACTGAAGTTTAGCCAAGGCAATAGCTGATTTGTAGCAAGAATGGTGATGCTGATAACTGGACAGTGTGCTCGATGAGGGAGCCTGGCGCCAGATCTGTTCTACCCTCAGGAGCTAGCGTCGGAGAAGGGAAAGTCCAGAGTAGTACCAGGCATTATTACAATGGCTGGTTGAAGTTGTGACCTGAGAAAGGGGTGCAAGATATCCAAGGTTGAATGGAGAACCATGTCCCAGGTGAGAGCTTGTGAGTCTGTGGATAAAAAATCGAAATTTGTCTGAAATATGGAGTCTGAAGCTGGAAAGGAGTGAAATGTCGATTCAGAGAAGAAACATCACAATGGACGTGCTGAGACAGACCCACAAGGAGATGAGATCCATAACTCCCTTTCCCTAGTTTAAATGTCTGTCTACATATTGGCTTAATTTTAAGTCTTAAGTCTTGAAGGACTAGAAAGCGGGAGTGTTACTTCTGGAGAGAAATCTGCAACTGTGAGTATATACTTCTGGTAATTTTCTAAAAAGAATTCTTTGTATTAAAGCTACTTAATCTGTGAACCCACTGTTTTTTGTTGGATCAGTTAGGGCCTAGTAGCAGCAATTAAAGTTTGAATTTAAAACACAGAGGAGAACTTTCTGGTTACATTTCATACCCAGCAGAGAGTTTGTAGTTTAAATTTAATAGTCACTCAGGGCCAAGTAACAGCAAAGTACTTTTAGTTTAAATTTAACACACAGAAGAGAGCTTTCTGGTTACATTTGGAACCCAGCAGAGAGCTTGTAGTGTACATTTAATAGTCACTCAGGGCCTAGCATCAGAAAAGTACTTTTAGTTTTAAAACACAGAAGAGAGCTTTCTGGTTAAATTTAAAACCCAGCAGAGAGCTTGTAGTTCAAATTTCATAAGAAGTTAGAGCCTAGCAGCAGCTAAGAGCTATAATTTAAATCAAATCAGAATTTAGCTTACCTCAGCAGCACAAGACAGGGTACTGTGTAGCAGCCCTCTTTTAATAAGTGTTATTTCCCTCCCTCCCCTGGGATAATCGTAGCTTTATAGGTACTTACACATCTTAAAAGACAGGAGGTGCTTTCAGGTGAAGCTCATTACCCAAATCAGTCATACACTAAGGACCTGAGATTAATTAAGCTTCAGGTGAACAAGGTATATTAAATGTATTAGGTACAGTTTTATTGGTATAAATACCCATAGCAACCCCTAGTAAGTAAGAACTTAAAGATCTAGACACAAACTTAAAACTAAGATGCAGACAGCAGTCCAGCAGCGGGATGGGGGCTTTCCAGTCTTTTGCACTGAGTGCCACATGTATGATTTTCTCCCAGTTGGTGAGAGGTCTTACGTGTGCACTAGGTGCAAGGAGCTCTTTGCTCTCAGGGAACAAGTCCGTTCTCTTGAGGCTAAAGTAGCAGACTTGGAAAACATAAGACAGACAGAGAGGTACATAGACGAGACCTACAGGGATATAGTCCTGAAGTCCCACCTCCAGTCTGGCAGCACCCCTGTTGCCATGGAGGAGAGAGGTCACGTGACAGGAGAGCATCACCCTGGTGTGGCAGGAAGTGATCCTGTAACTAGGACCTGTCCTCCAGGTGATGTAAAACCCTCTCGCACCGAGGAAGGGTCTCCAGGGCCATGTGCCCATGAGGGAAGGGTTAGGACAGCTGTTATAGTTGGTGATTCGATCATTAGGCATGTAGATAGCTGGGTGGCTGGTGGACGTGAGGATCGCCTGGTAACATGCCTGCCTGGTGCGAAGGTAGCGGACCTCACGAGCCACCTAGATAAGGTCCTAGATAGTGCTGGGGAGGAGTCTGCTGTCTTGGTACATATCGGTACCAATGACATAGGAAAATGTGGTAGGGAGGTTCTGGAGGCAAAATTTAGGCTTTTAGGTAGGAAGTTGAAATCCAGAACTTCCAGGGTAGCATTCTCCGAAATGCTTCCTGTTCCACGCGCAGGACCCAAAAGGCAGGCAGAGCTCCGGAGTCTCAATGCGTGGATGAGACAATGGTGCAGAGATGAGGGTTTTGAATTTGTTAGGAACTGGGGAACATTCTGGAGAAAGGAGGGGCTCTTCTGAAGGGATGGGCTTCACCTTAACCGGGATGGAACCAGGCTGCTGGCATTAACCTTTAAAAAGGAGATAGAGCAGCTTTTAAACTAGATATTAGGGGAAAGCCGACAGTCACCCAAGAGCGGATGGTTTGGAAGAATGTATCCTTGAAGGATACTACCAAAAGCAGAGAGGTTCCACAAAAGAGTAAAGTAGCCCAAGTGCCCTCAAGTATGGAACAGACAGAGCTTAACGATCCCAATTTACCCATGTCTAACAATAGCCAAATTAACATGAATAAAGTACATTCTCTAAAATGCTTGTATGCAAATGCTAGAAGTCTAAAGAATAAGATGGGAGAGTTAGAATATATAGCACTAAATGAAAGGTTAGATATGATTGGAATATCAGAGACATGGTGGAAGGAGGACAACCAGTGGGACACTGTGATACCTGGGTACAAACTATATCGTAATGATAGAGCTGATCAAATTGGTGGAGGGGTTGCGCTCTATGTTAGTGAGGGCATTGACTCAGAAAGGATTAAAGTTTTGCAGGAAACAAAATCTGCTGTAGAATCTATATGGATTGAAATTCCATATAAAAGGGGGAAGGCAATGGCAGTGGGGGTGTACTATCGAGCACCTGGCCAGAATGACCAAATGGATGATGAAATGCTCAAAGAAATCAAGGAAGCTAACAAAAGTTACAGCACAGTAATAATAATGGGTGATTTCAATTACCCCGGTATCGACTGGGTCAGTGTCACGTCAGGACATGCTAGGGAGATAAAGTTCCTAGATGAAATAAATGACTGCTTCTTGGAGCAGCTGGTTCATGAACCGACCAGAGGGGAAGCCATATTAGACCTAGTCCTTAGTGGAACACCAGATCTAGTGCAAGAGATAAGGGTGTTGGGGCCACTTGGCAATAGTGATCATAGCATGATCGCCTTTGATTTAATTAGTGGAGGAGGGATAGTAAGGAAATCCACAGTACTACCTTTTAACTTTCGAAAGGGAGACTATGATAAAATGAGGAAAACAGCTAAGAAAAAACTAAAAGGAGCAGTTGCAAAGGTTAAAGACTTACATCAAGCTTGGGTGTTGTTGAAAAATACTATCTTGGAAGCCCAGACCAGCTGTATTCCACGCTTTAAGAAAAGTGGTAGGAAGTCCAAAAAACTGCCAGCATGTTTTAAAGGTGAGGTCAGAGAGGCTGTTGTTGCCAAAAAAGCATCTTTCAGGAAATGGAAAAAAGAGCCAAACGACGAAACCTGGAAACAGCACAAGCACTGGCAAATCAAATGCAAGGCATTGATAAGGCAGGCAAAGAGAGAATTTGAGAAGAAGCTTGCTGTGGAAGCAAAAACGCGAAATAAAGACCTTTTCAAGTACATTTGTAGCAAAAAACCTGTGAGAGAGTCAGTTGGTCCATTAGATGATAAAGGGGTTAAAGGAGCACTAAGAGGCGACAAGGCGATAGCGGAGAGAATGAGTGAATTCTTTGATTCGGTCTTTACTGAGGAAGATGTAGGGATGTTACCCATGACTGAAGTGGTATTTAAAGGTGCGGAAGAATTGAAGGAAATATCGATACATCGGGAAGATGTCTTACAACTATTAGATAAACTGAAGAGTAGCAAATCACCTGGGCCGGATGGTATACATCCAAGGGTGTTGAAAGAACTGAAATATGAGATTGCAGACCTGCTATCAGTAATCTGTGAACTATCATTAAAATCATCTCTAATACCTGAAGATTGGAGGATCGCCAATGTAACACCAATTTTTAAAAAGGGTTCCAGGGGTGATCCGGGAAACTACAGACCGGTGAGCTTTACGTCAGTACCAGGAAAAATGGTAGAAACCATCATAAAGAATAAAATTACTCAGCATGTAGATAGTCACAACCTAATGGAAGACAGCCAACATGGCTTTAGACAAGGAAGATCTTGTCTTACTAATCTGTTATGTTTTTTTGAAGGAGTGAATAAACAGGTGGACAAAGGTGAGTCGGTTGATATTGTGTATCTGGACTTTCAGAAAGCCTTTGACAAGGTCCCTCATCAGAGACTTTTGGCAAAACTAAAGAGTCATGGGATAGGAGGCAGTGTACTATTGTGGATCAGGAACTGGTTAAAAGATAGAAAGCAGAGGGTAGGGCTAAATGGCCAATTTTCCCAATGGAGAAAGGTGAATAGTGGTGTACCCCAGGGATCTGTGCTGGGTCCGCTGCTTTTTGACATATTCATAAATGACCTGGAAAGTGGGATAACGAGTGAGGTTATCAAATTTGCAGATGACACAAAACTATTTAAAGTTGTTAAAACCCAAGAGGATTGTGAAAAATTGCAAGAGGATCTTGATAAATTGGAAGACTGGGCATCAAAATGGCAGATGAAATTTAATGTGGACAAGTGCAAGGTTATGCACCTAGGGAAGAACAACCCAAACTATGGTTACACGATGCAAGGTTCCACATTAGGAACCATCACCCAGGAAAAAGATTTAGGCTTCATTGTGGATACCATGTTAAAACCCACGGCCCAGTGTGCAGCGGCGGCCAAGAGAGCAAATAGAATGCTAGGTATGATAAGGAAAGAAATGGAAAATAAAACAAAAGATATTATAATGCCTCTATATCGTTCCATGATGAGACCGCACCTTGAATATTGTGTGCAATTCTGGTCGCCGTATCTTAAAAAGGATATAGCGATTTTAGAAAAGGTTCAGAGAAGAGCCACCAAAATGGTAAAGGGGATGGAAGGATACTCCTATGAAGAAAGGCTAAAAAGGTTAGGGCTCTTTAACCTGGAAAAGAGACGGCTGAGGGGAGATATGATAGAAGTCTATAAATTAATGAACGGAGTGGAACGGGTAAACGTAGATCGATTGTTTACCTTATCAGAATATAGAAAGACTAGGGGACATGCAATGAAGCTACAGGGTAAACTATTTAAGACTAATAAAATAAAATATTTTTTCACTCAACGTGTAATCAAACTCTGGAATTTGTTACCGGAGGATGTAGTAAAGGCTGTTAGTGTAGCTGGGTTTAAAATAGGTTTGGACAAGTTCCTGGAGGAAAGGTCCATAAACCATTATTAAGAAGTGACCGAAGATATCAATGCTTGACCCAGTACAAGCATTGTGGAACTTGTGTCTCTTGGGGAAACTGCTAGGTACATATGACCTAGATTGGCCACTGTTGGAAACAGAATACTGGGCTTGATGGACCCTGGTCTGACCCATTATGGCATATCTTATGTTCTTATGTTCTTAATTTTTCACCTAGGATTGCTTTTCCTGCTACAAAAGATGTTACAGTATAGCCTCATGTTGATTCATATATTGCCCCAGCTGCCTATATATCTAAAGCTTTCATGTTCACGCCAGGTTTGAAGCCATGCATTAAAACTGCTTGTGCGCTGCAGCCTCTCTTCCCTCTTACCATGAACAGGTAGAACTTCTGAGAATGCTATAGTGTTGACTATGGGTTTAAGGCTCTCTCCCACAATTTTGAAATCTCTTTGCACTGTAGAGATGTTTCTAGCCAGATCATGTATTCCCAGATGAATAACAACTTCAGTTTTAGAACCCTTACTTTCTTTTGTGATTTCCCTAAAATTCTGGTTTGTATTCTTGCTGACTGAAGATTCTGGAAGGCATTTTGACCACCTTCTGATCCTGGAACTGAGGTATGAAGTTATTGCCTCAGACACAGGTCTGCAAAAATTTTTTTTCGAGAGCTGTTTTGGTTATTCCACGTAATCTTTATGTTTTTTGGTGTGCTGAATCCGAAAATGACCTCCATTTTGTCATAGGACATCACGTTTCCTGACAATTTAGGTAACTATGTTAAATAAGGCAATACCTCAAAATAAATGGAAATAGACTTATAAAATTAAAGTTTTATTACAATATTTTCATGAAAATCCTTTTTTGAACTGAAATGAGCTCAACTACACACACTAAACTCGATTCTTCTTCCTTGTGAGGCTCCTCTTGGTGCATTTACGCTTGTGAGTAGCATCTGGAATGTCTCTCTGAAGCATCCAACAGTAGTCTGCCATCATTGTAATGCTCCATTTTCCCTGGTATCTTCTTTCCATCTCTTTAATGTCTTGGTGGAATCGTTCACCTTGTTCCTCATTCACAGCTCCCAAATTTTCAGGAAAGTAGTCAAGGTGGGACTGGAGGAAATGCACTTTCAAACTCATCAGGCAACCTAAAGCTTGAAATGCTTTCAGCATTCGTCCGACGATCTTTTTCTAGTGAGGATCTTTGTTATTGCCTAAAATTTCTGTATGACTTCTTTAAATGCAATTCACCCTTCTTTTTGAGGATCCGTCATGGTATTGACAAACTCTTGATCAACTATAAGCCTTCTAATGTCTGGTCCGACGAACACACCTTCCTTCAATTTTGCCTCCGACAGGCCTGGAAACTTGGTGACCAAGTATTTGAAGCATTCTCCATCTCTTGGAAGTGATTTTACAAATTGCTTCATCATTCCCAATTTTATGTGGAGAGGTAGTAGAAGAACTTTATGGGAAGGTACCAAAGTTTCTCGGAGGACATTTTTTCACTGACTGTTAGCACCTCGGCTGCCAACTCTTCTTGGCCCAGTGATTTTGTCGGTCTCGACTGTCCCATAGACACAGAAAGCAAAGATATTTGGTATACCAAGCTTGTTGCCTGAGCAGCATGCACAAGACCTTCAAGTCCCCACACACTTGCCAACCATGGTCTTCATATTTAAGTTTACGAAGAACCAATTCCAAGTTCTCGTAGGTTTCCTTCAAGTGTACGGAATGACCTACAGGTATGGAAGCGTAAAAACCGTTGTGGAGTAAAACTGCTTTGAGACTTCTTTTTGAAGAATCTATAAAAAGACGCCATTGCTCTGAATCATATTGGATTTTAAATTGACCCATCAGACCTTCAACATCGATGCAATAAACCAACTTGTCTTCCTGGGCAAAGTAAGGAACGAACTCCTTTTCACGATGTCTGAACCATGAAGATGACACTCCTAGCAACAATAAATTCCTGCTTTTCAGCCTTGATCCAAGTAACTCAGCGGCATCTTTGGGAAGATTCAAGTCTCTTACCAAATCATTCATCTCCTCCTGAGAAAACAATTTTGGTCTTGTATCATCTTCAAAGTCAGAACTTGATTCGTCATCTAGTTCAGGTATGACTTCACCTTCATTGGAGCTAGATATCTCTTCCAAGATAGCAGGGGGCTTGGGTACTGGTATATCTGTGCCATGGGGGATGGGAAGAATTGCCGAGTGAAGATTGGGGTATGAAATGGAATGCTTCGATTTGGAATTAAACCCTTTCACTTTGCATGAACAAAAGTAACAGTCATCACTATGGTTCTTTTGCTCTCACCATACCATAGGAATCCCATAACAGAAAGATTTTTTCTTACCCTTGAACCAGTTTCGGAGGTCCTCAACACACCGTTTGCATACTTTATGAGGCGCCCAGACTTTATCTTGATCTCCAATTTTTAGTCCAAAGCATGCAAAGTATAATTTTTTCACAAAGTCTGTAATATTCTGCTGTTGCTTCAACACTGTTTATTCAGCACAGATGAAACAGAAACTGTCTGTCGAATTAATACACTTTCGCGGAGCCATAACATAACAGTTGAAGAATGACGAGCTAACACGAATTGCGATGAAAAAGTGTGAACAGCCTAGAACCAAGAACATGATGATGATTCGTGCACAAGTGTGGCATGCAGGAGAGAGCAGTTCTGTGTCTGTACATGAGACGTCACAGTGCTGGCCACGCAGCCCCCTGCACTGCTGCTGCTATCTGCCCTGTGTCTCCCTCCCACTGGATTCTTCAGGAAAGATTAACCCCTTCTACCATTAGAAGCACGGACTTAAAACTTGCTTAGCTTATGTATATATTGCTGACCATCAGATTTACAGTGCTATATTTTTTTTTACATAACTCGGACAATCCCTTTAAGGGTTTTTTTTTGCATTATTTAATCTTAAATGCACTTATGTGAATTAATTAATAGTAATTTGAATTAATTAATAGTAATTTCAAAAAATTGGCTAAATTTGAAGACAATTTTGCATGTTGTGGCAAATCATGACGTCTAGGAGTTTTTTCAATATTTTATTTGTTTTCAGCACACCAAAATACATGGAAATTAGATGAAAATAAACAGCTTTTTAGTCACAGACCCGTGTAATGGAATCACCTAGTATTAAAATAGACAAATAAAAAATGATGACAGAAAAAGACCACATGGCCTATCTAGTCTGGTGTTCTGTGTTGGTCCCATGCTTTTTTGATTCAGATACTGTCCTCGTCTCCACTACCTCCAATGAGAGACTATTCCACACATTTACCACTCTTTCTGTAAAGAAATTATTAAGGTTACTGTATTGAAGTTAAATTGTTGCCCACTTAGATTGTTAAATAATGTGTCTAAAAATATTTTAAAATTAATAATAAGTAAATAATTACCCAGAATGATTAGCTAGTGGTGAAAAACTTGGAATTTAAGCAACTGTACAAATCTGTCTAAATAAATAAACTGTTGCAGGTCTTAGCTCCAAATTACAAATTTCTCTCTAGGGTAACATTTAGCAAATGAGCGCTCCCTATTCTATAGGCTCTGTGTCATGCCCAGATGCACCCACAGCTGGACAAGGCAGAGGAAAGTAGCATGCATTTCATAAGTGATATCTGGACCAGACCGAATGCTTTGCATGCCTGCTTCTCCCTAATGGTACAGTGGTGACAGCTAGATGAGGTTGAGCAGGGAGCAGCTCTAGCAGAGTGCAATGTGGTTAGTATACTTTCACCCAAGAATCAAAGAGGTGATCAGATTTGGATGCCAAGTGATTGATTTAACCACAGAACAGCTGCATTTTACAAAGCTAAAGATGGGAAGGAACGTTAGATTAGGCTCATGTCTTCTTCAACAGTAGCTCAAGGTGAGCTCCATTCAGGTACAGAAGGTGTTTTCCTATCTGTTAGAGGGTTTACAGTTTAAGGGGTCCTTTTATAAAGAGGAATTCGTTTTTTGCACTTAGCACACGTTTAGACATAAAATGAATGTGCATTAAGCTCAAAGTTTCTGCACTAATTGTCAGGAGTGTGGCCAGTAGTTTGCCAGCAGTTAAGACACTACTAATGCACGGTACAGTTACTCTCACTTTGGCTACTCCTCTCTCCATTTCCATCAGGACAAGTAATTTTTTAATCTATTCTTCTATTGTAGGGAATTTAGGGCTCTTCCACTGAGCCGCTATACATAACCTTATTGCCAGAAATAAATAACTTGCAAGGTCTTCTCAGTTTAGACATACCTCTACAGGAGCGTCTTTGTAACCTAGAAACATCAATGCTGGGTCTGCTCGAAAAATCTGTCCCTTTAGATACCCACAGTGTCTAATCACCTCCTGCCAGAGTGATTGTAGCGTAGGACAAGTCCACATGATGTGCAATAGGGTTCCCTCCTCTCCATAACCCCTCCAACATGCTTCTGTGGCTTTGAGTCCCATTCTCCACATCTTTTTCAGGGCCATGCATGTTCTAAATAGTAATTTATATTGGCAATCTAAATTCGTTATGGAGTTGGATATCCTACAGTATTGTTCCACAGGCTGGTCCACTGCTCCTCTGACCATTTCCTGTCCAGGTCTGCCTCCCATCCCCTTTGGTACCCGGGGGGGGGGGGGGTTTGTGAGTGAGTGCTCCTGCCATCAACTCATATATTTGAGCAAGGTGTCCCTTACTTGTTTTAGGTCTCACAAAGAAACTCTCCAGAGGGTGTGAGGGTCCTAAAAATTGATTGTTTTTTTATTATCAAAAAATGCTATGCTTGCAGAATTGGAAAAACACTGCACATCTCTCCATTATCTCTTGTCTCATCAAAAATCTACCTTGCTTTATAAAATCTGTGACTTTGAGCATGCCATTCCTTTTTAGCCATATAAATTCATGCTTATCCTCTGCTACTGGGGGGAAGATCCGTTTGTCTATCAGAAATACTAATCTTGACTGGTATTGAACAAATTCCATCCACCGTACTGCACGATCCCATGTCTTAAGTGTGCACTTTACCACTGAATGACTCCGCACAGCCTCCCCCCGTCTCATGCCCTCCACAAAAGGGGTGCTACCAATATGTGCTTCTGCTATCTGTGAGGACTCTAGCTCTATCCAAAGTTGACTTGGCCTATGAGTCCACCAATTATAAACCCTCCTTATTTAGGCCGCCCAGTAATACAACTTGAAATTCGGGAGACTCAGATTGCCTTATCTTTAGGATACATGAGTACTTGTAATTTGACTAGGGCCCTTCTCCCATTCCACAGAAATTGACTTATTTGTCTATGCAGATCTCTGAAAAAGGTCTCTGGGATCAAACAGGGGTGCATCATAAAAAAGTACAAAAATCTGGGGAGCACATTCATCTTTATAATATTCACTCTCATTAATAAGGAGGATGGTAGAGAGCTCCACCTCTTTAAGTCTGCTCTAATCTTTTTTAGCAGTGGGGGATAATGCAGTGTGAAAATCTTGTTCAAGTGATTCAGGATACATACTCCCAGGTAGGCCAGTGATTCAGATTCCCAGAAGAAGGGGTAGTTGTGTTTCAACCTCTGCTCCCTCTCCTTTCCCACATTAAAGGGGAGAATGATGGTCTTTCCCACACTGAGTTTATCGCCTGAGACCACCTCGAAAGCCTTATACTCCCCCTCAAATGCCACTAACGACTAATTGGGTCTTGTCGAGAATAGTAAGGTGTCGTCAGGGTATAACACCACCTTATGTTCTGTTTTCCCCACCTGGACCCCCTTCACCTCTGTATTATCTCTCACTGTCTGTGTGAATGGCTCTAGTGACAATGTAAATAGGAGCGGTAAAAGGGGGTACCCTTGCCTTGTGCCTCTGGCCAGTCAAAAACTGGATGACAAATTTCCATTGATCTTAAGTCTGGCCGTGGGTGCACTGTATAATGAGCTGATTACCCACAAGAAGCTGGTGCCTACTTTATATGCCTCTAGCATCCTCAGGAGAAATGACCACTCTACCCAGTCAAACGTCTTTTCGGCATCCAATGCTAGGAATATCACCTCTTCATTAGGCCTTAGAGTGCATTCATGAACCAGATCTAAAACTCTTCATACATTGTCTGATGGCTTTCAGCCAGAGCTGCTGTAAAGGGAGAGCAGGACAGGGACAGCACAGGGGTGGAGCGTGGGTGGGCCTAGCACCCAGATGTGCAGAGCCAATTCAGAGGTGGAATAAGAACAGGGCGCCCATGCGCCTTGGCCCAGCGGCCCCCTCAGAGACATCAGAGTGAGGGAGGTGAGTCCCCACTGCCTGGCCTGGCCCTGACAGACCCCGCCAGGCTGTGGGCGGCAAGAGAGCTGGGCAGGTGAGAATGTCCAGCACCAGTACAGCAGATGCTGGGAAGGCCTGGCTATCCTCCCAGCTCTACATCCCCTGCAGCTGCTGAAGGGTCGTGCCAGGCCATCCCATTGCCTGATCCTGCTACTGTGGAAACGTCTTGCTCCCACATTTCAGAATTGGGTACAATAGAGCCCATCCTTTTTTGCGACAACTGGATGGCCCAAACATGCCCTTTCCAGGATCAGGCTCCACATGTTTTGACTTGATTACTGTAGATTGTAAGCTCTGATGAGTAGGGATTGTGTCTTGCATCTATATGTACAGCATTGCATATGCCTTGTAGTGCTATACAAATGATTATTAGTAGTAGTAATAGCAGTAGTGGTAGTAGTTCAAAGCAAGTACTGCACCCAGGGTGCCTCCCCCTCCCACATAGCACACACCGGACTCAGGCGTGTGACATCTACGGTGGTGGCAGAGTGAGATACCGTATAACATGTTGCCCATAAGCTGTGCAGAGGAAAACCCAGAACCCTTAGCAAAGCATGATACTGCTGTGCTCCAGGTAATGGTATCTGGCAAGGGCAGGCTGTGGATGTCTCCTGCTAAAGGAATAAGGTTTGGAAGTAGGAGTACTGAAGCCCTCTTAGCGAACACCGTGCATTGGAAATGCTACACTTGGGTCTTCTTTCCTTTGTTCCAAAACCTGGCAGAGATGCAACTCCAGCAACTAATGGAGTGGGTTTCACAATATCTTCAGCACTCCTCCAGGAAGCTGTGGTGACCAGTATGCAGCAACATTAGCCACTGTTGGATCTTCTACGTGAGCAAGTCCAGAACATCAGATGCCTGTTAGAACAACAGCTGGTAAAGACAGTGGCTTCTGTGCTTGTGGGCCCGGCTGAACCAGGTGGGGAAGCACAGGGTTTTGGACAAGTGTTTTTAAGCAAAATGGGAGAAAAGGATGACCCTGATTACTTTTTGCTAACTTTTGAGAGAGTGGCTCAAGTAGCAGGGTGGCCCCAAACCCAGTGGGCATTTAGACTTGCGCCCTGCTTGTCTGGAGAGGCTTCAGATGGATACCAGGCTCTGACTCATGAACAAGCGGCTAGTTATGATATACTAAAGGACACCATTAAGCATAGGATAGGCTTTATTAGGGAGCATTATCACAGACTTGTGCTCAGCCGAAATTAAGCCAGGAGAGCAACCTAAAGCTCTAGCTCAGAGACTGAGAGATTGTATGCATAAATAGTTAGAGACTGAGGCAGTATTTATGTGCAGTATATGCAATACCCCAGGGCTTAAAAGACTGGCTCATTAAGCAGGGGGTAACAGCGATCGGACAAGCTATTATGATCTTTGAAAGTTATTTTGAGGCTCAGATCGAGAAGGATGCCCCACTGTTAGGGGCTAAGAATCCTCATAGGGATGCCCAAACTACTGAGGTCAGGAATAGTAGCAAAATGGGACCCTGGGAGGGCCTCAAAGTTTTGTTACTCCTGCGAGGAAATGGGACATTTTAAGAAGGACTGTGGCAGAATAACCAGTCTGGTGGGTTGAGGGAGTCCAGGCAAAAATCCTTACCTCGAGTATAGGGAAGATGTAATCATAGAAGGGGTGCCTCTGCAAGCATATTAGACTCTAGGGCAAACCAGTCTAGGATCTCCTGGAAAATTGGGAGAAGATCCTAAGACAGAAAGGAAAAGACGACTATATTTCTCAGGGACAGGTGCACATATGCTGTATTCATGGGGTTACTACTCCTTATTCTCTGTGCATGTGTGAGTGCAATGTAGAGGAAAAGCTTACTGACTAAGAGTGGCCATTGTGGTCAGGCTCCCTTATGATTTGGTATTGGGTGGGGGGTTTGGAAAGGATTTTTTGGGGGTTTAAACTCAGTAGGGGGAAATGTGACTACTTGGTCACAAGTAGCCACTGAGGAGGATAGGCAAAACCCCGAGCAACCTTTGGGAGACGTTTTTCCATTTGAATAGGAGGGGGCTATTGAGGCACCTGGTCCCTCGAGGAAGGGAAGGGGGCAAAAGAAGACTGAGAGAAGGGAGAGGACTTTGCAGTTAGAGAAGGCAGGGAGAACGGGTTCTATGCCATGGATCCCTGAGGAGGTGATAGGGAAGTTTCCTACATTTCAGCAGGAAGAGGAGGCCAACCCCACCCTAAAGTGGACCTTTGCTAGAGCCATGGAGGAACCGCAGCCAGGGTACACCCATTTTTGTGTCACTGAGGGCTTGTTGTATCGAGAGGTGAAAAACAGAATTGGAGAGGGCTCAACCCTGCAATAGGTGGTCCCGTGGGCCTTCAAGCCCACAATATTAAGAGTTGGCAGGACATAAAGCTGCTGGTAGCACTCTATCCTAAATATTAGAGCATGTTTTCTAGCTTGGGGCATATAGAGAAGTTAAGGGGTTCTGGTCCTCCTGTGGTCCTTGTCAGAAAGTAACAAGTTCCCTTCCCATGAAGATTCCCCTAATCCCTTTACCTGCAGTTGTGGAACCCCTTTCCCGGGTAGCTATGGACATAACTGGGCCCCTACATAAGAGCAACCAAGGTTACATGTACATCCTAGTCATTATTAACCATGTGATCCAATTTCCTTGGGCAGGTGCCCTGAGGTCCATCTCAGTCAAAGCAATCACCTGGGAGTTTATTAGGCTGTTCTGCCAGATTGTGTTCATTCAGGAAGTTCTCACTGATAAGGCAAGGACTTCCTGTCCAATACACTGAAACAGGTATGGAAGACCTTTGTGATCCGTCATGTTCAGACAGCAGCCTATCACCCTCAAGCAAATGGGCTAGTGGAAATATTTAAGAAAACCAAATGCTCAAGAGAGGCTGGATGGGGACATATGTAATTGGGATCAATTGCTCCCATTCATGATGTATGCTACTGGCAGAGTGTTCAGGCATCATTTGGGGTAAGTCCCTTTGAGTTATGGTATAGCCACACCTCAAGGGGCTTGCTGGATATTTTGTGAGAGTAGTGGGAAAAGGTAGAAAACAACCCTTTCACATGCAGGCAGGAGGAGGAAGAACCCAGGGTAAGCCAGGGGAGAAGGAACTGGGCTGGATCCAACCCAGGATTTAAGGGATCACTCTGCACTATGGAGAGATCTGGGTCAAAGGGGTGGAGCCAGAGACTGGGTAGATTCCCTGGAGACCTGAGGAAGAAGGTGGAGCTGATATTCCTTTCTAGAAGGATAGAGAGGCAGCTTTGAAAGCACTAAGGAGCTCCTCTGGCCTGCAGTCAGTCCCCACGTGAGCTTACCGAGTTTCTGAGGTGTCTGAGCCTATGGAGCTGGGACAAGCAGAACCCTGGAATTGTTTCTTTGAGGACTTGGAAGATCAGGAAGACGGACCTTCAAATGTGTGAGGTTCCTGGGTTATCTTATAGTGGATATGGACTGGGCCTTGGAATGCCTAGGGTAGGTGTGGCAGAGGCTTCTCCAACTCTACTCCAGCCCATTAAGGAGTAAGGGTTGCCCAGGTTCAAAATAGTGCAATGGACTGAACTGTTGATGAACTGCCTTTAATGTTATGAAATGTTAATAGCTAAAGGGATATCAATGAGAAGCTCTTTAGACAGGGCTGAGCTGGTGAGGGCCTTGCAACCCTGTGTGGTACTCAGGAGGGAGTGGCCTGCTAATTCCTGACAATGAACTGGGAGGAAATCTCAGACCAACTCACTTTAAAGCTTTACCTATTTTTACAGAGACTACTCATACAGCAACAGAGTTTTGCTTTGTTTTTTTCTCATGTTTAATAGACTGTTTTACTTCAGTCTAAGAACTACTGGAGCGGTGCAGGGCTGGGCTGTGCCCCAGTCTCATAAGGGACTGTGCCAAGTTGGCCATGAGGGATAGCTAGACTGATCACTGATAGCAGGGTAAACTCTCCTTCCTAGCACAGCTCACAGAGCTTCAAAGCAAGTCTGCACCCAGGACTCCATCCCCTCCCACATAGCGCACGCTGGACTCGGACTTGTGACAATATTCAGCATTGCTATTCATAGAAGCAGTGATACTGACTGTATGTATAGAGCAATCACTGCTGCCACTATACAGATAATCGGCAAAATATTTCTTTGAATCTCCTCTTCAATATTTGATCTATAATCATGATGGTTATGCATTGGTGTCATGGCTGTACAGTATTCTGATAAAGATTAATACATCAGTACTCCAATTAATATAGATTCATATTGGTGGAAGTGACTAAATATGATAGGTATCCAAAACATTGGTAATATCTGCTAAAAATAGAATTAATTTTTAAGAGGTTTGACATTTTTTCAATGCAGAATCGAAGCAATAAACGAATAATATGAAAAGTGATAAACAAAACCCAATAAACTTAACAACAGCCCACATCAAGGGAGAAAATCTTCTGAAATAACTAAGGTGTGTCAAAACATTAATATCATTATTACTAGAATAATTTTTCCAACTCACTAAAACATAGAAGGAAAACAAAAGCAAGAAATATGGACTACATAATTAAAAAAAAGGAAAAAGATACTAACAGTCCTCTTACTCACAATTACAGCTTTATCCTGAAGAAACTTTTCCAGTTGCAAAATAGAATTTAAAGAAAAACAAACAAAAAAGGAATTCAAATGATATTGCAGAAGTAATAATGAAAGCATATTTTCATTATTAACCTTCCTGGGTAAAGGTCAGCACATTTTTCATGTTACACATACTGCATTAAAAGGGGCAAGGGCAGGTTGGGGGAGTCAGAGTGCACACAGAGATTGCATCTTTAAATCCATTTTATGGCATATATTTTATAACTCTCCTACACAGATTCATTTAGCCGTTGCCGCAGGGCCGGGTCCCGAGGCCGGCATTGTAACCGGGTCCCCGGGGCCCGAACCTTCGGCACGTGACGTGGGTCGAGCCTGCAGGGGGAGGGGGTTGGGAGTAAGGGCGGGCTGCGCTCTGCGGCTTGTGGCGCTGTCAGGCGCCGGATTGGATAAGAGGACGGAGGAGGCGGGGCGGCAGGGAGCGAGGGGGGAGCACTTGTATTCCTTCTCCCTCCCTCGTCCTGCTCGCCCCGGCGAAAGGTGTGTGTTTTTTGTTCTTCTGGGCCTGCGGCGCGGCGTAGAGGTTTGGGCGTTGGGGGGTGGTCGGCTGGTCGCGGTACTGGCCCGGGGCGGTGCACGGGAGGACATTGTGCCAGCTGGCTGTCGGTCGGGGAGCAGGGTTTCGGCATTGCAACGCGGGCGTGTGTTTCTGGGCTGGCCGCACATGCTGCGGCCTACCGCCGTTTCCCTCACATTGGGTGCTGCTGGGGGGGGGAGGTTTGCACCATAGGGCAGCGTTTCCCAGGGTGTTCAGCAGTGGGTGAGGGCTCTCCCTGGTCCAAATTACACAAACAAAATAAAATATAATACAAATACCGCAACAGAGGAATCCTTTTAGGTATCCTCGAAGGAGCCTTCCGCGCTCCCTTCAGCCGTCGTTGGGCCGGCGCGTAGGGGCGTGTGGGGGCTATTCCTTTCACCAGCGCAGTTCCTGTGTACTATGGGCAGGGGCGCTATGCCTCGGCGGACGGGCGGGCGTGGAGCTGGCAAACGGAGTGGGGCGGCTGGGGCGACCAGGGGTCGGGGCTTGTCATCCAGTAGGGGGAGGGCTCCTGGCGGGCAAGCTAGGCCAAGCGGCAGGCTCGGCGCGGCATGCGCAGAGCGCGGAAGGGGGAAGGAGAAATGGGGGAGGGGCCTGGGAGCTTTGCCGCAGGTCCCGCAGTCCAGAGTGCCTCCGGTGGCTGCGGAGGGCTCAGGGTTAGCAGGGTTGGGGCCGTTGTCCTCAGTAGCGGGCGGCAGTGCTGGGTGCGATGCAGGAAGGGGCGTGGGCGCCGCCTGTGAGGCGGCGCCAGGTGTCGCCGGTGGAGAGGTTGCGCGGGTCGTCAGGCTGGCAGTGCCTGATGTATCCTGCGGATCTCCTAGTGGGGCTTTTTCCTCGGCGGTGCCCGGGCAGTTAGCACACCCGGGGTGCTTCGGGTCGTTTGGCCCGTGGGCATTCGGTATGGGGCAGAGTGCGGGTATGGGCCCTTGGGGGGGTGGGTGGGGTGACTGGTTCGGAGCTGGGCGTGGTGGGCCTGGCTGTTTTGGGGCTCGGGCCCGGCGGCGTGGGATGCTGGTGGTCTCGGCTCTTCCACTTGGGGCTGGGGTGGGGGGTCGGTTCCTACTCCTGGTGCGGCTGGGCCTGTGGCTGCTGGTCTTTCCTCTTCTCTTCCCCTACACATGCAGCCGATGTCGCTGGCCCGGGCGAACATGGTGGACACTGCTTCAGGTTCGGGACAGGCCGGTGCCGCAGAGGAGCGGAGTGGCGCGGCGGTGGCAGCTCAGCCTGTGGATACTTCTGTGGCTTTTTCCTCTGCTGCTGGTGAGTATGTGGGAGGGGCAGGGGGGCACAGGCCCTCGGCGCTGAGAGTGGCGTGGCTAAGAAGGCGAGAGCGAAGCACAGGCATGGGTGCCGTTGTCGTCGTGCATCTTCGTCCTCCTCGTCGTCGTCCTCGCCGGTTTCCTCGAGCGATTCGGGGACAGCGGGGGGTGGGAAGGGCGATGGCGGAGGGTCCGCGGTGGTGCGTTGTTCCGAATTATGGGAGTGCGTGCTGCGGAAGCTGCGCCTTTGGATTAAGCGGCGCAAGTATATTGATATTTTCCGCCTGTTGGATGGCAGGAAGCATTCTGGCAAAAGCCATAAGAAGCGCAAGGAAGACGAGAAATTGGGCAGAGTGCGGCGGGCGTCTCGCAATACCCTGAACTGGACGCGCGCTTTTTTGCGTTTGGCTAGTGTTTGGGGTCATTATTTCGCGGAGCAGTCTGGAGCGCTGCTCGCTTATGCAGATACTATTCTAGCAGCGTCCCAGGCTCACGAAGGGTGGGCGTGGTTAAATTACGATGAGGAGTTCCGGGATATGATGGAGGAGAATGGGCAGTTCTCGTGGGGGACGAAGGACATTAATCTGTGGTTAACGCAGATGTCCACTCGCAGCCGGAGCGGTGGCGTCAGGGGGGGGAGTGGCAAGTTGGGGCCGTCTCCTTCGTCTGGTGGCCTGCGGTCCTTTCGGGCCTCCGCTACCATCCAGTCCCCCACCTAAAGGGGGTGCGGGGGGGGGGCGACGTCTGTTGGCATTTCAACAAGGCGTCGTGCCCATTCCCCGACTGTAAATTCCGGCACGTTTGCTCCTTGTGCGGGAGCGGGCATGCAGCCATCAAGTGCAGTCGAAAAGGGGTGGCAGGTGCCCCCACAGGGGGTAAGTGAGGGGGTTTTCGGTACCTTGGCTCCCACGCCTGTCAGGGTGTTGGTTATGCAACCTTGGCTGGTCAGTTACGGGCGTGTGAGGTGGGGTGGGGTAGGGCAGCTGCTATTGCATGGTTTCTCCGAAGGCTTTCGGATTCCGTGACAGGGTGTCCCTTCGGGGAGGGCTTCGCGTAATGCTAGTTCTGTCAAAGTCCATGCCGGGGTGGTGCGGCGGAAGATAGCGGAGGAGTGCGCGTTGGGCAGGGTCGCGGGGCCTTTCTGCGATCCGCCATTTTCGCCGTTTACCATTTCCCCTTTGGGAGTGGTGCCCAAGAAGGAGCCGGGTAAGTTTCGGCTAATCCACAACCTTTCCTGCCCCCCGGGTGATTCGGTGAATGACCGCATTCCTCGTGAGTGGTGTACCGTGCGTTACTCTTCCTTTGATGCAGCTGTGCGCCTGGTGCGGCAGTGTGGGGTTGGGGCGCTGCTGGCGAAGGTTGACGTTGAATCTGCCTTTCGGCTGTTGCCTGTCCACCCTTCTGCTTTCCCATTATTGGGTTTTCGCTTCGATTCGGCGTTTTACTTCGATAAGTGCATGCCAATGGGCTGTGCCATTTCCTGTGCCTATTTCGAAGCCTTTAGTACTTTTCTGCATTGGGTGTTAGAGCGGCAGACGGATCTCAGCGGTATAGTCCATTATCTGGATGATTTTCTCTTCGTCGGACCGGGGGGGGGACCGCACGTGTGCTACCCTGCTCGACGCTTTCCTGCGCTTGGCAGGGGATTTTGGCATTCCGGTAGCGGCCGGCACAACTGTGGGTCCGGTCACCTGCCTCACTTTCCTGGGGATCGAGATTGATATGGTGGCTATGGTTGTCCACTTGCCTACCCAGAAGGTTGAGCGTCTCAAGGAGTTGGTGGCGTTCGTGGGATCTTCGCCTAGGACTACGTTGCGGGTTATGCAGTCTTTGGTGGGGCACCTCAATTTCGTTGCTGGGTTCTACCCATGGGGCGTCCGTTCTCGCGGCGGTTGTCGTTGGCTATGGCTGGGGTGCGGCTTCCGCATCATCGGATTCATGTGTCGGTGGGCATGAGGGAGGATCTGCGGGTGTGGGACGCGTTTCTAGCAACTTTCAACGGGTGCTCGGTGTTGCAGTTACCGGA
Source organism: Ichthyophis bannanicus (assembly GCA_033557465.1). Taxonomy (NCBI): domain Eukaryota; kingdom Metazoa; phylum Chordata; class Amphibia; order Gymnophiona; family Ichthyophiidae; genus Ichthyophis; species Ichthyophis bannanicus. Next base: position 298,383,146 of record CM066036.1, on the reverse strand, counting down.
GATCTCGAACCTCGATCTACATTTGTTCACCGATGCGGCAGGTAGTTCTGGTTTCGGGGCGTACTGCCAAGGGGCCTGGTGTGCAGAGCCTTGGCCGGTGGATTTGGTGCAATCTGGTTTGGTACGCAATATCGCCTTTCTGGAGCTGTTTCCTATAGTGCTTTCTTTTTGGGTTTGGCCTGAGCGCCTGCGGAATCGGCGGGTGGTCTTCTGGTGCGACAACGCAGCGGTGGTCGAGGTGATCAACAGGCATGCACCCCGGTGTCCACGAGTGGCGGCGCTGATGAGGCTTTTTGTGCTGGCGTGCCTACGGTTGAATGTGGCTGCCAGGGCGTCGCCGGTCCTGGACCATCTTTGGAGTGTTGGGACCCCGAGCTAATGGCTTTGCTGGCTGCATCGGTGGTGCGTGGCACCTGGGCAGGGTATCAGCGTGGCTATGCCCAGGTGAGTTTGTTCTTGGGCGATAGGGGTTGGTCTGGGGGTCGGGTGCTGGAAGGGCTTGTGGGTCAATTTGTTTTGTGGGCTAAGAGCACGGGCTGGGCACGGTCCGTGGTCGTTTCCGTGTTGGCAGGGTTTTCCTTCTTTTGCAAGGTGGCGGGCTGGGGAAACCCCCGGGTATCTTTTCTGGTTAAGCGTTTGTTGGCGGGTTGGGCTCGAGTGCAGCCCCGTCCTCGGGATTGGCGGCTACCTGTTTCCCACCACTTATTATTGCAAATTTGTGAGTCGTTACCGCGCATCACGGCCTCGGATTTTGAGTCCATTCTTTTCCGTGCGTTGTTCGCGACCGCGTTCTTTGGGGCTTTTTGGGTTTGCGAGCTCGTTCCGAGGTCTGCGAGGCGGGGCGCTTTTGGCGGGTTGGAATTTGAGCATGTGACGGTGGAGGCGTCCTCAGTGCGTATCTATGTCTCGCGCTCCAAGACTGACCAGGCTGGAAAAGGGGGCTGGGTAGTCCTCAAGGCTATCTCCCCTTTGCAATCTTGTCCGGTGCATGCTCTTCGGCATTACTTGCGGCTCCGGCCGGCGGCTCGTGGATATTTTTTCGTTCATGCTGATGGCCGGCCGGCAACGCAGTTTCAGTTCACGGCGTTGCTGCGCAGGGTTTTGCGGTTTCTGGGCTATGATGATAGGAGCTACGCTTCTCATTCTTTCCAGATTGGGGCGGCCACGAGTGCGGCTGCTGCGGGCCTAGAACCCCAGGTCATTCAGCGCATTGGTCGGTGGCGTTCCGGGGCTTACGCGGGCTACGTTCGCCCCTAAGCGTACCTGCCCTGCTCCCGGATCGGGTGCACACCCTGGGTGCATTACTTATGTGGGGTGGGGGGGAGGGTTCCCTAATGTTTTCTTTCCCGTTGCAGAGTTAGCTGCTGGTGGCACTGCGGCTTCTCCTTTTCAGATGGTGTGCGCTTCGGAGACTGCTGGATTGTTGGACACTCCTTCGTCTACTGGGCGGAGCGTCGGGCGGCAGTGCGGCCGTTGGGTACCCATCTCGGTCTCGAGTCTGCAGGAGTCCAGTTGCAATGGATGGGGCATCGCGGCATGTGCTGGTGGCAGTTGGTGGCCTGCATTCAGGCGAAGATGGTACAGCGACGGCGCCCTGTGGGATTGTTGCTACACCTGGGTGGCAATGATTTGGCAAGCTGGTCGTGTCGTCAGATCATTAGAACTGTGCAACGGGACATTGAACTGGTGCAGGATCTTCTCCCGGGAGTGGCCATTATATGGTCGGACATTATTCCTCGTCCTGCGTGCTGGTCTCAGCGACGCTGGTCACGAGGCCTCACGAAGATCAACAGGCAGATTGGGCATTGGGTCCAGCAGTCAGGGGGCCTTCAGGTGTTACATCCGTGGGTGGGTGTCCGGTGCGCCGGCCTGTATCGTTTGGATGGGGTTCACCTCGCCCCGGTTGGGCAGGACCTCCTTCTGAACGATTGGCAGGAAGCTCTGGAGGGTTGGTGCTGGTCGCAGCTTTCTTTGGGAGGGGGCGGCACAAGGTTAGGGTTTACCTTGTGCCGGTGGCGGGGTAGCGAGCTGGCGCTTGTCGATCTGGCGGGGCAGTTGAGGCTGATGCCGCTTTGAGTGGGAGCGGTTCAGCTCCTTGGGTGGGAGAGACGTCCCGGCTGGGGTCTCTGCCCGGTGGAAGACAACTGGAGCCTGCCTCTGCTAATGACATGGTGAGGTGGGCGGCGGGTGAAAGGGGGGGTGTATGATGCACCACTTTGCTAGAAATGGCTGGTGGGGCATCATCCAGAGAAGGGGGGGTGGGGGGGCATCTGGCATTTTTGGTGATATTGAGTTGGCCCATGTTGGGCCGGATTTTCACTGTTTGTTAATAAAGCTGCAACCAAGCAACTGTTTACCATAATCTGGTGTTGGCTTGTTTATTTGGGTTCCATGTGGTTGGTCAGGGGGTGGGGGATGCGGGGTTGGGGCTTCTGGGTACCCCGGTTAATTTAGCCATTGCCGCAGGGCCGGGTCCCGAGGCCGGCATTGTAACCGGGTCCCCGGGGCCCAAACCCTCGGCACGTGACATGGGTCGAGCCTGCGGGGGGGGGGGAGTAAGGGTGGGCTGCGCTCTGCAGCTCGTGGCGCTGTTAGGCGCCAGATTGGCTAAGAGGTCGGAGGAGGTGGGGCGGCAGGGAGCGAGGGGGGAGCACTTGTATTCCTTCTCCCTCTCTCGTCCTGCTCGCCCCGGCGAAAGGTGTCCCTCCCTCCCTCACTTCTTTGCTTTAAGGGGGTGGTTGTCGCAGCTGGGGGGGGTGCGTTACTTGGATTCTCTGGCTTGAGCAGGGTAGCGAGCTGGCGCTCGTCGACCCGGCAGGGCAGTTGAGGCTGATGCCGCTTTGAGTGGGAGCGGTTCAGCTCCTTGGGTGGGAGAGACGTCCCGGCTGGGGTCTCTGCCCGGTGGAAGACAACTGGAGCCTGCCTCTGCTAATGACATGGCGAGGTGGACGGCGGGTGAAAGGGGGGGGGGGTGGATGATGCACCACTTTGCTAGAAACGGCTAGTGGGGCATCATCCGGAGAAGGGGGGGGCGGGGGGGGGGATCTGGTATTTTTGGTGATATTGAGTTGGCCCATGTTGGGCCGGATTTTCACTGTTTGTTAATAAAGCTGCGACCAAGCAACTGTTTACCATAATCTGGTGTTGGCTTGTTTATTTGGGTTTCATGTGGTTGGTCAGGGGGTGGGGGATGCGGGGTTGGGGCTTCCGGGTACCCCGGTTACAAGTACACAGTTACCTTGCACTGGCTGAAATTTAAAGGGATCATGCTTCCTATCAACTTAGGCAGTTAGATTATCTTTATTATCTTTATCTTTATCTAGATTGCCAGGATGGGAATTTTTCCTGCAGAGTGGTTAAATCTCAATGCTTAGTTTTAAATTGTGGCTACTTAAAAGACAGTGGTCTCTTGACTGGGAGACGACCATAGGGGCCCTTTTACTAAATACCGCAATTAGCATGCAGTTTTAATGCACGGTAAGTGCAAAGCCTCAGTTAACTGTTAGGGGCTTGACCATTATGTTCTCAGCAGTTAACACATGAATACACAGAGTTATTGTTAGGTGCACCCATGTTAATTAGCACATTGATGGTGATTGCAGGCCAACGTGCTCTCATACACTCCACCCCAACCCATCTATTCTCTACATTAGCATGTGATTGCCAATTAATGTGCACTTTAGCAGCCAGTAGCTGGCATAACCACACATTAGCATTCTCTGTATCCACTTAATGCACACTAAAATGCATATTAACAGGTTAGTGATGTTTGGTAACGGGTCCCTTAATAGGCTAACCTTAAGTGCTGACATTGTATTGCAGGAATCTTATTTTTTTGAGTAAGTCAGGTGATCAACTGGTTCTGAAAATTAGCTCTACTGTGTTTCTAAAGCCCTGCTTTCCTAATACTATTTATTTACTTATTTGGTTTTATATACCGCGCTATTTTAGTTCAGTGCGGTTTACAGTAAAGTACTTAATACATAGAACAGGATTACATTGAACAGGTTTACATTGAACAAATAACAATTAATAGAGCTTACAATTAGAATGGAACAACAGTATAACATATGAACATAGTTTTCGTGACTATCAAAGACATTAACTATTTACAGTCATCAAGGTGATTATGGAAATTGAATTAGAAGGAGATGAGGTAATAGTCTGCACTAGAAGAAGGCATGGTAGTGGTGGGCTATGTAACATGGTCAAAGTAAAGCTGGAAAAGATATGTTTTTGTTGCTTTTCTAAAGGCGGAGAGGTCAGTGATAAGATGAAATGGAGCAGGGATGGAGTTCCAGAGTAGAGAGGCAAATAAAGTGAAGGCTCTATGCCTAACATATTGGGAGGTTTTACTGGCCAGAGAGGGAATGACGAGGGTATTTGCCATGTTCGTTCTCCTGCTTCTGCTGTCAGGTGTCCAATGTACAAGGTCTTCTAAGGCGGTAGCAGAAAACTGGTGGAGGGTTTTGAATGCAATAAGGAGGGCTTTGAACTTGAGGTGACCAGCTATAGGAAGCCAGTGAAGCTGCATTAGTAGAGGTGTTCACATGCTCGTATCCATATTCATGGCCATTTGTAATGGGTGGAGTGTGTGGGCAGGAAGACCATGTAGAATGATGTTAGTGTAGTCGAAGTGAGGCATAATGACAGCTTGGAAAATAGATCGGAAGTCCGTAGGTTCAAGTAGTGGTCAAAGCTGACGGAGGGAGTGGATTTTGAGATAAACAGCTTTGGTGATGTTGTTTATGTGCGATTCCATATTAAGGTGCTGGTCCAGTGTAATGCCTAGGTAACGAACCCCATGTTTAGTTTTCAGTTCGGCATCCTTAACCTGTATTGTAGCTGGTGGTATGAAGGTTGAATCCTTTGAGAAGAATAATACTTCATTCTTTTTGCAGTTCACCTTAAGGTTATGTGAATTTAACCAGTCTGTAACTGCATTGAAGCATGCCGTGATCTTCATATAATTAGGGCTGCATGTAGAGAATGGGGAGTAGAGTAGCACATCATCAGCATAGATGTGGTAGGGTATGCCAAAGGCTTGGATGATTGTGCAGATTGGTTGAATATATAAATTGAAGAATAATGTAGATAAGGAGGAGCCCTGTGGTACTCCTTGGGTTTGCTGGTACTTTGATGATGTTTGCATACCTAAGCGGACTTGTTGTTGACTGTCCGTTAGATAGGAGCGACACCACTCAAGTGCTAGGTTCTTGATGTCTTTTAGCTGTAGTTGTTCAAGTAGGAGGTTGTGACAGACTGTGTCGAAAGCTGAAGTGATATCTAGGAAGATCAAAATGAAGCCTTGTTTTTTGTTCATGCCTTTAACCAGGTTGTCCATAAGTGAAGTAAGTAGGGTTTCAACACCATGTTGTCAGCGGAATCCATGTTGTTGTTGATCAAAAGGAGAGTAGGCATCGATGTGGTCTTGGATATGCAGTTGGACTGTCTTCTCCAATATCTTAGCTAGCTATGGGCTGGTAGGAATTTGGGTCTTGAGGGTCCAATTTCTGATTTTTTAGGAGGGGTCTGATGATGGCGGTCTTTAGTGGTGATGGAACCAAGCCTTGAGAGAACGAGAGGTAAGCTATTTTTTTATATATGAGGACTTAATTCCGGACATGCTGATTTGATCCAGTGGGAGGGGCATGGATCAGAAGGTGATGTGGTTGAGTTTAGTCCTTTGATTATGTCTTCAAATTGTTCAGCCGAGTATGGGTGGAAAGAGTCTAATGCAGGGATGTTGGTGCTATCGCTATAGGGAATATTGTGGGAGAGTGCATTGGTTTTGTTATAAAAATGGCTAGCCAGGTCCTGTGGATGTAGAATATGCTCAGATTGTTGACATGATGTGTCTTTTGTGAGAGACTGAATTAGTCGAAATAGCTCACGAGGCCTGTTGAGGGAGTGCATAAGAATGTTGGTATGGTATTCCTTCTTCTCTGGGTGATGCTAATACGGTGCTCATGGAGGGTCTTCATGTAAGTTTCATGATCATGGGGGAGCCAGGAGAGGCGCCTTTTCCTCTCTAGTTTCCTCAGTCTTCGTAGCGAGTTACGTAGATCTGCTGTGAACCAGATAGCAGAATGTGCTCTTTTATTGGATTGCATGGGCTGAGTTAGGAGTGCAGCCTTGCTTAATGTGGAATTTCAATTGTGTATAATGTCAGTTAATTCAGAGGTGGTACGGTTAAGGTTAAGTAGAGTTTCATCAAGGAAAGCTTCTTTATTGAATGGTCTGAAGCGACGGGCTGGTGGTGCTGTTATAGTTGATGAGGTTTTAGAGTTTGGAAGGGAGGATGGGATCTGGAATAGTATAGCCATGTGGTCTGACCAAGGAACTGGGAGGATTTGTGGAGGGGGAGAGTTGTTAGTTTCTAGTGTATAGGAAGGAGCAAAAATCAGGTCTAAAGAGTTTTCTTTCATGTGCGTTGCGGTGTGTAAGAGTTGATTGTAGCTTAGCGTAGACATTGCATCCATAAATGCTGTGGAGTTTTTCTTAGACAGAGCTGGAATATTGAAGTCACCCAACATCTAGAGAGATTTAGTCCTTGAAGAGTGGCTACAAGCTAGATCAAGGGCTATGGCGAGGTCATCTGCATCAGGAGAAGGGGTATGGTAGAAGAGCGCTATTGCTAGGTATTTGTTTGCAATCGTGATGGTGTCCAGGTTGTAGTTCTGTGAAGATAGGCATTGGAACTGTAATGTAGATCTGGCCAAGATAAGAGTACCACCCCCTCTTCTACCCACTCTTGGACAGTTAAAGATATCATAGTTCTGGAGCTTGAGTTGGTTTGTAAGGATAGTGTCAGTGTCAGTGATCCATGATTCGGTAATAAAGAGAATGTCTAGATTATGATTCTCGGCAGAGTCACCAATCGGCCATTTGTTCCATATAGATCTTGCATTTATGAGCATGCAAGCTAGATGTTTATTTTCAAGAGACTTCCGTGTGGGAGATTTTATTGGGGGTTGGCACATGATATGAATGATATGTCGATAACTTAGTGAGTGAGGCGGTCTTAATGAGAAGAATCTATTATCTTGATTATTACGGCCATATCCATGTATTATGGAAATTAGACCTTGTTGGTGCGAGTAAGCAGCACTAGGTATGAAGGCATGTGACAAACAATATAGAAACAAGCAGAATGGAATCAAGTCAGACATTGTTATGATGTATAAGGGAGCATAGGGTGCTCAGGGGTTTATTGAGCTGCTCTGGGTCAGATAGTGCATGGTATAGAGAGGGAATAAATATCTTGATTAAAGAACGTTGAAAGAAGGAGTAAGTTAAAGTGCAGGGGTAGGGAGTTACCTTAGTTTATGTTATCTAGATCAGTGGCAGTACAGCAGAGAGATATTAAGGGAGTTAGGGTCTGTCAATCTTAGTTATAAAGTACTGTGCAATGGATTGCTAGTCTGAAGAGAAGATTATTACAATATACAAATGGTTGAAGGCTGCAATTGAGAGAAAGAGAATACTACAGTCCTAAAATTATTTGTGTAACTGTCTCTTTTTTTCAGTGGTCTCAATAAAGTTTTCTTTGTTGTTCCTTTGCATCTAAGGCTAAGACTTATTAGTGAGGTCAATATTCAAAAGGCTTATCCAGTTAACTTTGGAAGTTAGCAGGACAAATCTTCATGGTTAAAATTTCCTCCCTTCACAAAGCACCTAAATTTTGAGGGGGTTATTATAGAAGCCTTATTCATGTTTTGGATGTCTGAAAACAGACATAGAGATGTCCAAAGCACAGAGACGCTCCAGAGACATTTTAGAAGCCAGATCTATGGACATCCCCAGTTTGAAGATGTCTGAGTCAGAGCGAGGAGTGGGGAAGGCATGAGCAGGGCATTTCCAAAAACATGCATGTCCTCATCCGATTTCAGAAATTCCATGGACTCCCTGAGCTGCATCAAATGTTATACCTACTCCAGGCCTGAATAGGCATCTGAAAAGTGCTCATTTTTCCAGACAAACATCCAGAGGGTGTAGAGAAGGGGGTAAACTTATATCCTCTTTATTTTACAACTTGAGAACTAACACTGATGGGGAATGAGGGCTCATATTTTTGCTGGTCATCTCTGTATGCAATCTTGATTGAGATGGATGTCTTTGCCACATAGTTTCATAGTGGTAACATCTATATGGATGCCAGCATGAGTGAGCACATCAGGGGCATGTATGTTTCTAAAATCGGGCCAAAATATAGATTTTTCTGCACGTGCTGTCCTGGACCACCCAAACTGCACTTGGGTACACTTTCTAAAATGCCATTTTGTGTGAACAAGTTGTAGTGTGTAAAAATGTACCCAAATCAAAAGAAGCAGCACTGGGAGTTCTCCCAGTATGCAATTTCCTTTTTTCCATTCAGTGCTGATATTTGGTGCTAGCAACACAAAGAGGCATGTTTGCTAAAGTGCACTAATGACTAGCATGGGGTTTGATGCATGCTAAGGGTGCCGAGCTAACAGTTTGTGTGGTGCCCCATGCTAAAATTTCCATGCTAACTGGATAGTGTGCGATTGAGTGGTGTCACCCGGTGAAGGTCCCCAGAGGCTAAAGCGTGTTTTTTTCACTGGGGCCTCTTCTTAACCAGCAAGGGGATGGTAAAAAAAGGCGTTGCAATGCCCTCTGGGAGTTGCAGTCCCACAAGCTAAGTAAAGAATTGAGTTGTAGTCGAATGGTAAGGCTTAAGACAGGATTTTTTTTATTCCCCTTCCGGGAGGATTTCCAAAGCCATAGAAACAAAGACAAAAGGACCATAGGTCTGGTACAAAATAAAGGAACAACAGGAACCAAAAGTATTGCTTATCTTCAGCTTTACAGAGGAACAAAAAGGTAACTCAAACAGTCTTTTTCATACACAGGTAAGTTTCTTCACTTCTGTTTCTTTAGAAAACTTCCAACAGCCTCTTTAACATAAAGAAGTGATTTCATCAGAAATAATGAGTGTACAATCCATACAACTATCGGAGGCTGGTTCCTCATAGCAAGCAAACTACATTTCTTCACATTCCTCTTCTGAATGATTCTCTTTTGGATTGTAATTAATGCTATTATTGAACAGTCTCTCTTCACGGCTAAGAGAGTTCCCCTCCTCCTCTCTGAGTGAGTGGAATGGGAAGCTACCACATTCTCTTGAGTTTCTCTTTTGAGAGCCACACAACTCTTGATAGGTGCAGGGAAAATCTTTACATTCTGTTTCTCTTATCTTAGAAGCAATAAGCCTACCTTCAAGCTCCCTTTGCTCGGAGTTTCTCAGTACAGAAAAGTTAGCAGAGTTCTGCCATGACAGAAGCGTCTTACTGCCTTTCTCTCTCAGCTTTCCTTTAGGCATAAAATTGCCTTCAGGACAGAAGCTCTTTCCCTTCTTGTACCTGTTGCTGGGAAGGCTGTTCTCCTCAGCTTTCCTAAGCCTGGCTCCCGGAATATCTCCTCTGTCACCTTCGTGGTAAACTTCACTGAACTTTTGTTTGGCTGTGCACTGCTCTCTAAAGCAGTCTCCCGTGGTTCTCTCAGCTACCCTGGTTCTACTGGGTCTCCAACTTCTTCCCGTCCTCCAGTTATCAGCTGTTCTCTCGATACCATGACTCTCTGCTGGTCTCCTCCAGTTATCAGCTGTTCTGTAATTCCCTGGTGGTCTCTCCTCACTAACCTCCGGTGAGTGAATTTTATCTGCATGTGTCCCGGTGTTTGCCTGTGCTCCACCCCCTCCCAGCTGCCCTTCATTATCTAATGAACTGTGAGTTAGCTTGCTGCTTGGGCGTGCTCTCACACCTTGTGACGCAGCTTGTATATGTTGCCTATAGCAACTCTGGGCCATGTGCTGCTCTGAGCTGTCAGTGTCAGATCTATTATCCTCAGTAGTACCTATCTCCATAGGTTCTGACCGATCTACACCATGACAGTGGGAACTGTGTGAGATAGGGCCGTAACATGGGCACTGATGGTACAATGCAGTTAGTGTGCATATTTTTGGCACATGCTAACCATGCCTGTTGTCATTTGTATGAGTGCACCTCAGCAATGGCATTGTCCACCCATTTGCCAGTTAGCATAGTACTCTGCCTTAGCATCATAATATTGGCAGGGGGACAAATGAACATGCTTCCAAAATTTAGCACAGGCCTCTGCAGTAATATGGTAGTACAATCACATGCTACCAACATGTACCTTAGTAAACATGCCCAAAGTTAGCTGGGCAACTGTATGGAGAGAAAACTGTTATAAACAGTGTCAAGACAACACTGTCCTGTTAACTTTATCCAGGTAAAACTGTGACCCAAGATGTCTGGTTAACTTTTCTGTCCAGCAGCATACTAAATATTAACTTCACTGTTCTTCCAAGATGCCATGCAAGTTTGTATCATTCATAAATAATGTTTTTAAGGATAGAGCAAACTGAATTGAATTTTCTTTTATTTAGTGAAAATGTCACTAAAAAAACATCTCAGAGGAAATAAAGGACTAAGGGCCTCTTTTACTAAAACCTGCTAGCTGGTTAATGAGCATTCTAATGCACAGTTACTGGAGCTTGGGAACACTAACATCTGAAAGTGTCTTTTTTCTCAAGTTAAAATGTACATTAATTGACTAACACAGGATGGGGTGGGGAATGGGCAGAGAATGGGCATAGAGACCCCATTGCTGCTAGTGCCAGGGCAATTACCACGCACTCAGCAGCACCAGTGCTCCTAACATAAACTCACCTAACAACTCCTCTATATGATTCATCAAGTGAGCTTGACCTAGTGGAGCTCACGTTAGCGAAACCCTTCACGCATTAGCTGTGAGGACATACTGAACATGCCCATGACAGCTAACTTGCAGCTTCTGCCATAAACTCATGTGAGATCAGCGAGTTAATGGCATATCCATAGTGATATTTAGTAAAAGGGACCCTAAATCTTATTCGCTGCTGCATCCATGTCATAGATCAACTCATATTACCTTGTTTGTAAATAATACCCAATACATGACTACAACTACAATTGTGGTCAACATTATTGGCACCTTTGCTGTTCAACCCCTTAATGTCCAATATCTCCTAAAAACAAAGTGGCCAGTGACATGGCTTTGTACTATATATGCACACATATATGACACATAAAAGAATCAAATTAAATAAGACCAATTAATAAAGGAAATAGTAGAAAATAGTATACAAACTTTGACAGTGCCAGAACGTGATTATTGGCAAAAATTCAAATCAGTTTGAATAGGAAAACCACATTCCCATTGCATTAAAATTAGATACACCTGTGATAACCTGTCAGTACTCACAAGAATTGAATCAACAAAGAAAGATGGTTCAAATGTCTAAAAGGGCTACATTCACTCCCTGTTCCATTTCCACAATTGTGAAGACGAGAGCTGCCTGAGACCATCAGAAAAGCCATTATTACCAAACATCAAACTTCATAGAGATACAAGGCAATCTCTACAAGGTACAAGACAATCTCTACAAGGTACAAGGATCTTGGGATTCGTGTGTCTACAATTTGCAATGTTATTAAAAAGTTTTCTGCTAATGGAACTGTCAAGTACTTCCCAGGACGTGGTAGGAAGAAGAAAATTAATCCAAGAAGTCTTCAAAGGTTAGTGAGAACTGTTGGAAAAATATCACATACAACATCCAAGGAGCTTAAGGCTGACCTGGAGCAATATGGAGTGTTGTTTTCAACCCACATCATACACTGCACACTAAAGAAAAAAGGACTTCGTGGGTGAAGGCCAAAAAACACCCCACTGCTCAAAAGACAGACATAAAAAGGCAAGCCTGATCTTTGCCCAAACCCACCTTGAGATACCACAAGCTTTCTGGAAAAATGTTCTGTGGACAGATGAAGCCAAACTTGAGCTCTTTTGAAATGCAGACCAGCAATACATTTACAGCAATACATTAACATGAAGCTTATAAGAACAAAAAGCACCCTTCCTACAGTTAAATATGGTGGAGGTTCCATAATGTTGTGGGACTGTTTTGCTGCTTCAGGAACTGGAGGCCTACAATATATTAAAGGAATCATGAAGTCAGAAGACTACCAAGATATTTTGGAGCAAAATGTGCTACCTAGTGTCAGAAAACTAGGTCTGGATCGAAGGTCATGTGTCCTCTAGCAGGACAATGACCCAAAACATACATCCAAAAGTACAAAAGAATGGCTAAAAAGGAAGAAATGGACTGTTTTTAAACTGGCCAGAAATGAGTCCTGATCTCAATCCATTCGAGAACCTTTGGAAAGAGCTGAAATCTGTCATGGATAAAAAGAATCCTGGAAAAATTAATGAGCGGAGCAAATCACAGTTGAAGAGTGGGAGAAACTACAAGCAGGCAGATGTACGAAACTTATAGATTGCTACAAGAAATGTTTGGAGGCTGTCATCAATGTCAGGGGTTGTGCAACTAAATATTAGTGAAGCATGCCGTTAATACTGTCCAGGTCATATTTTGTTTTTTTCTCAGAAATTACTACGTTTACATTGCACAGACATCTTTTTCTGTTGTTGTATACATTGGAATATACTATTAAAATATTATGATGACATACAATTGGAATAGTTCCAATTATTTCTCAAGATATTGTATACAACAAACTTAAAATGCAAGAGTGCCAATAATATTGGCCACAATTGTAAATCAAACAAGAAGTTCAATAATAAATTATTTTCCTATGGTCTTTTTCTTTATACAAAGACACTGTGTTATATATACAGTTTGTTTTTACCCATTCTTGTCTTTTAAAGTTTTAACAGGAATCATAATGTTCAGCAAATGAACTTAATGAATGTTCATTTTCTCATAGTGAATTATTTCAGACCTATAAAGACTATTTGGCCTTCATTTATGCAATAGAGGAGATCAACAATAACTCTGATCTTTTACCCAACATTACTCTGGGCTTCCATATCTATGATTCATATGGCAATGAATATGAAGCCTTACGCAATGCTATAAGCATATTATCAGCATGGGAAGAGGATCCTGTTCCAAACTACAGCTGCAAAAGAAATGGCACTGTGATTGGTTTCATTGGAGAAAAAGTGTCTGACATATCCAAAGTAGTAGCCAGACTTGCAATGCTCTACTGGTACCCACAGGTAGGAGAACAATTCTAATTCTAATTCTTTGTACTAGAAAGCATAGTTGCTGACCTTAAGATAGACCTCAGGACTGATTGGGCATACAAGTTGGTGAAATCATTTAATAGTGCCGGGATGGAGCAACTCTCCCAGAGATCAGATCTAAGTGCAAATTTCTGAGCATAAACAGCCCTTCTCATGTGCTGCAATTTCCTCAGTCTCCACACATAGTTCCACAGCTCAAAACTGAATGTGTCTCTTGGAAAGCTGGAAGGGATTGCATGCTATAGAATACACATATTACAGGTAGTCAACAATGTTTTTTCTATTGACAAGCAAGATTGAGTCAGACACGTGGAGCCCAATTCAGGAAGGGTCACGTCCATGCCGTCCGGATGGCCCCAAGCAAGATGGGAGAAAAGTGTTCCCATGGCATTCAGAATTGGGCCTGAGATGATCCAGCGTGCCCTTCATTGCCTGACCCCAAATGGGGCCAGCCTGGGCCTGTATCGGGCAGTGGGGACCCACCTTGTGGTGCCTGCTGCTTCAGGGTGGGCTGCTGAGCTCTGGGGGGGGGGGGGGGAGGCTGTGGCCACATTTTGGGGGCACCCTGTGCTTATTCCACTTCAGAGGTAGAATAAACAGGGTGTCCCCTTGGCGATTTGCAGACATACAGGGCTGTCACTGGAATCGGCCCTGTACGTCTGGGGGTTGGCCCGCCCACGCTTCACCCACTCTCTGCCCTGTCACACCTCTGTCCCCAGCAGCATGCACAGTAGCTCTGTGTGTGCAGTGGGAGACGGAGGCAGAATACCGGCAAGGCAGATAAAGAGGTAGCATGTCACGGCGGAATGTGCTGCCCCGCTATCTGCCTCTTAGAATCGGGCCTATAAAGGGCTGACTCCCAAGTGCAGGGCTTGTCAATTTATCTATAGTTTGTCCATTATCTAGGAGCAGCTAAGTCACAAAGAGAAATGTGAGAGTTGCAGATGTTATAAAGGCAGGTTATATACTTGGCCAAGGAGCCAATGGTGTGAAGTTATCATCTGACACTCCTATTCTCAGAAGAATATGCCATTATTACCTGAATAATACCTTCTAATCTGACTATACACTCCCCCTGTCCCCTACAACAGCACCTATCTGAGCTCCCTACCCCTTTCTAAGATATAGCCAAGCTCCCTACCGCCTACTAAGTCTCTAGTATGTCCCTCCCACAATGTAAATGCTTAGGGCCAGATTCCGAATGGGGAACATGCTGCCTACCCATTCATCCAGGATCTGGATGGGCCAATCTAGACCCCGATTCTGAGCCAGAGAGAGCTAGATATTCCCCGATTCTGTGCTGCTGTATGTCCATGTTTTTCCCTGCACAGGTCTATTCTGGCCCCTGCATGGAGCCACGGTACCATGGCATCCTGTTGCCATGGCACTGCGGCTCCATTAAGAAGCTGAGATCCCTGGCCACCTCTGTAAAGCTCTTTCCCCACAGCTTGGCCCTCAAAGCGGTCTTCTAAAGGCAGGATCAAGCTGCGGGGAAGTTCCTGAATTCCTTTGCCCCTCGGACCTGGCCCTGCACCGCCATCCCCTGCCATCCAGGGAGACGTATTCCACCTCTGAGGTCGAATAAGTCCCCTGTCCATGTTGGCAACCCTGGATGTACAGGGCTCCTCCCTTGGCCTGCCCTCTCCCGCTTCCATCCAGAGCTCCCCGTACATCTCCTATGTACGTGCAGGGAGCTTTGGGCAGGGGATACAGTCCAGGTGTTTATCGGGAATGGACGTCCGACTGTGTAGCACTATATAAATGATAAGTAGTAACAGTACTTGTAGCAGTAGCTTTTAGTGGAGTTTTTGGTATGGGGTGTGCTCTTAATTCATCCCCGACATTTACGTAAGAAAGATGAGTTAGACATAACACTGATCCTCAGCAATTATTTGCTTCTCTTACTTTGGATTCATTGGACTTAGAAAAGACTTCCCTTGAGGAAAGGTTCAGGGTTTAGCAGAAAACCTTGCCCCATTACAACTGGAAAAGTTTTAGAAACATAGAAACATAGAAACATAGAAATATGATGACAGAAAAAGACCACATGGCCTATCTAGTCTGTCCTTCCATATCAACAACTACAACAGTCCTCTTTTTACCTTTAGAGATCCTCTGTGTTTGTCCCATGCTTTTTTTAATTCAGTTACTGTCCTCATCTCTACCACCTCCACTGGGAGACTATTCCACGGATCCACTACTCTTTCCGTAAAGAAATATTTCCGCATTTTTGATGACTAGATCTGCTCCTTGGTCTCTGGCATCATTGAAGCAGTCTAAGAAGAATGCAGAGCACTGGAGTCAAAATGGAAGTTCACAGGTGACGTAGAGAACAGAACTCAGTGGAAAAGCATTTTAGTTTATTAACATTAGAAATTAGAGAAGCTAAGACATTGTTTTATTCACAACATATTTTAATGGATTTAACAGCTCACGTTAATTGCATGCCATAACTAAAGGTCTTTTAATTATTTGGGCAGCTGTTCAGATGATATGGCATTGCCTGATGATTTTGCTTACCTTTTCTTTGAGAAAATTCAGAGGTTAAGAGATTCTCTGGGAACTACTCCTTCCAAGGGTGATTTAGATCCAGTCAAGGGACCAGAAAATGACAATCCTCTAGAAGGAAAGCTTTGGTCTGAATTTGAACCTATGAGAGTCATTTTAAAAGCCTTAGTCATGATTTGGATGTCCAAAAACATGCACATGGGAGTCCAAATCACAGAAACATCCCCGGAGCCATTTTACAACTATCTTTTAAAGACATCTCTGCTGCAGGGATGTCCAAGTAGGCAACGGGTGTAGTAGAGGCTTGCCTGGGGTGGTGCAATGGACTTAGATGTCCCTGCTCAGTTTTAGAAAGGTCTGGGATGTCTGTGACTCTGTCAAAATTTAGACCTGCTCCAGACATGAATAGGCATCAGAATAGGCATTAGAAAGTGCTTGTTTTGGCCGTAAAACATTTGAGTGTGTAGAGAAGACAGAGAGTTAACTGACTATCCTAGGATCACAAGGATCATTACTATTTGAACCCTGACTTCTTGTCCTGTCCTACTACTCTAACCATTAAGCAATTAGTTATCCCATTTCTTAAACACTATTCTGGAGCGTCTATGTAGGCATCCTCATAGATGTCCATATCAGACACATCCACATTTGTGAAATTGTACCTGAAAATGGATGTGTCTGCTTTTTTCAGACTTTCTAGCTTGGACGTCCAGGATTACACTTAAATATCCTTTGTAAAATGTGCTTTCACATCTTTATTTCAGATGGAGAAGTTGGTTACTAGGTTTGCCAAGGGAGGTTCTACACTAGATCCTTGTCCACTGATATTTTTAAAAAAGCATTCTCTCACCAGTATTTCAGTGATTGATTCTATAAATTGATGTTTATGACAGGGTTTTTTTTCCTGATAATTTGAAATAAATTGTTATCACATCTTTATTAAAAAGTGATAAATTAGACAAACAAAAGTGTGAGGATTGTGTCCAATTGGTAAATTCCATTTTTAGTGAAGAAAGTTGAAGTGGCAGTAACAAATCAGTGATCACTGTATTTAGAGTCCAACCAAATCCTAGATCCTGTTCAATAAGGGTTCAGGAAATGGTTTAGCACAGACATGGTTTTGGTTGCCCTTATGGAAGAAATTAAATGACCTTGAACTGTGGTCAAGTTCAGCTCAACCTTTCATCAGCATTTGATCTTATAGATTATAGGTTGGTACTGACAGGGCCGGTACAAGTAGATGAAGGTTACCTAGGTGAACCTCATCACATGCGATTCCCCATGACCACCATTGCCATCACTGCCTTCCCCTCCCCGGGACTTGCAGTGGCAACAATAGCCTGAAAGAGCCCCGCAGAGTTTATCTTAAACAGCCACTCCTGCAAGACTCTTTTAGTTCCGCCTCTGCCTGGACATGATGCCGGCTTCCTTTTGTATGAGGGCAGAAGTCATCTTTAAGAGCTCAAACTCCTGTAACTTGGAATTATTTACCGGCAGCCCTTAAATAAGAATATGACTATTTGAATTTTAGAAAATCATTGAAAATGGAGCTGTTTGGGGGCAACAGAAGGTCCTCAAGACCAAGCACTCACTCTCACAGAAGGTTCAACAGACAAACAAGAGTGAGGTGAAGAAAGTCACAACCCCTAATTGTCAGTTGAGGAAACAGCTTTATTGAACACAAGCTGTGTTTTGGTGGAATGCCTTCTTCAGGGGTTAACCTCCAACAATAAAAACATAAATGTATTTATTAGAACATAGATACAATTATAAAAGCATAAAAACAGAAATCATTTTTAAACATTATATGGAAAATAATCAGTAAAACCATAAAGAAACCAAATCTAAAATATAGAAACAATAAATATCAATCAGTAAAATAGCATATAAAAACATAATGTTAAACGTTTATAATAATCCAAAGGGTCAAAGAAACTATGTTGGGAATAGTAAAATATTAAAAAGTAAACCCACTGAAGGCATATAGCAAACAAATAAAACAGCAAACATTTTAAACATCATTGTAGAAACTGGAGGCATATAGGAAAGGGGTTCACGTGTCCATATTATGTATCTAAGAATGACAAGTGTACAGATAACTATATCATCCAGGAGTCATTTGAAAAAAATCAGGTGATAGGATGCCACATATGGAACTTACTGAAGTTTTGAACATCATTTGGTACAGAGAGGAAAGCACTTGCTGCTTTCATATGAGCAGACCCCAGTTGGGGAATAAAGGAAATCATGAACACAGAGGAACCATCCTGTAGTGTATTGCTGGGGGGGGGGGAGGAGGGGTTTGGCAGGGGGAGGGGCAGGAGAAGGGGAACATAATATTAAGAACCTATATGGTACAAAGGTTATGGAGTTATGGAGACTTAATAATATAGAATGGAAAGAGACTTACTGTGCTGTAATTGGAATTGTAGATAAAAGTATGGGGTATACTGACATCCGACTCAAAGAACAATCGTGATGCTGCTCCACCATTAAAAATAAGATATAAAGTTTGTTAAGCATGATAAAGCTAGTGGCTTGGTGGAAACATGGAAAGGCATGAGGGAAAGCAGCATTCTCCATTTTTTTTGATTGGATATCAGTATACCCCATACGATGACACTACAAGTTTGGTTACAGTATAGTAAGTCACTTTTCATTCTATAGTATTGAGCCTCCATAATCTTTTCATCATATAGATTTTTAATATTATGTTCCTCTTCTCCTCCCCCTCCCCTTCCCTCCAGAGCAATACACTATATCAGGCATGTCCAAATTCGAACAGGTCGTGATCTACTTTTTCTGGCCAAAAGTGCCGGTGATCTACCACCATGAAAATTAATTTTCAAATTAGTTTCAAATTAAATTTTAACCCAATAAAGTTGGAGGATTCCACCCCCCCCCCCATTTTTAATGAACCTTCTGTCATTTACTTGGATGTGATCAGCTGTTAAGTAAATTAAGCAAAAACAAAACAGATAGACGAAGATCCAGTAAGAACTGCGAGGGGAAATGGAAAGTACATTTTTTCTTAAAGTTTTATTGAGTAATAACTTTCTTTAACTGTCTTAATAACTTTATTTAACTTTTATTGAGTAATTTGTGTTAAATTTAGGTCGAGTATTGATCCAGGCTGATCATGCACAATCTTTAATGTTTGGTCTTGCTTATTAGTGAGACGTCTGAGCCTGCATTTCATCCACCAGCTTTTTGAAGTTGGGTGAATATTGCATGAGGGCCAGTCTCAGGGAATTCTGGAGATGTTCATCTGTCATGTTGGAACGTTGTGTACTCTTTGTCATTTTCAGATGTGAAAATGCAGATTCACACAAATAAGTTGAACTGAAACAGGAGTGTACAGCTTCACTGCATATTCTCAAGTTGGGAAATTTGTCTCTAGGCACTAGCTTCCAAAACGATTCTTGCTCATCACGGGTCTTGAGAAAAATGTCATTTTTAAGGGTTAATATTTTGTTTTCAATAGATAGTTTGTTCAATGAATAATTTTTACTGATAGCAGCTGCAGTTTCTTTAATGTCCACATCTACTTTGAATGGGTATGACAAGTATTCCACAACTGTTCCAAGTTTTTGGAAGTCACAGAATCTATTTTCGAATTCCTGGATAACAGAACAGATTTCTGTCACATACTTCTCGTTCTGAAAAACAAAATTTGGATATTGTCCTGGATGGTCCTGCGTATTAGGAAGATGATCAAAAGTGTTGTTTGCAAGGTCAGTCATCATTAGCTCAAATTTGCTCTTGTAGGATGAAACTGTACTCATCATCTCACCAATGCATTTGTTTTTACCTTGTAGTTCAAGGTTCATATCACTTAGTTTGCCTGTAAAGTCAGCGAGAAATGCCAGATCACATAACCACTCCTCATCTTCCAACTCAGCTTGGTCATCTCCCCTCGCCTTCAAAAAACTTCTTATTTCATTCAGCAAATCACAAAATCTTTGCAGAAATTTGTGCCTACTTAGCCACCTTATATCTGTGTGCAAAATGATTTCTGCTGCCCCTTCATCGAGAGTAAGATTGAAAAGCCGTCTTTGAAGTGATCTTCCATGAACTGAATTTACAGTTTTGAAAGTGATGTCCATGACAGTCTTTGTATTGAGTCTCTTGCTTGCCAAAACTTGCTGGTGAATGATGCAGTGGTAAGAAAGGAAATCTGGGAAGTTGTCACGCTTTCTACAGAGGGCTATGAAACCGTTAACCTCACCTGTCATTGCTCTTGCTCCATCAGTAGTGATGGAAACAAGTCTATGCAATGGAAGATTACACTTTTTCACAAATGAATGGAAAGAACTGAATATTTCCTGACCGGTAGTTCTCCCTTTTAAAGAAATCATTCCAAGTAGTTCTTCTTTAACACTGAAGTCTTCAAAAGCCATCCAGATAAAGATTAGTAACTGGGCTATGTCTCTTATGTCTGTAGATTAATCCAGTTGGAGTGAGAAAGCAACACAATTTGAAACATCCTTCAACAATTGTTCAGTTGTGTCTCCACACATCTTTTCTATTCGCTGCATGACGGTGTTTCTTGACAATTGTACATCTTGAATAGCAGCTATGATCTCTTTTTTATTTTTGAATCCTTCAAAAAGATTGTCAGCTGCTTCAAGAAAGCAATATTTTACAAATTCCCCTTCAGTGAAAGGTTTGCATTTCTTTGCAATCAGGTTGCTGACCTTGAAGGATGCTATGGTTGCATTGACCGAATGTGACCTTGGCTTCGCCATCAACTGTTGCTGAGTAGCCAATTTTGATTTAAGTTCTTTGAGCTTCAGTTTACAAATTTCACTTTTGGGTGGAAAATCAGCATCAAACTTATTGCTATGCAGAGCCTTATAATGACGTTCCAGATTACCCTTTTTGGACAAGGATACTGGGATGTTACAAATTAGACAACAACACTTGTCTTTCACCATGATAAGGAAGTAGTCAATTTTCCATTCATCATGAAAGTGGTAGGTTTTGCTCTTCTTTGGAACACTCATCTTCAATATACTGGGGTGGCTTGATGTAAGAAGGCCAAATCTGCTAAGTTACTGTAGTACAAAGTATAAACACTGGCTGAATCTGGTCCAAAACTGTCACTGTCCCAAAGTATTAAAGATCAACAGGAACTGAAGACCTCTGGATGATGTGCAATACAAGGACTAGAGATGCCAAAACCAGACATGTAGTTCTAAAAGTAAAAATAAGAATTCATCATACAGGCACCAATAATCAAATACCACCAATCAATCATCAAAACAACTCAAACGTCTGTCCAGCAAACCAGATAAAATCAAATACCACCAAACAAGTTCAAATACCACCACACGCGATTTAATAAATTCTGCACACAGTGTAGAATCAACACAAAGGCAAGGCAAAATAAAATTGCAGAGGCAAGCAAAGGTCAAAGTGGTTTGAACCAATTCAAAGGCAAGGCATAGGCAAGTTAGAACAAAATTGGAAAAGTCCACCAAAATCACCAAATTCCTGACACTTTGTTGTGTCTGCCCGAAAACGTTTAATGAAAGCGAACTATAAAGTGACCAACGACCAGATCACGACACAAGCAATACGGTAAGTGTATTCAGGTAAAGCCCGTGCGAATGGATATCGCTGGTATATAACACACTTCTAAGGGGTGTTGGGGCAGGGGCAGGGATGGGTGATTCTGAGAGGCAGGAGACCAGTAACCGAAGTATCCGGAGGCCCTACTCGGCCTGGAACCCCAACCCTCCATCACCCACCCCCAACCATTGACAAAGCAGGCGGACGTCAAGTGTTGGTGTTAATGCATGGTCGCAGCTTTTAATAACAGTAAGAAACACCGGCCCAACATGGGCCAACTCAGCAATTCAAACCATAACAGAGAAGAGCCCCCCCCCCACCCGTCATCCGGATGATGCCCCCCACCAGCCGTATAGCAAGGTGGAGCACCATCCAACCCACCCCCCCCCAGCTGCCCCTTCCCGCCCGCCTCGCCATGTTAGCAAAAGCCGGCTGAAGGGGTTGCCTAATTCCGGGTAGAGACCCCAACCGGGACGTCTCCCCCAACCCGCATACCCGTGCCGCTCACATGGAAAGCGGCCTCCAGCTGAAATGATCCGCCGGGTCAACGAGCACCAGCTCGCCACCCCGCCACCGGCGCTAGGTAGCGAGCTATCCTAGCGCCGCCCCCCCAAGGAAAGCTGCGACCAGCACAACGACTCGAGCGCCTCCTGCCAGTCGTTCAGGAGAAGATCCTGCCCCACCGGGGCAAGGTGAACCCCATCAAGCCGGTACAAGCCAGCGCAAGCAACCTCCGCCCAAGGGTGCCGAACCTGGACCCCCCCCGTCTGCTGGACCCATTGCCCGATCTGCCGATTAACTTTGCACAAGCCCCTTGACCAACGCCGCTGGGTCCAACAAGCAGGGCGGGGTATAATGTCCGACCACAGAATGACCACCCCAGGAAGAACCCCCCGCAATAGTGCAATGTCTCTCTGAACAGTCCCAATAAGTTGCCGGCAAGCCCAACCGGCAACGTCATTGCCACCCAGGTGCAGCAGCAGCCCGACCGGCCGCCGGCGCCGTCCAAGTTCCGCGTGAACACAGTCCAGGAGCTGGTCCCAATGCATACCGCGGCGGCCCATCCAGCACAACCGCACTCCAGCTCCGGCAAGACCCAGGTGGACGCCCAACGGCCGCACCGCCGCGCGCCGCTCCGCCCAATAGACAAAGGATTGCCCGATGATCCACCAATCGCCGGGCGCCGCACCATCTGAAAGTAGAAAGAAGGGACCACCACCAGCAAGCAACCCTGGAATAGGAAACAAAGGATTAGTGCCCCCCCCGGCCCCCCACCCCACCGCAGGCAGACCTCCACCGCGGCAGCACCCCACACTACTCCGCACCGCCGCCAGCCGACGGGCGAACGTACCCGGCGTAAGCACCCGATCGCCAGCGGCCAATACGCCGAATCACCAGCGGGTCCAATCCTGCAGCTGCCGCGCTGGTAGCCGCTCCAATCCGAAACGAGTGCGACGTGTAACCCCGCTCAGCGAGACCCAATGCCCGCAGGGCCAAGCGAAGCACAGCCGTGAACTGAAACTGCGTCACCGGCCGGCCATCCGCATGAAGGAAAAACTGGCCAGGCGCCACCGGGCGCCGTTGGGCGTACTCACCCAGAGCCCTAACAGGACAGGACAACAAGGGAGAGATGGCGCTCAGCAGGACCCAGCCCCCTTTCCCGGACTGGTCCGTCTTAGAATGGGGGAGAAAAATGCGGACACGCGCAGGCTCCACCCGGACGTGCCCCGCAGCCAGCCCCCCAAAAACCCCCCGCCGAGCCGACCGGGGAACTAGCTCGGACACCCGGAAGGCGCCGAAAAAAGCAGTGGTGAACAAAGCGTGAAACAACACCGCCTCGAAGCCCGAGGCGGCCACCCTCGGCAAAACCTCACACACCTGCAGCAACAGCTCGTGAGAAACCGGGCGCCGCCGATCCGGTAGCCCCGGCTGAGCACGGGCCCAACCAGCGAGCAACCGCCCAACCAAAAAAGAGACACGTGGATTACCCCAGCCAGCCGCCTTACAAAAGAAGGAGAAGCCCGCAAGCGCTCCGGTGGCAGCCGACCGCGCCCATCCCGCCTTCTTCGCCCAAAGCACAAAGCGGCCAACCAGGTCATCCGGCACCACCCCCCACGCCCACCCACGCGCGCACAAAAAGGCACTCACCTGAACGTAGCCCCTACGGTAAGCCGTCCAGGTACTGCGCGCCACCGACGCCGCCAAGAGATCCATCAGGTCGGGGTCCCAATCCTCCAGAGATGCTCCGGAACCCGCGAGGGCAGCTCGTCTGCCCCTGGAGCCAGGCGCCGAAACTGCTCCCACTGAAAACGTGACAGAGCGTCAGCGATTGAGTTCCTGGAACCCGGAACGTGCCGCACCCGAGCGGAGACATTCAGACGCAAGCAAGCCAACACAAACACCCTCATCAAGGCAGCCACCCTGGGGCATCGGGGAGCATGGCGATTCAAAACCTCAACAACCGCCGCATTGTCGCACCAGAAGACGACCCGCCGATCCCGCAACCGGTCAGGCCAGACCCAGAAGGAAACCACGATAGGGAACAGCTCCAGGAAGGTGATATTGCGCGTCAAGCCGGAGCGCACCCAGGCGCAGGCCAAGGCTCCGCACACCAGGCACCGTGACAAAAAGCCCCGAAACCGAAGCTGCCCGCCGCGTCGGTAAATAACTGAAGGTCGCCATTCGACAACTCAGGCCACTGCAGCACGGAGCTCCCATCGAAGCTAGCCAGGAACGAGTCCCAAACCCGCAAATCCTCCCGCATCCCCAAGGACACCCGAATCCGGTGGTGCGGCAGCTGCGCCCCCGCCATCGCCAAGGACAGGCGCCTCAAAAAGGGGCGTCCCATGGGGAGGACGCGGCAAGCAAAGTTCAGATGCCCAACCAACGACTGCATAACGCGAAGAGAAGTCTTCGCAACGGCACAGACAGAGGCCACCAGCTCGCGGAGGCGATGCACCTTCGCCGCCGGCAAGCGGACCACCATAGCCACCGTGTCTATCTCAATGCCAAGAAAGGTGAGGCAAGTAACCGGCCCCACTGTCTTGTCAGCCGCTACGGGCACGCCGAACGTGGCAGCCACGCGAAGGAAGGTGCTCAAAAGAGCGGGACAAGTCGGAGCCCCCTCCGGCCCAACAAACAGGAAGTCGTCTAGATAGTGAACAATGCTGGAGACTCCCGACTGCCGTTCCACTACCCAATGCAAAAAGGTACTGAAGGCCTCAAAATAAGCGCAGGAGATTGCGCAGCCCATGGGCATACACATATCGAAGTAGTACCGTGCCTCAAAGTGGAAGCCGAGCAACGGGAAAGCGGAGGGATGAACCGGCAGCAAGCGGAACGCCGATTCAATGTCCACCTTGGCCAGAAGGGCCCCGGTCCGCACTGACGAACCAGGGAGACGGCGGCATCAAAGGAAGAGTAGTGGACCGTGCAGAGATCGCGGGGGATATGATCGTTGACGGAGTCGCCCGGAGGGCAGGAGAGGTTGTGTATCAACCGGAACTTGCCCGGCTCCTTCTTCGGAACCACACCCAATGGCGAAACCGTGAACGGGGAAAAGGGGGGGTCCAAGAAGGGACCCGCCACCCGGCCCAGAGCACACTCTTCAGAGATCTTGCAGCGCACAAAATCTCCGTGGAGCCGCGCAGAGGCAGCGTTGCGAGAACCCCCCGGAGCGCAGGACCCCCGGACAGGAATGCGAAAACCCCGCGTGAACCCCCCCAGAATCAAACCGGCCGCCCTACCCCGGCGGGAACGCCCGTACTCGAGCAACCACGGTCGCATCGCCGCGACGCGCACCGGGGTAACAGCCAGAGCGCGCGACACCTCACTTCCCCCCCGCAGGGGCCCCTGCGACCCCCTTTCTGCTACACTTCGCGGCCGCGTGTGCGCCACCGCACAAGGAGCAAGCGTGCTTAAACTTGCAGTCCGGGAAAGGGCAAGATGCTTTGTTGAAGCGCCAACAGACATCCCCCCCGGCAACCGCCGCCTTTGGCTGTGGCAAAGTGGGGGCGGAGGCACGAAAGGACCGGCCCCCGGCGACAGCGGGGACGAGGCCTTAGCCCCTGCTGCACCGGTTCCGGCGCCCCGGCCCCTTGAGGACATCTGGGTCAACCACAGGTTGATGTCCTTGGTCCCCCACTGCAAGAGACTGTTCTCCTCCATCTGGTCCCGAAACTCCTCATCATAATTCAACCAGGCCCACCCTTCGTGGGCCTGGGACGCCGCCAGAATGTTGTCGGCATAAGCCAACAACGCCCCATATTGGTTCGGGAAGTAACGCCCCCAGACACTCGCCAAACGCAGAAAAGCGCGGGTCCAATTGAGCGTGTTGCGTGAGACCTTGCGCACACGGCCCGCCTTCTCGTCGTCCTTGCGCTTTCTCCTGCTCTCCCCCGAGCGCTTCTGACCATCGAGCAAACGGAAGATGTCAATGTATCGGCGACGCCGGATCCGCCGGCGCAGCTTCCGCGGAACCGACTCCCACAGCTCGGCGCAGCGTACGACAGGAGTCCCGCTGGGGACCCCGCCATCCGCCGCCCCCGGGACAGAGCCGCGGGACGAGGCCGAGGAGGACGACGAGGAGGAGGAGGACGAGGACGCCCGCCGGCAACGACGAGCCCGCTTGCGCTTCCCTTTCCCCTTGCCCGCCTCCCCGGAGCCCGGTGCCGAGTCGGGAACCCCTCCCTCAGCCCCGACAGTATACTCACCACTCCCCCCAGAGGAGACAGCCGTAGCGCCCCCAGTGTGCGCCACAAGGGCCGGAACAACCGCAGGTGCCGTTGAACCCGAAGGGCAAGCTCCCACCAGCCGGTCGGAAGCAGCCATGGCAGCGGCAGGCGTCGAGTTCGTCGGAACCTGCGAAGACAAAGAAGAGAAACCAGCAGCCGGGGCCCCAGGGGAACTGAGAACTGCCGGGGGCCCAACCCCCCAGGCGCGCGCCGACGGCCCCAAGCCCCCAGCCTCCCACGCCGCCGCACCCCCAGCCCCCCCTTGTCCCTCCCCGAACCACCCCCCCAACCGCCTCCCCAGGGCCCCAGACCCCCCCACGGAACCGCACCATACGCCCAAGGGGCCGGGGGACCGAGAAACCCAGGAGGAGCAGGAGAGACCGGGGAGGGAGGCGAAAGCCACCCCGCTCACCATTCCGGGAGGCGGAGTGGACCCTGGGGCACGTGGGGACATCGGCCCGGGGGCGACCGAGCGGCCCTGCTCGAGCGTCCCCGCAGGCAGCGCCCGACCACCGTCCCCTTCCAGGATTCCCGCCGGAGGAGCCAGATCGCCCACAGAGGCGCCCCCGGCCACAGGAGCGGGCAGGATGCGCCCACCCCCCCGGGCCCCACCAGTGCTGCTGCGCCCCTGCCGGGCAGTAGCCCGGGAACCGGCAGCCGAAATAGCAGGGAGGGCCCCCCTACCGCGGCCCGCGGGTGCGGACCCACGCCGCACAGTACCGCGCCCATGTGCGCCGCCCCGCGGCCCCTTAGCGGCGCCGCGCACCGAGGCCTGTTTGGCCATGGGTATTGTCCAGTGGCCCAAGGGCTGCAGAGTCCTGAAGGGCCGGCTGGGCAAGAGTAAGGGAGTGCCTGCCCTATGTATATATTCTAATTTATTTGAAGGTGACTATTGGTAGTGGGCTTGGTGACTTTTTCCTATCTCTTCCCCGTTGCCGTTTTTTTTTTTTTTTTTTTGATGCGTTTATCTTCGGCTTAGGGCCTTATTGCAACAGAGAGAGGAAGAGAGAGGGGGGGGGCCGCCCACCACCCACCACCCACCCAACGCAGGCCCGCTGTTCCCCGAGTGCCCGGGAAACAGAAGCAGGCGAGTCTGCAAAGCGCACGAGGCAGGGGACAGACCTGCCCTCCCCACGTGCGCCGGAGAAAGCACGCACGCAGCACAGAGCAGCAACTGGTGCTGCCGAAACAGAGAGGCCAGCGCCACGCGGGTTGACGGCGGCCGCTGGAGGGACCCCACAAACCCGGGGCCTAACCGCCGACAAAGAGCAGACCAACCTGGAATCCCCGGTAAGCCTTCACCAATCCTTCTAGATCGCGAGCAAGGAGGGAAAGGGGGGAATCGCCGGCTAGCGTTCCCTCCTTGCTCGCGCTGACTCCGCCCCCCCCACGACCCTGACGGCCAATCAGCGGGCTCCCTACAGGAGCACGAGAAGCCTGCCGGGCGCGCGCCTAGCTGCGCATCGCCCCCCCCCCCCCGAGAAACGGCCTGCCTCGTGGCCGGGCCCCGGGAACCCGGTTACTAGGCAGCCGCGGGACCGGGGCCCGGCGGCTAAGCCGGTACTTATGACACCGGGCCTGTGGCGTCTCGTCGTGGGGCGTGGGCGGGGCTCCCTGGGGAACCCACAAACTATGGGCATGAAAACAACAAGCGCCCCCAATACATCCACAGGCAAGATTCCCGCAGGCAGGGAAAAAAGACAGGCAAAGGATCAGCAGCGGCAGCAAGCCCTCGGCAGATGACCTGCCAGCATGAGCTCTCTCCTAGTAATGGGCGAGCTGCTGGAGAGATGGAGCCAAGTGGGGCTGGCGATCTACCTCTGACCCCTCCGCGATTTACTGGTAGATCGCGATCTACCTGTTGGACATGCCTGCACTATATAATGGTTCCCCTTTGTTCATGATTTCCTTTATTCCGCAATGGGGGTCTGCTCCTACGAAAGCAGTGAGTGCTTTTCTCTCTGTACCAAATGACATTCAAAGTTCAGTAAGTTACGTATTTGGTTTCCTATCACCTGATTTTTTTTTTCAAATGGATCCTGCATGATATAGTTATCTGTACACTTGTCATTCTTAGATACATAATACGAACCCCTTTCCTATATGCCTCCAATTTCTGCAATGGGTTTTAAAATGTTTGCTGTTTTATTTAGTTTATTTGCTTTCTATGTGCCTTCAAAGGGTTTACTTTTTGATATTTTACCATTCCCAACATACATTTCTTTATTCCTTTGTAATTATCATTTAACATTATGGACCCGATATTGAGGTGGACAGGCTATGCGCTGCAGCAGCATGTAGCCTTCCTGCCAACCCCTCTAACCTAGATATTCACTTCCATGTCAGCAGAAGTGAATATCTAGGTTAGCCCAGATACTCCGGCAGCCGCAGAGGCTACACAGGTAGAAGTGATTTTCGTTGCCACCATATAGCCTCTGCGTCTTAAAGATAGGTGAAGGTTTTTCTTCCCTATCTTTAAGGCACAGAGGAATACAAGGGTAGCAATGAAAATTATTGCTACCCATGTAGCCCCTTCCTCTGCCCACGCTCTGCCCCAGAATGCCCTAATATGCCCTGATTCTATGCAGATAGCATCTAGGCATGTTAGAGAATTAGCCGGGATATTCAAAGGGCACTAACCATGTAGGTGCCCTTTGAATATCCCAGATAAGACTCTTACATGGGTAACTAAGGAAGTTACCCATATAAGGGCCTTCGACTATTTGGATCTATATTTTTAAATATGTTAGTTTATTGATTGGTATTTATAGCTTCTATATTCTAGATTTGGTTTCTGAAAGGTTTTACTGATTATTTTCTTTATAATATATCGTAATGATAGAGCTGATCAAATTGGTGGAGGGGTTGCGCTCTATGTTAGAGAGGGCATTGAGTCAGAAAGGATTAAAGTTTTGCAGGAAACAAAATTTGCTCTAGAATCTCTATGGATTGAAATTCCATGTAAAAAGGGGAAGTCGATGACAGTGGGAGTATACAATCGACCGCCTGGCCAGAATGAACAAATGGATGATGAAATGCTCAAAGAAATCAAGGAAGCTAACAAAAGTTACAGCACAGTAATAATAATGGGTGATTTCAATTACCCCGGTATCTACTGGGTCAGTGTCACAGCAGGACATGATAGGGAGATAAAGTTCCTAGATGAAATAAATGACTGCTTCTTGGAGCAGCTGGTTTATGAACCGAACAGAGGGGAAGCCATATTGGACCTAGTCCTTAGTGGAACACCAGATCTGGTGCAAGAGATAAGGGTGTTGGGGCCACTTGGCAATACTGATCATAGCATGATCACATTTGATTTAATTAGTGGAGGAGAGATGGTAAGGAAATCCACAGTACTACCTTTTAACTTTTGAAAGGGAGACTATGATCAAATGAGGAAAATAGGTAAGAAAAAACTAAAAGGAGCAGTTGCAAAAGTTAAAGACTTACATCAAGCTTGGGTGTTGTTGAAAAATACTATCTTGGAAGCCCAGACCAGCTGTATTCCACGCTTTAAGAAAAGTGGAAGGAAGTCCAAAAAACTGTCAGCATGGTTTAAAGGTGAGGTCAGAGAGGCTGTTGTTGCCAAAAAAGCATCTTTCAGGAAATGGAAAAAAGAGCCAAATGACGAAAACTGGAAACAGCACAAGCACTGGCAAATTAAATGCAAAGCATTGATAAGGCAGGCAAAGGGAGAATTTGAGAAGAAGCTTGTTGCGGAAGCAAAAATGTGTAATAAAGACCTTTTCAAGTACATTTGTAGCAAAAAACCTGTGAGAGAGTCAGTTGGTCCATTAGATGATCGAGGGGTTAAAGGGGCACTAAGAGTTGACAAGGCAATAGCGGAGAGACTGAATGAATTCTTTGCTTCGGTCTTTACTGAGGAAGATGTAGGGATGTTGCCCATGACTGAAGTGGTATTTAAAGGTGCGGAAGAATTGAAGGAAATATCGATACATCAGGAAGATGTATTACAATTATCTGATAAACTGAAGAGTAGCAAATCACCTGGACCGGCTGATATTCATCCAAGGATGTTGAAAGAACTGAAATATGAGATTGCAGACCTGCTAATAGTAATCTGTGAATGATCACTGAAATCATCTGTAATTCCTGAAGAATGGAGGATGGCGAACGTAGCACCAGTTTTTAAAAAGGGTTCCAGGGGTGATCCAGGAAACTACAGACCAGTGAGCCTGACGACAGTACTGGGAAAAATGGTAGAATCCATCATAAAGAACAAAATTACTGAACAAGTAGATAGCCAGGGCTTAATGGGAGACAGCCAACATGGCTTTAGACAACGAAGATCGTGTCTTACTAATCTGTTTTGTTTTTTGAAGGTGTGAATAAACAGGTAGAAAAAGGTGAGTCGGTTGATATAGTGTATTTGGACTTTCAGAAAGTCTTTGACAAGGTCCCTCATCAGAGACTTTTGGCAAAACTAGAGTCATGGGATAGGAGGCAGTGTACTATTGTGGATCAGGAACTGGTTAAAAGATAGAAAGCAGAGGGTAGGGCTAAATAGTCAATTTTCCCAATGGAGAAAGTTGAATAGTGCTGTACCCCAGGGATCTGTGCTGGGACCGCTGCTTTTTGACATATTCATAAATGACCTGGAAAAGGGAATAATGAGTGAGGTTATCAAATTTGCAGATGACACAAAACTATTTAAAGTTGTTAAAAACCCATGAGGATTGTGGAAAATTGCAAGAGGATCTTGATAAATTGGAAGACTGGGCATCAAAATGGCAGATTAAATTTAATGTGGACAAGAGCAAAGTTGTGCACCTAGGGAAGAACTACCCAAACTATGGTTACACGATGCAAGGTTCCACATTAGGAACCACCACCCAGGAAAAGGATTTAGGCATCATTGTGGATAACATGTTAAAACCCTCCATCCAGTGTGCAGCGGCGGCCAAGAGAGCAAATAGAATGCTAGGTATCATAAGGAAAGGAATGGAAAATAAAACAAAAGATATAATAATGCCTCTATATCATTCCATGGTGAGACCGCACCTTGAATATTGTGTGCAATACTGGTCACGTTATAAGGATATAGCGTTATTAGAAAAGGTTCAGAGAAGAGTCACCAAAATGGTAAAAGGAATACCCCTATGAAGAAAGGCTAAAAAGGTTAGGGCTCTTTAACCTGGAAAAGAGACGGCTGAGGGGAGATATGACAGAAGTTTATAAATTAATGAATGGAGTGGAATAGGTAAATGTAGATCGATTGTTTATATTATCAGACTATAGAAAGACTAGGGGACATGTAATGAAGCTACAGGGTAAACTATTTAAGACTAATAAGAGAAAATATTTTTTCACTCAACGTGTAATCAAACTCTGGAATTTGATTCCGGAGGATGTAGTAAAGGCTGTTAGTGTTGCTGGGTTTAAAAAAGGTTTGGACTTCTTCTTAAAATAAGCCCGAAAAATTCTTTCTTTATCAATTTCAGAAACTGAAGTAATTAATAAGGTTGCCCTTGTAGGAATTTCATCCTTGGATGACTCCAAAGGTTTTGTGGCTGGTGTGTTCAAATTTTCCCAGATGTCTCCAGAGCCACACAACTGCGGCGTAGGGCCTTTTTGGAGGTTCACCAATGTGTTTTGGCTCTTGGAACTCTGTTTTATTTAAAATATCCCTGTAAATGCCACATAACCTTTCAGGGTAAAAGATATGTTTTTCATGAAATTGAACAATTATTGGAATGTTTGAAGGATAAAGAATAATCTTTGTATGTTTCTTCTGACTACTAATCGGATTTATCATGGGTTCCAATTGAGGTTTTTTTTTATTTTTTCCTTTGATTTGATGCCTCCTTGATGTGGTCTAGTTTTATAATGTCCATTGTTAGGTTGTATATTTCTTGCTTTAGCATTTCTTCATGTATGTGGAATTATGGTTGTTACTTAATAAATATTTCAAATTAAAAAACAAAACAAAAAAAATGGTTTGGACAAGTTCCTGGAGGAAAGGTCCATAAACCATTATTAAAAAGGGACCCAGGATATCAATGCTTGACCCAATACAAGCATTGTGGAACCTGTGTCTTTTGGGGAAACTGCTAGGTACTTATGACCTAGATTGGCCACTTTTGGAAACAGGATACTGGGCGTGATGGACCTTGGTCTGACCCAGTATGGCATATCTTATGTTCTTAAGTAATATTTAAAATTGATTTCTGTTTTTATGTTTTTATTATCTATGTTCTAATAACTAGATTTATGTTTTTACTGTTGGAGGTTAACCCCTTGAAGAATGAGTTCTGCTTATGTAGGGGTATTCAATAAAGCTGTATCCTCAAATGACAATTAGGGGTTTTGATTTTCTTCACCTCACTCTTGTTTGTCTTCTATTTGGAGGCAATACATTTTTGAGGAAGTATTATAATGATTGTTTACTCGATTACTAATTAGTAGATTTAGATTATGGTTTTAAAGCTGGACTGCTTCAGATTGCATATTGGCCAGCAGGCAAGAACTCTTAGATATTGTGCCAAATCAAAACGTAATTCACCAAATACTAATACTGATTCTTCCCCATTTCCCCAGGACACCAAATGAGGTATTGAACAACTGAATGTAAGATCTATCATGTAGAAAGCCACTTTACTTAGAGACCTCATACTGTAGCTGTGCATCAGAATATTTTACTTTGTCTGACTGAGACCTGGATTAATGAGGGGGAAGATTTATTGGTCCTGAAGACTCATTGGGCCCAATTCAGTCACAGATTGCAGGAATGAATATCTTGGCAGGATGTGCAGGCCCTTTTGCTTTCCAGATCCTATTCTCTCTCTTGCCCTCCCCGCACATCCTGAACTGTAGGACAAGGAGAGCCAGTGGGAGGCAGAAGGGGTCAGGGTCAGGGCGGAGCGGGAGTGGGCCAGCCCTGCAGGATGTACAGGGCCGATTCAGGTTGCAGCCCTATACTTTCTGCGGGGTCCATGAGGATGTGCTGCTTATTCCATCTCAAAGGTGGTATAAAGCAGCACTGACCCGGCAATTGGGTCCAGGGATCCACCCTCAGGGCCGGGGCCATGTGCGGAGGGGTCCCCACCACCTGATTCAGGCCCCGTCTGGCCATAAATGGGTTGGGCAGTGGGAAAGAGGAAGGGCCGAGCTGAAGCAGCCAGGGGAGCCTGCAGGGAAGACGTCCCCGCAGGCAGGCACGTGCACACCGGGCCGTCCTCAGGCCTGATTCTGTGTACCGCAGTCCAGAATTGGGTCCTAATGGGCCTGTCTTGCTCAGAGCCATCTAGATGGCCTGGACATGCCCCTTTGTGAATTGGGCTTCACATGTTCCCCCAGGTTATGCTTTCTTTTATACCCTATAATCATTGAAGATAGGCGGAGGTGTATCTATCATTTATCCAGGTACTTTATTTGTTACATCACTGCCACTCCAAAGAATCCCTACTGTGGAATTCTTACTAGTGTAAGAAGAATTAGCACTGACTATTCATATCTTTCTACTCTATTGTCCAACCTCTATAACTTTATCAGAATGGGATTTTATCTCAGCAGTCGTGATTGAGTTATCCTCTAAATCTGCTAATGTTATGATGTTGAGTAATTTTAACATACATATGGACTGCCCAGCTACCTATAGAGAGAGTGAACTTTTGTCCTTAATGGATTCTGTGGACTTTGATAAAGGCATTCATTCTCTTACTCATTCAGAAGACCATGTTTTAGATCAGGTCTTTTTTCTTGGTTGTGCCTTTAACAGTCCCTAGAGAGCTACTGCCTCATCTGTCAAGACTGGACATTTGGACTTGTACCAATAATTGAAAGTAGTAAAACAGTACATTGTGATGCTATTAAGAATATAGATATTCAGGCATTGGCCAACAAATGCCAGCTGCTTCCTACTGACTTTCCTACTCTCCCTTTAGATGATCAGGCAATGACACTTGTAATGGGGAAGACCCGTCCCTTGATATGGAGCTAGATGAAACTGAGGAGGTTACGTCAGATTCTGACAGGCAAGCAAAACACATGGCTACAGGTTGCCAGAGAAATGTAAACAAACTCAGTCACGAGTGCAGCAGCCCCGCCCAAGCTACAAATTGTCCCCATGCTCTGAGCTCAATAGTAGACACCTGGGTGGGGGAGGGGTGAATCTAAGCCCTAAGGGAAAGGAAGATAAAAAGCACTCATTTGAATCAGGAACAGGAAGAAAGGGGACAAGAGAGAGAACAGGAACAAGCGGATGCTCGAGAACAAGCCCGGGAACAAGAACAGGAACAGACGTAAGAGAAGGAACGAGAGAGAGGGTGCAGAGGAGCAGAGCCATCAGCAGGTCTGAGAGCAGAGAAGCTGAGTCTGACTCAAGCAGCCACGAGGACAGAGCAGAGAATGCTCCAGCTAGGGAGTTACAGAGAGGCCAAGCCCAAAGACCACAGGGAAGCAACTTTCGGTTAAAGCCTTATACTGAGGGCCATTGGAGAGAGAAGCCAACCAAAAGGTCAGTTTGGGAGTGCCCAGAAACTCCGGTGAGAGAGAGGCACAGGCCTATGGACTTTGATAATGCTGAAGGAGCACTGCTA
The DNA here is from genome assembly GCA_033557465.1 of Ichthyophis bannanicus. NCBI lineage: Eukaryota > Metazoa > Chordata > Amphibia > Gymnophiona > Ichthyophiidae > Ichthyophis > Ichthyophis bannanicus. The sequence continues at coordinate 298,348,636 of CM066036.1, read as the reverse complement.
AGGAAACCTATTAGGCAGAAGCCTGAAGGTAAGCCCTTTAAGAGAGATAAGGAGAAAACTAGAGATACAAGTTTTCTCTGGGATTGCCAGGCTCTCCAGTTCTCTCTCAGTAATAACGATACCTGTTTTAAAGCTCTGTGTGATTGTGTTCCTACGTACCCAGTGGGGGAAGGGCTGGAAGATATGCAAACAGAATCTGTAGATGAAAGTGTAATTGGTGAACCCATGGATTGTACACTGTCCATAGCAGATAACATAGAGTCTCTACACTGACTTGGATATACAAAGCTATATGCACAGCATTGAAAGCAAAGTAAACCTTTGTGCCTTTAAAAGGAACTGTTTTGTGAATCCTGTGTTAAAGGATGGTGTGTTGAAAAGCTAGAAGAAAAAGAAGCTATTTTTCTTCTCTTCCTGAGTTAATTTCCTTATGCCAGAAAGTATGGATATTTTGTCTTAAGTTTTGTGCTTACCAATCCCCGGGAAGGGGAAACAAAACCTCATTTGCTTTAAAACCACTCGATTACATCTATTTCTGTGCTTGGGGAGTGTGTGGGACTACATCACCCAGAAGGCAGTGCACTACTACGCCTGCATTGCCCCACTTCCCAGCCCAGGATATTCACCAGCTTGGCCCTACTCTGCATGCCTTAGGACCCAGGGTATACCACTGGTGACAAGATTGGCGTAGTTGTTGCGGATTTTTGGCGCAAAACAAGGACATTATAAAAAGGAAACTTCAAAAGACGCCAGCTTCAAAAGAAGGAAAAATTCTGCTGTCCTGGAAAGAGGGAAAAGACGGACTGGATTCGTTGGCAGCCTGACCTGGAGGACCCGAGAGACCTTTCTCAGTGCTGGAATCTGCACTGTGCTCAGGTAATAGTAGGTGGGCACGGGCCTAGAAGGATACTGTGAGAAAGGGGAAGAAATTATACTGCAGCTAGGAGGCAGAGAAATATTCTTGTGTGCCGCACTTGGTGGGCCTGTCTCTTTTCTTCTGTCCCTGCAGGAATAATAACCTGAGATGGATCCCCAGGAAGTAATGGGCTGGATGAGCGCACAATGGGAGAAGCAGAGCGAGCTGGCGAGGCTGATACAGGAGCGGAATACTGCAGCGATGTGTGCACAACAGCAGCCACTACTGACACTACTAGAGACTTTGGTGAAGAAGTCTCAGGACACTGAGGAGACTATTACCTCAAGGGTGAAGGGGGTAGGACTGCCCAACTGCAGTGTGCTAGCACTAGGACAGCTAACTGCCCAAGATAATTTTGATGATTTCACTGAGGCATTTGAACATATTGCTGAGGCAGCTAAATGGCCGGTAGACCAGTGGGCCGTAAGGTTCGCCATATCTCTTTCGGGAGAGGCTTTGGCAGCCTATAAGACAATGCCCACTGCTTTAGCGTCAAATTATCTAGAGGTGAAAAGAGCTGTAAAAGACAGGTTGGGATTGACACCCACCTATTATAAGCGTATGTTTAGGGAAGCCAAGCTAATGCTGAAAGAAACTCCTAAGGCTTTATTTCAGAGGCTAAAGGGATTGGCTGGAAAGTGGCTTGCTCCAGAGAGGAGGTCGGTTGATTCCATAGTGGACACCATCGTCCTGGAGCAATACTTAGAAGCCGTACCTCCTGAAGTAAGGGCTTTTCTAATGCTCCAGAACTGCCATTCTACTGAGGAAGCAGCCAACCTCATGGAGCGTTACCTTGAGGCGGAGTTGGCCGGGACCTCAAGAGGAAGTGTGTTGAAGGTGGCTGATATTAATAACTTATGGAGATCAGAAAAGACCCCAAAAGTTAAGATATCTGGTGAACATCTGTTATGGAAGGACAGACTAGATAGGCCATGTGGTCTTTTTCTGTCATGTTTCTATGTTTCTATAAAGGTAAAAAGTGGACTGTTGTAGTTGTTGTTATGGAAGGACAGACTAGATAGGCCATGTGGTCTTTTTCTGTCATCATGTTTCTATGTTTCTATAACATACTGCAATGTCTTTTTCAAAAGGAAAATGTTATAAATGTGGCCAGGTTGGACATTTCCGTAGGGAGTGCAAGTTGCGGACTGCCCTGGTGTCAGGGGGAGAGAGACACATAAGGGAGGGTTTCCTACTGAAGGTCCAAGTAGAGGGCATAGAGGCACTAGCACTGCTGGACTCGGGGGCAGACCAGAGCATGGTCTCGCAGAAATTATGGCAGACCATTAATGCCCATACCCGGATTGCCCCGAGTCAAGCAGATGGGTGAGTGAAAGTAAGGTGTGTGCATGGAGCATATTTCTATTACCCATTATATAAAGTGTCCGTAAAAGGGTTAGGTACTAGCGAGGAGGTTCAAGTGGCCATCATCCCACGACTCCCGCACGATGTTATCTTAGGGCGGGATTGGCCCCCATTTGTTAAAGAAATGGAGAGAGGCCTTAGTAAAAAACCAGACCCGGTCCCTATTCAAACCCTAGAAGAAACCCCAAGGACAAATGGGGTGCAGCAAGGGGGCCCAAAGACAGAAGCCCTAGCTAAGAAACTCCCTAGTCCCTTATTCGGAAAACCCCGTAAGGCCAGTTCTCCGGTAAAGCAACAGTGGATGCTGGGTCCTCAAAGCAGAAGAAGTTTGTTTTAAGATTCTGCAAAGTTTCTCCCAAGGCTCACGGTCCGCAAAGGGCTTCTGACGCCGCCGCTGGCTATGACCTATTCAGCGTTGAAGACATCATAGTCCAGAAAGGGGGAAAAGCGCTTATAGATACTGGTTTACAGATACAAATTCCTGAAGGCTGCTATGGGCGCATAGCGCCTAGGTCTGGCTTGGCAGTCAAGCATTTCCTAGATGTTGGAGCCGGGGTAATAGACCCAGACTACCGAGGTGTCGTAAAAGTCTTACTTTTTAATTTTAGTAAAGAAGACTTTAAAGTTAAAACTGGCGAACGGATCGCTCAATTAATTTGTGAGCGGGTAGGCTTCCCCGCAGTGGAAGAGGGGTCTTCACTAACCTCCACAAACCGGGGAGTAAGTGGTTTTGGGTCTACTGGGTTGGGGGAAGTAAAAAGCCTGACAGCTTTGGCTGAAGAAAAAAAGGAGGAAGACCTGGGTCCGCAACCGACTGACTGGAAAGAAAATCTGGAGCCCCGAATAGGCCCGGATCTGTCGCAGCAACAGCGACAGGAGTTAGCTCGGGTGTTGATAAAATTTTCAGACGTCTTAACGACGGTACCAGGTGAGACCCATCTGGTAGCCCACGAAATTATCACTGTGCCAGGAAAAATAATTAGGCAACGGCCGTATAGGTTACCAGAGGCCAAAATGAAGGAGGTAACAACCCAAGTGAAAGAAATGATAGAGATGGGAATAGTGGAGGGGTCGAAAAGCCCTTGGTCCAGCCCCATTGTGTTGGTACCGAAGCCAGATGGAACCCTCCGTTTTTGTATCGATATTCAGCAAGTCAATAGTATCTCCCAATTCGATGCATACCCGATGCCCAGAATCGATGACCTGTTGGACCGCCTAGGCCAAGCACAATATTTAACCACACTTGATCTCACAAAGGGATATTGGCAAATACCCCTGACCCGCGAGTCAAAACCCAAAACAGCGTTCAGTACACCAATAGGATTGTACCAATTTCGCCGGATGCCATTTGGGTTAAACGGGGCAGCGGCAACGTGCCAACGGCTCGTGGATCAAGTTTTAAGGCCCCACCACGAATACGCGCTAGCCTATATGGATGACGTTATCATCTATAGTAGTACCTGGGCTGAACACCTGTCCAGGGTAGAGGCAGTCTTGCGCGCCCTACGGAAGGCCGGTTTAACCCTGAACCCCGGAAAATGTTTATTTGCAAGTAGGGAGGCTACGTATTTAGGGCACGTGGTAGGAAACGGACTGGTAAAGCCCCTAGCCAGCAAAATTGACAGTGTCAAAAATTTTCCACGACCATCCGATAAGAAGCAAGTGCACAGCTTTTTAGGCCTTATCGGATATTATAGCCGATTTATCCCTAAATTCGCTGAAGAAAGCACACTCTTCACCGGGATGCTTAAAAAGAATGCGCCCAATAATATAAAATGGACCCCAGAGGCGGAAGAAGTTTTTATATCTCTGAAGGAGAAGCTTTGTAGGGCCCCTGTTCTAAGAGGGGTTGATTTCAGTTTGCCCTTTATTGTGCAGACTGACGCCTCGGAGATGGGGTTGGGGGCGGTCATGTCCCAAAGGTTTGAGGGGGTAGAGCATCCCGTCACCTACCTCAGTAGGAAATTATCGAGCGCCGAGAAGAACTATTCCACTGTAGAGCGGGAATGCCTTGCAATTAAGTGGGCTGTGGAGGCATTGAGGTTCTACCTCATGGAGTGCAGATTTATTCTTGTCACTGACCATGCTCCTCTGAAGTGGCTCAGCCACATGAAAAATAATAATGCCCGATTAACAAGGTGGCACCTGGCGTTACAAGCCTTTAATTTTGAAGTGCAGCATAGAGCGGGAAAGTTACATGGCAACGCTGATGCACTGTCTAGGATTACGGGCTGGCAGACTGAGCAGTCAGCAGCCCGTAATATCTTAAGGGGGGATCTGTAATGGGGAAGACCTGTCCCTTGATATGGAGCTAGATGAAACTGAGGAGGTTACGTCAGATTCTGACAGGCAAGCAAACACATGGCTACAGGTTGCCAGGGGAGATGTTAACAGACTCAGTCACGAGTGCAGCAGCCCAGCCCAAGCTACAAATTATCCCCATGCTCTGAGCTCAATAGTAGACACCTGGGTGGGGGAGGGGCGAAGCTAAGCCCTAAGGGAAAGGAAGATAAAAAGCACTCATTTGAATCAGGAACAGGACGAAGGGGGACAAGAGAGAGAACAGGAACAGGAACAAGCGGAGGCTCGATAACAAGCCCGGGAACAAGAACAGGAACAGACGTAAGAGAAGGAACGAGAGAGAGGGTGCAGAGGAGCAGAGCCATCAGCAGGTCTGAGAGCAGAGAAGCTGAGTCTGACTCAAGCAGCCACGAGGACAGAGCAGAGAATGCTCCAGCTAGGGAGTTACAGAGAGGACAAGCCCAAAGACCACAGGGAAGCAACTTTCGGTTAAAGCCTTATGTCTAGTCCTTATGGGCGATGATGCACTCAGAATAGTGCATATCCTGTGTTGGTGCCATGGTTACCTGCTGTAGATGAAAGGGGGGGTATATGGACCCATGGGCAGACCATGTACCACCACACAACCCACCCTCTGGGGCTCAGGATCACCCACCAATAGATCCACAGTCTACCTCCCTGCAATGGTAGCTGTAGAGAGGTCCATCTACCCCAGTCCTGCTGGGGAACAGACAAAGCGGTACACATCAGTAATGCAGTAGCAGACAGACAGGAGGCCTGGAAATGCTCAGCTGCCCCCCACCATTATCTGACATTCTCCAGCAGCAAGCCTCCAGCTGCTGCACCCTGCAGGGTGTTCCAGCAAGACACATACTAGCTGCAGACAGTCTGCCAGCTAGTCCATAGTGCATGGTCCTGGAGGAGCTGCATGTACCCAGAACAGGGATGTCAGCATACACACCAAGCAGACAAGTCAGTGATTGGGCCCCAAAAGAAAACCCATAAATATCACATAAGAGAAATGCTACATAGCATTATGGGGAAACCTAGCCATGCCATGGTCACTGCTCAGTCAGGGTGAGAGTGACCTCCCAGCAGGAAATGCTATGGTCACCCTGTCCGTGCAGGTGGTACCGGGCACTACAATGTCCGAGCCATTGCCCTATGCCCTGTGCAGATGCGGCCAGGCCAGGCCAGGCCAGGCCACCCTATCCAGGCTTTTCCCACAGTACCTTGCTCCTCATTATGCACATTGGCAGGCCAATACTGGCAACAGAGCTAGCAGTGTGGGCTGTGGAGGGTGTTGGCAGCCACCACACACTGGATAGACAGACACACACTCCCCACACCTATGCCAGCATTGTGCAACTATAGAGGTGTTGGGCAGCCCAGGCCACCACACCAGTCCTGGGCACAGGGCAGGCATGGCTATGGTATGCAATACTGTAGGAGTCACTCCCCAGGTTGGTAAACACTGTCAGACACAAGACCTGTAGCACACTCCACAGACATCAGAAAGGTTGCTATGATGCAGCTCACTCAGAATATTGTACTTAACCTAGGAATTGCTATCTGCCAGTAATCATAGCAACCTCTTTAAAGATGTGCACCATATTCCCAGGTTTAGGGTGGCATTACTAAGGTATGCAAGTGCTAGTATTGGGAGATGCACACAGAGCCCAAAGTGCTGCCTCTCCAGGAGGCTTTGGATAATGGGGCCTGTGGGTGCGGGTGTGTCTGCCCCTGTTGGCTGCTGCTCTACGGCAGAGGTTCCCAACTCCAGTCCTGCGGTGCCAAACACTGTTCGGGTTTTCATGCTGTCCCTCATGAATATGCATGAGATATATCTGCATACTATGGGGTGGCGCATATAAATGCAGCACAGGCATCTTTATCAGAGGCAGCATGGACCCGGAATGGTGTTTGGCCCTCCAGGACTGCATTTGGGAGAATCTGTTCTAGGTAATGTGCATGTATATGGTGTCCGTGCTCTGTAGGGTAAAATGTGGGTATCTTGGGCATGTTTTCTTCATCTGCAATAAAGGTGCTGTTTGTATTAGCACGTTGTAGTAATGGGTAAAATATGGGGACTGGATTGCCAGGAACCACAGCTGGGACTTGAACCTGTGATCTGCTGCTTCTGAATACACTGGTTTTGTGCACTGCACCACCTTGTTGCCACAGAGTCTGTACATTCCTTGGTGATACCATGACTGTTCGTCAGACAGGGCCCATCTTTTGCAGTACACGGCACCCACCTACACAGAGCTAGGCCACGGTCTGCTCTGAGCAGCTGCCACTGCCCCCTCCACCACCAGTATCCCTCAGCCACCATGCTGACATGCCCTTCTGCTGGTGAAGCTGGTGGTGCGCAGTCTCAGGCCATCCAGTGTGCAGTTAGGCAGCTGCCTATGGTGTGGGTTTTGGGGTAGGGGTGCCTGCATAGACGTCCACGCTCCCCCCCAGCCCCGCCTGCCAATGTTCCGTGCCCTTGGGGGTGGCTGTTGGGTACTATCCCCTGTGACACTGTGGGAAACACACTCGAGCCCATGTTGGTCTTCAGCAGTTGCTGTCTGGCTGATATGCTGTTTCAGCATTCGTATGGGCCACCTAGGCATCACCCTAGTCCGCACTGTGGCCCAGCTCCACCACAGCATGTGCCGCCTGCTGCCCTCTGTATCCCCTTCTCCGGCATCTGTCCAGTTGCCGTTCCGACATACCCGCCCTGATGTTGCGGGACATGTGCATGCCAAAGGAACCCTGTCTGATGGTGGGGAAATCCCTGAGCAGCGCTATTTCACTGTGGGCTCATTCACCTTGTATGGGGACAGAGTATAGACCCTTCCACGATTTATATATTTTCTATGGAGCTTACTCGGGGGGGGGAGGGGTTGATTTTTCTCATTGATACCACTATTGGCCAGCTTGGTTATGGTTTTTTTCAGTTTGTTGGGGTCATTTTCAGTGTTTATGTGCCCTTTTGTTCTGTGCACATGTATCACACTTATCACGTTTTTTAGGTTTCCCTGCTTTGGGCTGTACATTGCTGACACTTAAATGGTTTCTCTACCCTCTAATGTTCATTTAACGGCAGGTTTTCATTCGCGTTGGAATTGAGCTCTTCAGATCAGCGCGTTAGTGTGAAGGGAGCATCTCCTCGCCCACTCTCCACCCATTTACCCCTTCTCTCCGCCCTCTCTCCACCTTCTGCGGTGTTTTACCGTGCCACGGGAGTTTACGATCGTTAACTACGGTTAACGCGCGTTATGTAACGTTAATGATCGTTCGCACGTCATAACGCGTGTTATGACGCGCAAACGATCGTTAACGTTACATTACGTGCGTTATGTACCGTTACCACAGTTTAGTAAACATACCCCTAGGTGTGCTCTGGGATGTTCAAGCCAGAATGTCTGGTGTATTTACATTTCATCCGAGGTTGTCTTAAACGCATCTTCAAAAGGATATAAAAAGGATGGAGTCAGTGTAGAGAGTGGCAACTAAGATAGTCAGTGGTCTTCATTATAAACCATATGGGAACAGACTTAAAAGATCTCAATATGTATACTTTAGAGGAAAGGAGGGAGAGAGGAAATATGATAAAGACGTTTAAATATCTCTGTGGCATAAATGCACAAGAGAGCCTCTTTCAATTGAAAGAAAGCTGTGCAATGAAGGGGACACAGGATGAGGGTGAAAGGGGATAGACTCAGAAGTAATATGTGTTTTTTGAACCTGTGCAACTGTTGAAATTTCTTCAGGCAAAGGAAGTGGGGGGTGAGGGTTAACTCCCGTATTGGCTGCCATGTATATTATTCTTTGCTCATAAGATGATTCAGGTTATTCTGTTTGCTTTAGTCTATATTTCTTTGTTGGAACCTTATTGAGGTTGTCCTATGGGGGACTAGATGTTTAATAGGGGATATGATTTTGTAAATGTTTGAGATTTTCTTCCTTTTTTCTCTATTTCCTTCTTTGATTATGTTTGGATTTCTTGCCATTTCCCCTGTTATGTATTTGCATGGAATTGCATATATTTGCTTTGTGAATATTATGTAAATGGTATAAAATTTAAATAAAAAAAAAGAAAAAAAAAAGAAGTAATATGTGGAAATATCTCTTTATGGAAAGAGTGGTAGATACGTGGAATAGTCTCCCAGTGGAATAGTAGAGACAAAGACTATCTGAATTCAAGAAAGCATGGGAGCAACACAGAAGATTTCTAAAGGAAAAACAGGGACTATAGTACTTGATATGGAAGGGCAGACTAGAAAGGCCATATGATCTTTTTCTGCCATCATGTTTCTATGCCTTCAAACACCAAACACCTAGTAAAATGGCTTGTGGACATCGTTGCGATTTGTATATCCGCATGCTTGTTTTCAGACATCTAAATCACGAATAAAGCTTCTAAAATGACTGCCTCTGTGTCTACTTTAATTTCAAGGATTGACCACTTCATCAGTGCATTGCAGTGTTCCACAGAGTTCTAATCTATCTCCCATGCTATTTAACTTGTATTTTAGCTGTCTTGTCGCTTTAATGTAATCCCACAATATGAGTAACAGTAGTTATTTCTTTGCTGATGACTTCCAACTAATTTATATTATAAGCCATAAACAACCTGATCTGACAGTGTTGAATAACTGTTTGAAAGAGGTATCACAATAGCTGTTCACTAACAAACCTCAATAAATGTAACACCTTGAATAAGCTTTCATTTTTAATTAGAACACAGTGAGTCCATTTGGGCTCAGTAGCCTGACTGAATCTATTAAAGTGAGCACTGGTTCTATTAAAGTGGGCGCTTGGGTGCCCTGGGACATTTTTCATTTCTCACATGCCCGGACGGGTTTGGCGCCAGCAGTGTTTGGTGAGCAGGTAAGTGAAGTTTAGTTAGCAGTTTGTGATGTAGTTTTAATAAAAGATTTTTGAAGGTGTGTGTAGTGTGATTGCCCCTGTTTTTATCATTTATTAGATTCCCTGGTAAAGCCACTTTTGTGGTGAAACTATTGACCATAGTGGGAGCCCATTGGAATGGAATCTTGAGATGTTATGGGGGGTTAAGGCGGAATGATTTTTGGGATCCTGATTTCAGCATTTGGTGCCTTCACTTCATTTACTGTGTTGCTGTTCCCTGAGCTACCAAGGGCGGAATCTTTTGGGGGCTATTTTATTGTGCTATTGAGCACTTTTGGATATAGAAGGATATTGAAGTTACGAAGAAAACAAAGGGAACAAAAGTACCCCTAGTAACAAAGGAAACAGAAGTATCTTTGACATTTTACATTGTGGCCTTTTTGCTATACTGTGCTGGGACGCGGGAGGTAACTTTATTTCTTGTGTGAACTCTAAGTGCTCTAGACAATCTTATTGCAATCTAATTTCTTAAAGGAACCAGTGGAGTTAAGCACAATGGACTGTGAAGAGTTGTTGTATTGCATTGATTGTCTTCAGTTGTATCCCATTAGCCTATGTTTTGGATTTATGTTAACAGTGGGGTGTGATAGTGTATTGGTAGAGTATGAATGGGGCGTGTTGTATGCATAGTCTGAATGGATTTATGTCTCTGGAATATTGATCTTGTTGTATAATTACATATAATTAAATGCATTGAAGAACATTATATTGTATTCTGATATGAATATGTTACTAATTATTAATTAATATAATCTAATATAAAATACAGGTTTCAATTTTTTATGCAATAAAGAGGATTCTAAAATTTATACTGCTTTTGTTTAAGTAATTGGTGTCTATTGCTATCCAATATGTGATATATTCATTTTTGGGGCTTTTGAAGGCTGTTTGCTACATTATTGGATATTTATTGGATATTTAAACGTTTAATGCATATAAATATTGAAAAGATGCTTCACCTCCAATTTTTGAAGATGAAACTTGAGTCGAGCTATTTTTGTCTCACAGTAACTGGTTGATTTGGAGTTTTTTTTTAAACTCGCTTGTTAGCTAAATATCTTTTAGATTTTTATATGCATTAAAAATTTAAATAAAATTGCTGGTGTTGAGTATGGACCTATGATTGAAATGTGGGAAGGAGGTTTTCTTGCAGTACTATATATGTATGTGGCAAGACTCCTTCACTAAAGTCCTTTCCTGATCATCTCTCCAGTCTAGTCCCGGACCTCTGTGTTGTCCACCTTATTAAGCAGCTTGGAGACTGAGGAACCTCCCTCTTTTGTGATGTCATCTGTATATCCTCCCGGGAGCCGCCTTCATCCATCAGTTACCTCAGTCTCCAAGCAGCTGAATGGGTCGGTGAGCCTGGGGGTTCGGGCTCACTGGAGGAACAATTGAGGATAGTTTGTAGATATAGGGGTATGTTTACTAAACTGCGGTAACGTTACATAACGCGCGTTATGTAACATTAACGATCGTTAAGTAAAGTTAACGCGCATTATGAGATGTTAACAACGTCTCATAACGCGCGTTATTGTTATTTAACGATCGTAGATGTTCCGCGGCGCGGTAAAGCCCCGCAGAAGGTGTAGAGAGGGCGGAGAGAAGGGGTCAATGGGCGGAGTGTGGGTGGGGAGAGGCTCCATTCACACTAACGCGCTGATCTGAAGAGCTGAATCCTAATGCGATTGAAAATCTGCCGTTAGATGCACATTTGCAGGGGAGAGAAACCATTTCAGTGTCAGCAATGTACAGCATAGGCAGGGAAACCTACAAAAAGTGATAAGTGTGATACATGTGCACAGAACAAAAGGGCACATAAACATTGAAAATGACCTCAACAAACTGGAAAAACCCCTAACCAAGCTGGCCAATAGTGATAATATTGGGAAACAGCAAGAAACACTACTGAGAAAGCTCCCAAAAAAAGATATTAAGCGTGGAAGGGTCTATGCTCTGTCCCCCGACAAGGTGAATGTTCCCACAGTGAAATAGCGCTGATCAGGGCTTTCCCTTATTATTGGACAGGTATCCTATGGTGTGCACATGTCCCGCAACAGCAGGGTGGACATGTCAGAATGGGCAACTGGACAGATGCCGGAAAAGGGGATACAGAGGGCCGCAGGCGGCACATGCTGTGGTGCAGCTGGACCACAGTGCAGACTAGGGTGATGCTTAGGTGGCCCATACGAATGCTAAAACAGCAGAGCAGCCAGACAGCAAATGATGAAGGCCCAACATGGGCGCGATTGTGTTTCCCACAGTGTCGCAGGGGATAGTACCCAGCAGCTACCCCCAAGGGCACAGAACAGTGGCAGGCGGTGCTGGGGGGAAGTGTGGACAGCTATGCAGGCACTCCTACCCCATAACCCGCACCATAAGTAGCCGCCTACCGGCACACTGGATGGCCTGAGACTGCTCACCACCAGCACCACCAGCAGAAGGGCATGTCAGCATGGTGGCAGAGGGGTACTGGTGGTGGAGGGGGCAGTAGCAGCTGCCCACAGCAGACTATGGCCTAGCCCTGTGTAGGTGGGTGCCGTGCACTGCAACAGACAGGTCCTGTCTGACAAACAGTCATGGAATCCCCAGGGAATTCACTCTTTCTGTGGCAACATGGTGGCACAGTGCACACAGCCACTGTGTTCAGGAGCAGAAGATCACAGGTTCAAGTCCCAGCTGTGGTATCTGCCAACCAAGTCCCCATATTTTATCCACTACTAAAACATGGTAATACAGACAGAACCGTTACTGCAGATAATGTAAACATGCCCAAAACACCTACATTTTACCCTACAGAGCACAGACACCATAAACATGTGCATTACCTAGAGCAGAGTCTCCCAAAAGAGGTCCTGGAGAGCCAAACACCATTCAGGTTCCATGCTGCCTCCAAAACATATGGCTGTGCTGCATTTCTATGCACCGCCCCCATGGTATGCAGATGTATCTCATGCATATTCATTAGGGACAGCATGAAAACCCGAACAGTGTTTGGCCCACCAGGACAGGAGTTGGGAACCTCTGCCCTAGAGCAGCGGCCAACAGGGGCAGACACACCCGCACCCACAGGCTCCATTATCCAAAGCCACCTGGAGAGGCAGGATAGTGGGCCCTGTGTGCATCTCCCAATACTAGCACTTGCATACCTTAGCAATGCCACCCTAAACCTGGGAACACGGTACACATCTATCAAAAGGTTGCTATGATTAATGCAGATAGCAATTCCTAGGTTAAGCACAATTCTCTGATTGAGCTGCATCATAGCAACCTTTCTGATGTCTGTGGAGTGTGCTACAGGTCTTGTGTCTGACAGTGTTTACCACCCTGGGGAGTGACTCCAACAGTATTGCATACCATAGCCATGCCTGCACTGTGCCCAGGACTGGTGTGGTGGCCAGGGCTGCCAAAAGCCTCTATAGTTGCACAATGCTGGTATATGGGAGTGTGTGTCTGTCTATCCAGTGTGTGGTGGCTGCTAACACCTTCCTCAGCCCACACTGCTTGCACTGGTGCCAGTGTTAGCCTTCCAATGTGCATAATGAGGAGCACAGTACTGTGAGTATAGCATGGACAGGGTGGACTGGTCTGGATGCATCTGCACAGGGCATAGGGCAATGGCTGGGACATTGTAGTGCCCGGCCACCACCTGCACGGACAGGGTGGCCACAGCATGTCCTGCTGGGAGGTCACTTTCACCCTGACTGTGCAGTGATCACGGCATGGCTGGGTTCCCCCATAGTGCGATACAGTGTTTCTTTTAAGTGATATATATGGGTTCTGTTTTCTGGGGTCCAATCACTGACTTATCTGCTTGGTGGGTGTGCTCACATCCCAGGTTTGGGTGCAGACATCTTCTCCAGGAACATGCATTATGGTCTAGCTAGCAGACTGTCTGCAGTTTGTATGTGTGTGGTTGGAACACCTTGCAGGGTGCAGCGGCTGGTGACTCACTGTGCTTGCTGCTGGAGAACGTCAGATGGTGGTGCAGGGCAGCTGTGCATTTCTAGGCCTACTGTCTGTCTGCCATTGTCTTATTTATGGATGCATACAGATCTGCATTGACTGCCCTGTAAGGTGTCTATTCCCCAGCAGGACTGGGGTTGATGGTCCCCTCTACTGTCACCATTGCAGGGGAGTAGAATGTGGATCTGTTGGTGGGAGATCCTGTCCCCCACCCTGAGCCACAGAGGGGGGGTTGGGTGGTGGTACGTAATGCGCCTGTGGGTCCAAACACCCCCCTTCACTTAAATCATGTGACCATGGCACCCACACAGGGTATGCACTTTTCTGGGTGCATCATAGTCCACAAGGGCTAGATGTGAAATACAGATGGTCACAGGCATATCCTAGGGGTGTTTACAAGGACTACCTATCACACATTGGCACTGATGGGGACCTGCAGCATAGCCTATCTCAGCAAAGCCAGGTGCTGTGAAAATGGTGCTGGCCACCCCACCTCACCCTCAGGGTGAGCACAGGACCCACACACTGTGACGGTCTGTAGCTACTCTGTGCCACTAACACACACCGTCGGCACCCCCTACCAGGCTGAGGTGCTGTGGGGTTCATACCCCATCTTGTGATCATCTGTAGACTGCTGATTTGCATGTGCTGTGCATCCTGGGTACGGGTGAGTTGACCCTATCCTGGTAACCACAGCAGAATGCTTGTGTGGTGCCATGCAGTCCTCCTGTAGCCAGCCAGGGGCTTGTTAGCAGCTGTAGCTTACTGGTTACTTCACTGCCTGTGGAGCCAGAGGTCATGGATTCAAAACCCACAGTGGGGTTCATTGATAGGGCTCTCTGAGGCATTGTCTATTTTTAATGTACATTAGTGCTGCCAGCAGAAACACCCTCAGAGTACTGTTGCCTTAGGGCGCCTTATATGGCGCCCTATGAAGTGCCTTATACAGCGCCCTATGAAATGCCTTATACGGCACCCTATGAAGCACCTTATACGGTGTCCTATAAAGCGCCTTATAAGGTGTCCTATAGGGGACATTATAGGGTGCCTTGGCAGACAGCGCACTTTATAATGTGCCTTATGGAGTGCCTTCTAGGGTGCCTTATGCAGCATCTTAGATTACGCCACTGTGAGGGTGTGTTTGCTGGCAGCACTAATTAAAGTAAAACTAAAATTCCTCACAACCCAATACTTAAACATAATGCCTCAGCCAGCCTTATTCATCAGACACACTGGGGAATCAAACCCATGACCCCTGTACCATCAGTCAGTGTAGCAACCATTGTGCTACAGCTCTGTTTCTGTGTTTGCATGTCTGCGTGCCTTTTTAAGATTAACGCGCAGAAACGTGCCACGGCTCCATCATGTAACGCTCGTTAATTTATGGTGCCTTGTAACACGCGTTATCGGTAATGATGTACCGCCCATGTCCTTATTTGGGTATTTCTGCCTCTACCGCGGATCCTAATGCGAATGGCATTACCGCAGTTTAGTAAACATACCCCATAGTTTTAGTATAGTTTCTAGGACTTGGGGTTAAAAAAAAAAAAGGACAAGCAAGTTCTGTGCCTTTAAATTCGGCAAGTACTCTTACTTTGAATGTGCAGGAGGCTCTCCTCCAATCTGGTCGGTTCGCTTCCCCTGGTGGGTATTTAGGCAGTGCCCACTAAAAGAGCAGAATTTGCTCCGGTTCGAGAGCAGTAGAGGAGCAGAACTGGAGTGGTGCAAAGCCAGGCGCTTAACAGAAGTGTTGCCTGTGAACGTGCTTTGGCTGTCCGCGGCGATCATTCAGCGTCGGACTTTGCGCAGTGCACGGCCCTTGGCCCCAAGCCAGGATTGGGTTCCGGAGGCAGAGAGGCAGAAGAGGCATGCTGGGTCCTTGCGGGGGAGGCCGGCAAAGATAAGAAGACCATGGTCTAAGCTTTTCCCGTCAGCGCGTTTGAGTGCGAATCGAGGGGCAGGCCTAGCCACGTGGCGTCAGTGCGTGAAGCGCAAGCACAGCATTGGGGCTTGCATAAGAGCTCTTTCGGGTGGAGCGGAGCCTCATTTGACGCTCTAACGAAGGGGTCTCACTATACAGCAGGTAGCTTTTGAATTCTATTGAAAAAAACAAAACAAAACAAAGGAAGATTTTTTCTCTTTGACCTTTTCGGTCTCCCGACTGCTTTCGGCATTAATTGTGACAGGGAGCAGGAAGGGCCTCCACGAGCCCTGCACAGTGCTGGGATGCCTTCTAGACCCCAATGTTTTGTCTGTGGGGCTAGGAGAGGCACAGTGGCAGATTCGGGTGTGTGTAAGGGCTGTACGAAGGAAGCCTTGGCCGTGCAGCACGCCGCAGAGGACAAGGAAGAGCGACTGGAGGCCAAAGCAGGTCCTTCGGTCACTCAGTCAGCGAGCGTACCCCTTGGGGAACCGATAGCAGGGCCGTCGTCTGCTCCGGACATTCTGCCATCACCTGCGGACTGGCCCAATGGGCTGGAGTCCATCTTCTTCACAGAATTTGTGGCTCTCCTGCAATTAGCAGTGGGAGCCTTCCCGCAAAGACAGGCGAAGGGAAACCCTGAGGGTCGTGGATTGAAGAGACTCGCAGCCGCACCCACTACAGAGGTTCAGGAAGGGGTCAAATGGCCGTGTATAGACAGAGATGTCAAAGATCAGTGAGTTGCTTCGGAGGGGCAGCTATCAGATGAGGAAGGCAGAAGTGTGGATCTTGAGGAGGAGTTAGAAGATGGAGAGCTTGCTGATAAGGAAGATCAGGCAAGAGTGGTGCGGGTCTTCCACAGGGATGAGCTGCCGGCGCTCATTGCAGAAACGCTAAGAGCACTAAACATGCCAGTCCCGGGGTCAGCGGAGGATGAGACCCTGGAGGATCCGTTGTTACAGGTTTTTTGAAAGACTCAAAGGGCGTTTCCCGTGCACAGGGTGTTTCAGGAAATGATTCAGGAAGAGTGGAATGTACCAGAGGCCCCTCTGAAGGGTTCAAGAGTGATGAGCCGGCTTTATCCTTTGGTGGATCAGGATAAGGAGATTTTTAACGCTCCCAAGGTGGATGCAGCCGTGGCGGCAGTGATAAAGAAGACCACTATACCGGTTGAGGGCAGTGCAGCCCTTAAGGATACTCAGGACAGGAAGTTGGATGCTTTGCTAAGACAGATTTTTTGATGTGAATGCCCTGTCGCTCCAGGCGGCTATCTGTGGAGCATGGGTGGCCAGGGCCTGTCTACGCTGGTCACAGTGGGTCCGAGGTGGACAGGAGGGTGACATGGCCGGGGACGCGTCAAGGCTGGAGTCAGGAGCAGACTATCTAGCGGACATTCACTACAATATTATGTGGGGTTTGTCAAAGAGCATGACATCGGCGGTAGTGGCAAGGCGTTATCTGTGGCTTCTCAGTTGGGCGGTGGATAACTCGTCTAAAACAAGGCTAAGTAAGCTTCCATTTAAAGGGCGGCTATTGTTTGGTGAAGACCTGGAGAAGTTGGTCAAGGATCTGGGTGAATCTAAGGGCGGTAGATTACCCGAGGACAAGCCTAAACAAGGGCAAACGGTTCCCGCCGGCAAAGGGCAGCAGCAGGATTTTCGCCGGTTTCGTTTCCAAAGGTATACTTCAGGTAAATGAGGCAGATTCCCCAATAGAAGCAGGGGTTTCGAGGATTTTGAGGAGCAGGGAGAGGATTTGGGGCCCCCTCCTCTTCCTCCTCTTCCTCCAGCCTTAGAAAGTCGCAATGAAGTCAGGAGGACCCAGGCGCCTCTAGTTCCCATAGGAAGGCGGTTGCAGGAGTTCTATGCCGCCTGGGTCCAAATCACCTCTGACCAGTGGGTTCTAGAGGTCATCCGAGAGGGGTATGCACTGGAGTTGCAACGGCCAGTGTGAGACACTTTCGTACTGTCCCCCTGCAAGTCGTCGACCAAGTGCGAGGCGGTGCGGGAGACAGTACGAAGGCTTCTAGGCCTCAGGGCAATAGAACCGGTGCCTCTAGACCAATACGGCTGCGGTCGGTACTCCATCTATTTCGTGGCACCGAAGAAGGATGGCAGATTTCATCCAATTCTGGATCTCAAGGGAGTGAATCGTTGTCTTTGCGTGTCTCACTTTCACATGGAGACTCTGCGATCAGTAATAGTGGCGGTGTGAAGAGGAGAATTCCTCACGTCCCTAGATCTGTCAGAGGCGTACCTTCACATTCCCATACGGCCGGATCATCACAGATATCTCCGCTTTGCAGTTCCTTTCGGTCAGTTTCAGTTCTGAGCTTTGCCTTTTGGACAGGCAACGGCGCCACGCACATTCACCAAGGTCATGGTGGTGGTAGCGGCGGCCTTGCGAAGGGACGGAATTCTGGTGCACCCGTACCTAGACGATTGGTTGATACGGGCAAAGTTGAGAAGCGAGAGCGAGAGGGCTACGGCCAGGGTAGTGGCCTTTCTGGAGAGTCTCAGTTGTGTAGTAAATATGACAAAAAGCCAGTTGGTTCCCTCGCAGTGCCTAGAGTACTTAAGGGCTTGGTTCGACACGAAGGCGGGACAGGTGTTTCTACCTCTGCAGAGGGTGCAGGGGCTGTGGAATCTGGTCCGAAGCTTCTTAAGCAGCACGGCACCCACAGCTTGGCAGTACCTGCAGCTGTTGGGCGCAATGGTGGCACCGATAGAGTTGTTGCCTTGGGCGAGATCCCACATGAGACCATTGCAGAGAGCGTTGCTCAGGCGCTGGTCACACCAGCGGGACCCCGTGTCGCGGAGACTTCCCTGTCCAGCGGAGACACGTGTCGCCCTTCACTGGTGGTTGATTCCCGGGTCGCTGGAGAGCGGGAAGCCATTGGAGGTGCCCGACTGGGTGCTGTTAATGACGGATGCCAGCCTCCTGGGATGGGGAGCCCACTTCCAGGGGCGGTTCACGCAGGGATAGTGGACTGCCCAAGAGAAGACTTGGTCGATCAACAGACTAGAGTTGCCAGTGGTGTCGCTGGCCTTGCAGAGTTTCCAGGCTTACCTCAACGGGACAGCAGTTCGAGTGTTTTCCGACAATGCAACAGTGGTGGCTTATGTCAGTCAGCAAGGGGGAACCAGCAGTGTGGCGCTGGAAACTGAGGCAGAGCTCCTGTGCGGCTGGGCCGAGGAGAACCTCCTAGCATTGTCGGCAGTGCACGTCGCAGGGGTGGACAATGTGGAGGCCGATTTCATAAGTCGGGTGAAGGTGGATCCAGGAGAGTGGGTCCTTCATCAGGAGGTGTTCGACATGCTAGTGTGCCGCTGGGGCATGCCGGTTATGGACCTCATGGCAACGTTCCAGTTGGCAAAGGCCAGTCGCTTCTACTGCAGATGAAGAGAAAGATTGTCAGAGGGCCTAGATGCTCTCATTCAAACCTGGCCGGAGGATCAGCTTCTGTACATCTTTCCCCTGTGGGTTTTGATAGGCAGAGTGGTTCAGCGTATAGAGAGGTTCAGGGGGCAGGTAATTTTGATTGCACCAGATTGGCCCCGTTGACCTTGGTATGTGGATCTGATAAGGCTCCTGGTAGCGAAGCCGTGGTGCCTTCCAGCCCGGGCAGATCTGTTATTGCAGGGTCCTCTGCTCATGCCTCACGTGGATCGGTTCCCACTTACGGCTTGGCTATTGAGAGGGCTCGGTTGAAGACGAGAGGTTATTCTATGGCATTAATTACCATGTTGTTGAAGGCCAGAAAAAGATCAACATCCTTAGCGTATGTACGAGTCTGGAGAGTTTTTGAAGTGTGGTGCAGCAACAGGAAGTCAGAGGTGTTAAGAGCGACCATTCCACAGATTTTGGAGTTTCTGCAGGATGGGTTCGGCAAGGGGTTAGCTGCCGCTTCCCTTAGGGTGCAGGTTGCAGCCTTGTCATGTTAGAGGTAAGATAGGTGGTCATACGCTCGGGGGCATTTGGATATTAAGCAGTTCTTATGAACAGTATCTCTGTTGAGACCGCCTGGTAGGCACATAGTACCTAAGTGGCACCTACCATTCGTGCTAGCGGCGTTGGAACGGGAGCCATTTGAACTCCTGGACCCAGCATTGGTTAAGGATCTCACCTTGAAGGTTGTGTTCTTGGTGGCAATCTGTTCAGCAAGAAGGATTTCGGAATTGCAGGCGTTATCCTGTAAGGAACCTTATCTCTCGTTTTTTGAGTCTAAGGTAGTGTTGCGACCAGTGCCAGCCTTTTTGCCCAAAGTGGTATCGGCTTTTCACTTGAATCAGGTCATCTCCTTACCGGTGTTCAGTGGGGACACGGGGGGGGGGGGGTCCAGTCACAAGAAAATTGGATGCCCAATGGCCGTTAAAGTATTTGCGTCGGACGGCGAGTTTTCGCAGATCGGAGAGACTTTTTGTCCTCTTCATAGGACCCAGAAGGGGAGAAGCGGCGTCAAAGGCCTCCATCGCTAGATGGATTAAGGAGGCAATTGCGTCAGCATACGTGTTGAAGGGTAGGCCGTTACCGGAGGGGCTAAGGTCTCATTCCACTAGAGCTCAGACAGCGTCCTGAGTGGAATTTCATTTAGTGCCGCCAGCGGAGATTTGTAAGGCAGCAACTTGGTCATCATTGAATTCTTTTGTAAAGCATTACCGACTAGATGTTCAGTCGGAACAGGACGCGTATTTCGGGTCGGCTGTACTTCAGGCTGGTATGGTGGGTCCCTCCCGTTGACTTACTGCTCTGGTACATACCCAGAGGTCCGGGATTAGACTGGAGAGACGATCAGGAAGGTGAAATTAGACTTACCTGCTAATTGTTGTTCCTGGAGTAAATCCAGTCTAGTCCCGAGTCCCTTCCCAGTGTGATGTTTCTATGGATTGACGCCTGAAGGTCTTGAAGGTGACAGGTAAGAAGAATTTTAATAGCAATTGTCAGTTCCCTGGGGAAGGAGGTCTTATCTTTAAGGCGTGGTCCTTTCAATCAGGTGAGGGGACGGCCTCAGCACGTTTGAAGTTTAAAGTTATTAGTGGACAAGTAAATTCCCTTATTTCAATGTGAGTGTTCAAGTTAGGAACAACCTTTGCAGTTGATACTTACAGTAGGTAAGTGAGGTTGATACTTACTGGATACTTGTTGCTCCGGTGAGTCTGCTTTGTCAGTAGCAAACTGATGGATGAAGGCGGCTCCAGGGAGGATATACAGATGACATCACAAAAGAGGGAGGTTCCTCAGTCTCCAAGCTGCTGAATAAGGTGGACAACCCAGAGGTCCGGGACTAGACTGGATTTACTCCAGGAACAACAATTAGCAGGTAAGTCTAATTTCACCTTTTTTCCCAAAGAAGCAAATCCCCCCTCCCATTTTGTTTAGATCATTTAGATTCAATTTAGATACCTTGGACCCAATTACCATTGGGGCACGTCCGGCCTGTCTGGACATCCAAAATCTGGATGAGCTGGATTGGCATCCAATTCTGAACCCACAAGAGCTATATGTTCCAGCGGGATCAGAATCTGGTGCAATGGGCCTGGATGTGCAGGACAAGCCCCGATACTGTGCTGTTGCCTGTTCCCCATACAACCATCCATGAGTGCCATAGTGTCCTTCACCATGGCACAGGGAAGGCATGCAGGAGCCCCAATCAGCAGCAATCAAGGTCAGCTACCCATTCCCACTGGCTGACCACTGATTGGGCCTGTCAAGGCCATGATCGGGCAGCAGGGCTCCCCCTGCAGCACTCACCTGGTCGGTGCTGGACCCGCCATGCTGTCCTCCAATGTCGGGGGGGGGGGGTGTCTTATTCCATCTCTGGGGTGGAATAAATCCCTTGTCTAAGAAGACAACCCTGAATGTACAGGACCGTGACCACAATCGGCTCTGTACATCTGAGGTCAGGATCCCGCCTCTGCCCCACCCTTGCTCCTCCTCCTGCTCCTGTCTAGAGCTCCCCACACAATGCTGGTGTTTGGCATTCACTCCCTGCGAATAGCAGGAGTTGGTTGTCCAAACTGGATGCCCACCCCTGCTATTCACAGTTTACATTTATTGATTTTTCAGTTGTTATTATGTTTTTTGTTGCAGGGATTTATTGTCAATTGGAAACACTGTAGTAGTGTTTTTTGTTATAGCACTAATACACCTCAGCATAATACTGCCAAATCTACAACCAAATGGCTCAGTTGTTGGCAGCCCATTTCTTGCTCCTATCATAGCAGATCATGCTCATCTGCTTTCTAACCACTGTGAAAATCTTGGGCTGTCTGTTGGATGCAGAATTCAAGTTTGATAAGCAGTTTTTTGCTACAGTGAAGCATATTTTTTCCATCTTTGTCACCTTAGGTCTATTTGGCTTCCTTAGATAAACCTATGCCCTTGTTATCTCTAGATTGGATTATTGTAATTTTCTGTACAATGGTCTCCTAGTGGCAACACTTAGGGGTATGTTTATTAAAGGGTGTTAAGGTAACAGGTGTTAATGGCAGCGATCAGGGGTGTTAAATGCACAAAAAGCTCTGGGCGGGTAGGAGGAGTTCTGGCATTAAAGGCACAATGAGCCAATTAAGAGGCATTAACAGGACATCGGACATTAAGGTGTCAAGCGTGCACCTTAACAACTGAAAACGGCTGTCACGTTATTGCTGGATAAGGGAGCCCCAGCAAAAGCCAATATAAAGGTGATGAATGGAAGGACAGGTGAGAGATAAAGGGCCTGATAGATCCATGGGCATCCGATGGGCCAGCCAGTAAGTGCGACGAGCATGTGGGAGGCAGCTGTACCTATCCTGTTTCCAACAGTGGCCAATCCAGGTCACAAGTACCTGGCAGGTTCCCAAAAAGGGAAAATTCAGGCCACTTACATTCTGGGTGATGAGGGCCATATAGCCAACAGATTTGGACTGTCACATCTTACAACACATTTTTTGGAAATGGGAAATCCCTAAAATAGATCTATTTGCCATAAGTGAGAATGCATAAGAATCCCTCTGTTATTCAGTGTACCCATCCCCTGACCTTAAATTGGACTTAGCCACTCTACTCCACTAATATGCCCATTCTTTCATAACAGAAACCCTGCACAAATTGCAATAAAACCCAGTACAATGGTTCTCATAGCACCATGGTCACATCATCAGAACTTGTTCTCAGTCTACAGGACCAAGATGACTTTGGAGTAGCATACTGTGTTCAGGCGTTCTTTATCTTGCTCTGGCATGATACCATCACTCTCTCTCTCCCCATACCCAGAATGGTGTTGAAGAAAAGGAAGCAGAAGAGCACTCTCTTGGGTGCTCCTTCTGTAATGGCATCTAATCAGAAAACCCTGGAACAAGTGAGTTTCTACCACACAGGGGTGCCTTTGGCAGCAGCGGATCCAAGGCTGTCTGCAGCAGACCCAGTCAGTGCTTAGCCTTGATGTGTGCATGACTCCCGTCCAACCCAGAAGTCTTTCCCATGATGCTGGGCTGCTCCCCATGTTGGGTTGTACAAGCACAGTGGCAAGTATGGGAGCTGAGGTCTGGCATCTTTGCAGCAAGGGAAGGAGGTCTGGGTCAATTTCATGATGGTGCTGTTGCATAATGTTCTGACCTTCAGCTTCTGGCATGTGCTAGTTTTTCTAAACCCGTGCAGGTAACTTTGAATAGCTTATGCAGGTAATTTTGAATAGCTTATGCAGGTGCTGCTGGATAAGAAGTGTGAGGGGGGCCAGAAAGACTTTGAAGAGAAGAGGGACCAGGACAGAGCCTTGGGGAACATCACAGGGGAGGGGGGTGCTGATCGTGTAGGAGATACCAGAAAAGATGGAGAAAGACCTGGAGGACAGAAAAGAGTGGAACCAGTGAATCACAGAACCGCTGAGGCCAGCATCAGAAAGATGGGAGAGGAGAGTGCGATGATCCACAAGGTCAAAGGCAGCATTGAGTGTTGACACTCCAGTGTGATTCACATAATGCATTAATGTCGCTAGATGTAGTAATGAAGTAGAAGATATACAAATCTTACCTGAGGGATGCACCCAAACCTCTTTCTCCTTAGTGCATCCTGCTAATTTCCATCGTGCTAAATCATCCTGTAAACATTATCCTGTAATTCTGTAATATTATATTGCTGTGGTTGGGAACGTGTTGCACCATAGTGCATAACTTTTCCTCTGTTTCTAAAGTAGTTTCCTGTGCTAATCTATCCATTATATAATTCCCAAATTTCTCCCATACATCTACTTTCTAGTGTACCCTATCCATTGTCAGGCTGTAAGATACCCTTTATGAGCTCTTTCTGTGAGAATCTCAAATATTTCTGTAAATATTGCCACTTGCTATAATGGTTGGTCCTTAGCTGACAAATAACCTCCCCTCTTCCATACAGCACTGTAAGCATGGACAGATGAGAAAACATACTGTGAGTCTGTATAGATAATCAGATTTTCATTTTCATTCTGCCAAGTAGTGCTGCTATTTCTGCTTCATGTGCACTATACCCAAATGGCATTATATATTGATGTTGTCACTTAACTTCTCCTTTGGGCTTATTTGGCAGATTGCAAACCGAGAGACACCTTGGGGGATGTTTACTAAAAGCCGCAAATGTGCGCGCCGCAAAATAGCGCACGGAAACGCGGCACTGAAACACGAATAAACGCGTTTAAACGCCCCGCACACGTGCGTGTCACCCCCGCACAGGTACGCGGCTCACTAACGGGCCCCGTACAAGTGCGGGCCCGCAAATGTCCGATAGAGGCGTGGAACGGCGAAAGGAGGGCGGAGGAAGGCTCCGGAGGGGCGGAGGGACGGGGTCAATGGGTGGAGAGTGGGAGGGGAGAGGCTCCCCGCACAGTAGCGGGCCCGAATTTGCATGTAAAAACTACCGCGAGTGAAACACTCGCGGTAGAAAGCATTTAAAGGGAAGAGAAACCATTTCCGTCAGCAATGTACAGGAAAACCGGGGAAACCAGCAAAACGTGAGCAGTGTGATACATGTGCACAGCACAAAAGTGAAAATAAAAATAGAAAATGACCACAACAGAACTATTACAAATAGTAATTCAGCTGGGGAACAGTTATAGTGATGGGCAAATACAGAAATCACACCCAGCAAAGCTCCAGAAAAAAGAAATGAAGTTTGGAAGGGTCTACTGAGAGGAGACTCTTCCAAAAACCATTTCCACGTTATGGAGCTTTCCTGGGAGTGTTTGCTATGGTTGCCCATTAATATCACTGTTGCCCAGCGTGGTGATATTTTGTCCCACATTTCCCATGGTCATTTCCGGGGTTTATGTGCACTTTTGTCACCAGACAGGGTGCATATGCCCACAGTAGAATGGCGTAGAGCAGGGTTTGTGACTCCATCCTGCCAGGCTTACTGTCTCCAGGGGCTGCACTGTCTCTGTGGCCAAAGTGTGGTACAGCGGACAGAGTTATTATCTCTAGGACCAGAGGGCAGAGGTTCAAAGCCCAGCTGGGGCTACTGCCAATCCTGCCCACATATTTTTCCCACAACTAAACAGTGATAGTAAGGACACACCTTTCATGGCGGGGACATATGCAATGGTATGACATCTATCTTTTACCCCACTGAGCACAGACACCATGAACAGGGGCAGTACCTAGAGCAGAATCACCCAAATGCAGTCCTGGTGGGCCACACACCAGTCAGGTTCCATGCTGACACTCATACAAATGTCTGTGCTGTATATCTATGCACCACCCCCATGGCATGTAGATGTAGCCCATGCATATTCATGAGGGATAGCAGGAAAACCCGAACAGTGTGATGCAAACCTGGACTGGAGTTGGGAATCTGTGCCGTAAAGCAGCAGCCATCAAGGGCAGACACACCCACACCCACAGGCCCCATTGGCCAATGTCTCCTGGAAAGGCAGAACATTGGACCGTGCATGCAGCACCCACAACGAGCACTTGCATAACTTACCAATGTCACCCTACACCTGAGGTATACGGTACACAGCTCGGAGACGTTTGCTAGGAGCACAGGCAGGCAGTTATCCATACGTTACGTACATACTGCTAGTTGACCCCATCCAAACAATCTGTTAGGTGTTTGCGGGGCATGCTCCAGCCCTGGCCTCTGACGGTGCTTACCACCCTGGGGAGTGACCACCAGCTGTAATGCGTACCATATCCATGCCTTGCCATGCTCAGGACCGGTTTGGTGGGCAAGGCTACTTACCCCCTCAATCGTAGCACCATGATGGCAGAGGTGTGGAAGTGTGTGTCTGTCTATACAGTGGGTGTTGGCTGCAAGCCCCTTCAACAGCCCGCACTGCCAGCACTGTTGCCAGTATTGGCCAGTCAATGTGCATAATGAGGTGCAAGGTACCATGGGTATAGCCAGGGCAGGGTGACGTGGCCAGGATGCATCTGCACTGGGCATAGGGCCCTGGCAGGGACATTGGCTGGGATATTGTAGTGTCCGGCCACCACCTACACAGACAGGGTGGCCAAAGCATGTCCTTCTGGGGGATCATGCTCACCCTGACTGTGCAGTGACCACAGCATGGCTAGGGCCCCCCATAGTGCTGTATAGTAGTTCTCTCATGTGATAGATATGGGTTTCTCTTTGGGGCCCAGTTACTGATCTATCTGCTTGCTGTGTATGCAGACAGCCCAGTTCTGGGTGCATGCATCTCCATTGGGAACATGCACTATGGACTAACTAGCAGACTGTTTGTAGCTGATAAATGTCTTGCTATAATGGCTTGCAGGGTGCAGTGGCTGTTGGCTTGCTGCAGGGGAATATCTGGTGGTGGAGTGCAGCTTATCATACCCTGGGCTTATGTCTGTCTGCTATTGTGTTATGGCTGTGTATGGAGCTGCCTGCCTGGGGGGGGGGGTGGTTGTGTTCCTCAGCAGGACTGGGGTTGATGTTGCCCTCTACTGCCACCTTTGCAGGGAGGTAGAGTGTGGATCCCTTGATGGAGACCATGTTTGCCACTGGGGGGGGGGGTGCCTGATGGCGGCAGACAGGGATATCCATGGTGTTTGTGCAGAAACTAGCTATCTTACACATTAACACTGCTTTGGAACGCCCGCTTGGCCTCCATCAGCCATGGCAGGTGTTGTTGACCTGGTCCTGGCCACCTCATTGCACACTCAGGGTGAGCACAGTACCCGCACGATGTAACGGTGTGTGGCTACTCTGTGCCAGTAAAACACCCGGTCAGTGCCCCCTACTAGGCCAAGGTGCTGTGTGGGTGCACCCGGTCACTTCCCCCAACAGGGCCGAGGTGCTGTGGGGGTGCATTCCCCATCTTGTGTCCATCTGCGGACAGCTAATTTGCATGTGCAGTGCATCATGGGTACGGGTGGCCTAACCCTATCCTGTTGACACCAGCAGACTGTGCGGTGATGTGTAGGCTATCTGCAGCCAGCCAGGGGCCTGCTTACAGCTATGGAGCTGTAGCGCAATGGTTACATCACTGCCTGTGCAGCCAGAGGTTATGGGTTCAAACCCACAGTGGGGCCCTTTGGTAGGGCTGTCCACAGCTTTATTTTTATTTACTGTACATATGTCTATGCCGGCAAGACCACCCTCAGCTTACTATACCCATTAGGTGCCTCTGAGGGTGCTTCATAGGGCGCCCTGTAGGCCACCTTGTGGTTGCCATCCCTATAGGGTGCACTATACATTATCCTGTGTCGCAACATACATGCTGCCCTATAGGGGTCATTCAAGGGTGCCGTGGCGAACAGTGCACTGTAACATGTGCCTTATGGGCCGCCGTATGTTAACATGCTGGGAGAGTGCGTTTGCTAGTAGTGATAACAAAATATAATTATACAGCCTCCTACAGCACTCCTCAACATAATACATACTGCCTCAGCAGGCATTTTTCACTGGGCATTGTGAGGAGTTGAACCCCTGATCCCTGCACCATTGGTCAGTGTTTTAACCATTGTGCTGTGGCTCTGTTCCTGTGCTTGTGCATCAGCGCGCCGCCTTGTGCCTATCAGCGCGCCGCCTTCTGCCGCCCAAGGGGACCAGTGCGCCGCCTTCTGCTGCCCAAAACTAACTGTGCGCCGCCTTATGCCGTTCCAAATTAATTTGCCTCCTAAAACAATGTTAATCATTACAGTTACTGCCTCAGCTGACCTTTGTTGTTGCACACACTGGGGGATTGAACCCATGGCCCCTGCACCATTGGTCAGTGTCTTCACCCTTGTACCACGGCTCTGTTGTTTTGTATACTCAGCAGCGCGCCACTTTGCCTTTCCACGCGCTAATGTCGACCCCCGCACATTAGCGCGACGCACACACGTCCGGTTGCTTACTACCGTTTTTTTTCTATTTTCTGCCTGAACCGCCCACTCCTTATATGGCACACGCACACTAGCGCGGCCCCGCACGTTAGGAATGTTTAGTAAACATGCCCCCTTGTCTTTGTGATCAGTCAATAAACCAATATACAGCTTCTAATGGAATGTTAGTTCACACACTTCTCTTAGGGCTATGATAAACCTAACAAATGGGAGTTTTTTGAGACTTCTGATGTGAGTATCTCACTTTCCCCTATGGTAATTATTCATTGCTACATGGTGGGATTAGAGCCATCCTGAGGTCTTTTTCTCCTGACTAACTGTTTTAAGTGTTGAGTAAATGGAAGATTGGTTGTATTTAGTTCTTTATTAGTTAGTCTGGGATTAAGAAGGTACCAATAGAACAATTGTAACGGGACAATTCCTTAATAATTGTACCATAATGTTTCCAACTCTAGGAGGCAAAAAAGGTATAGTACCAGATTTCAGGATTGCTTGAAGGGTGTGATCACAGTATAGGATAACTTTCAATGGAGTTAAGTTTGCATATAAGAACATAAGAACATAAGATATGCCATACTGGGTCAGACCAAGGTCCATCAAGCCCAGTATCCTGTTTCCAACAGTGGCCAATCTAGGTCATACGTACCTAACAGTTTACTCAAAAGACACAGGTTCCACAATGCTTGTACTGGGTCAATCATTGATATCCTGGGTCCCTTCTTAATAATGGTTTATGGACCTTTCCTCCAGGAACTTGTCCAAACCTTTTTAAAACCCAGCAACACTAGCAGCCTTTACCACATCCTCAAGTAACAAATTCCAGAGTTTGATTACACGTTGAGTGAAAAAATATTTTCTTTTATTAGTCTTAAATAGTTTACCCTGTAGCTTCATTGCATGTCCCCTAGTCTTTCCATAAAATAGTATCACGAGCGTGTAACAGAATAAATGAGAATAATTTTAAAAGGGGGTAATCCCACACACAATAATCGCACCGATGAGACAACAAGACTGTGGAGAGCATATGTTGTACCTGATGTACTGATGCGGGTCCTTTGTTCACTTCCTTTATGATATGTAGGAACGCAGCATGCATAGTATTTTTTATGTCGGTGCATTTACATGCATATATATTATTTTCTTTTTTGTGGATATAGATCACTTTTTCATTTATGTTTTCTACGCCCTCGGTTTTGTGCAACATACGCTCTCCACAGTCTTGTTGTCTCATCGGTGCGATTATTGTGTGTGGGATTACCCCCTTTTAAAATTATCCTCGTTTATTCTGTTACACACTCGTGATACTATTTTATTCTGCTAAATGGATCCTCTTGGCCCTTCCCCCTCCCCCCCCTTTCCCCTTCCCTCTTTCCTCTTTCCTCCTTTCTCCTCTTCCCCTTTCTCCTCTCCCTTTCCTAACCCCCCCACCCCCGGTTTCAACGGATGACCATCCACCTCATACACCACAGATGCATGTTTTTACCGACGGCACTTTTGCATCTCTTTGTTATCTTTTAAACACACAAAGCTTTTATTTGGCAATGTTTGTGCTCTCTCTTTTTCATCATACAAGTTATCTGTTGCGCTTTGTAGTTTGGATTTACGTTTTATTTTTTGTGCAATCATTATAATACATATGTTCTCTCTTTTAAGTGTGACAGTGTTTTGTAGACACGTTTATATTACAGAACGTTCATAAATTGTTTCACATGCATTCAAAATGTTTTTTCACACATATTCAGTGTTTTATAGATGAGATTTTAGTTTGTTTTTATCCATATTTATTTTATATGTCAATGTAATCTATTTATCATGTTATGCCATATGTATGTTCCATTTGCATTTTAGTGTTTTTTGCATTCCTTTTATTTCTGATATCATTCATGTCTGTAAATTTACTGTGTTTCAGATTGGGAAGAGTAGTTGCTCCACCGCATAGATGTGTTTTTCACACCTTCTATGTGGTATTCTGGTAACCTTTTATCAATACAGTTTTTGTAATTTTTTGGTTTTTGGTTTTAGTATTATGCTCATGTTATGTGTGTTTGTTTTCTAGACCCCTGACGAAGGCTTCGGCCAAAACTTGTTAAGTTGGGTCCCTAATAAAGAATTTTAACCATTACTGTGGTAGGCTGTGGTCATTGCATTCCGCTGTACTTTTCGTTCCTGTTTATTTGCGGAAGGCCTCTTCTCTCCCTTTCACCTGTTTATTCACACCTTCAAAAAAACATAACAGATTAGTAAGACAAGATCTTCCTTGTCTAAAGCCATGTTGGCTGTCTCCCATTAGGCCATGACTATCTACATGCTGAGTAATTTTATTCTTTATGATGGTTTCTACCATTTTTCCCGGTACTGACATCAGGCTCACTGGTCTGTAGTTTTCCGGATCACCCCTGGAACCCTTTTTAAAAATTGGTGTTACATTGGCGATCCTCCAATCTTCAGGTATTAGAGATGATTGTAATGATAGTTCACAGTTACTAATAGCAGGTCTGCAATCTCATATTTCAGTTCTTACAACACCCTTGGATGTATACCATCCGGCCCAGGTGATTTGCTACTCTTCAGTTTATCTAATAGTTGTAATGTTGTGTTGTAACTGCTGCATTGTATTACTTTATCTCTTCTTTCCTCTCTCTCTCTTTCCTATTATTTTAATGGCGTTCCTTTTTCCTTTTCCCACAGCCTCATTTTTAATTTGTTTTAAAGTTTTATTGTAAACTGCTCAGGTGCCTATGGCGTTGGGCGGTATAACAAGTTTTAATAAACAAACATAAACAATACATCTTCCAGATGTATTGATATTTCCTTCAATTCTTCCGCACCTTTAAATACCACTTCAGATATGGGTAACATCCCTACATCTTCCTCAGTAAAGACCGAAGCAAAGAATTCATTCAGTCTCTCTGCTATCGCCTTGTTGCCTCTTAGTGCCCCTTTAACCCCTTTATCATCTAATAGACCAATTGACTCTCTCACAGGCTGTTTGCTACGAATGTACTTGAAAAAGTCTTTATTTTGCATTTTTGCTTCCACAGAAAGCTTCTTCTCAAATTCTACCTTTGCCTGCCTTATCAATGCCTTGCATTTGACTTGACAGTGCTTGTGCTGTTTCCAGGTTTCGTCGTTTGGCTCTTTTTTCCATTTCCTGAAAGATGATTTTTTGGCAACAACAGCCTCTCTGACCTCACCTTTAAACCATGCTGGCAATTTTTTGGACTTCCTTCCACTTTTCTTAAAGCGTGGAATACAGATGGTCTGGGCTTCCAGTATAGTATTTTTCAACAACACCCAAGCTTGATGTAAGTCTTTAACCTTTGCAACTGCTGCTTTTCGTTTTTTCTTTACTATTTTCCTCATTTTATCATAGTCTCCCTTTCGAAAGTTAAAAGGTAAGTATTGTGGATTTCCTTACTATCCCTCCTCCACTAACTAAATCAAGGGCGATCATGTTATGATCACTATTGCCAAGTGGCCCCAACACCCTTATCTCTTGCACTAGATCTGGTGTTCCACTAAGGACTAGGTCTAATATGGCTTCCCCTCTGGTCAGTTCATGAAGCAGCTGCTCCAAGAAGCAGTCTTTTATTTCATCTAGGAACTTTATCTCCCTAGCATGTCCTGCCATGACACTGACCCAGTCGATACTGGGGTAATTGAAATCACCCATTATTATTACTGCGTTGTAATGTTTGTTAGCTTCCTTGATTTCTTTGAGCATTTCATCATCCATTTGTTCATTCTGGCCAGGCAGTCGATAGTACACCTCCACTGCCACCGCCTTCCCCTTTTTCTTGGAATTTCAATCCATAGAGATTCTACAGCAAATTTTGTTTCCTGCAAAACTTTAATCCTTTCTGACTCAATGCCCTCTCTACCATAGAGCGCAACCCCTCCACCAATTTGATCAGCTCTATCATTATGATATAGTTTGTACCCAGGTATCACAGTGTCCCGCTGGTTATCCTCCTTCCACCATGTCTCTGAGATTACAATCATATCTAACCTCTCATTTAGTGCTATATATTCTAACTCTCCTATCTTATTTTTTAGACTTCTAGCATTTGCATAGAAGCATTTTAGAGACTGTATTTTATTCATATTAATTTGGCTATTGTTAGACATGTGTAATTTGTGATCTTTAAGCTCTGTCTGCTCCATACTCGAGGGCATTTGGGCTATTTTACTCTTTTTTGGAACCTCTCTGCTTTTGGTAGTATCCTTCAAGGATACATTCTTTCGAACCATCCGCTCTTAGGCGACTGTCGGCTTTCCCCTATTATCTAATTTAAAAGCTGCTCTATCTCCTTTTTAAAGGTTAATGCCAGCAGCCTGGTTCCATCCCGGTTAAGGTGAAGCCCATCCCTTTGGAAGAGCCCCTCCTTTCCCCAGAATGTTCCCCAGTTTCTAACAAATCCAAACCCCTTATCTCTGCACCATTGTCTCATCCACGCATTGAGACTCCGGAGCTCTGCCTGCCTTTTGGGTCCTGCGCGTGGAACAGGAAGCATTTCGGAGAACGCTACCCTGGAAGTTCTGGATTTCATACAACTTCTGGACTGCATAACTAGCTGCTACTACAGCTTGTTTACATTCTGTAAATCCCCTTTCTATTATGGTAAACATGCCTGACAAATATCCAACTATTTTCCCATCCCTCATGATGCTACTGTTGCCCAAGTAGTAGAGTTGTGAAAACTATTCAGCTCAATAGGTTTTGCATGGTCTGGTAAATATAGATTAGGTAGCTCATTTAAATCCCTGATTAAGGCTATTAACTCTACAACATCGTAAGGCTCACCGAAGTGCTGCCTTTTGGATTTCCCTTCAAATACTTCCTGCATTTGGCCACATCTTGCTCTTCTTGCATATCTTTTAACTGCAAAACAGTTGAAGTCCTTTTAATTCCTTACCTGGTTTCCCTTGCTCTTCTTCTATTAATCCCACATAATGAAAGATATGTGGCTGGATTTCTAGCCATGGTATATTTGCTAATCCTTCAATTACATTAAGTTTTGACTGTATGGCCTTTGAAAGTGTTTCCTTCAATGTTTGATAAACTAATGGTGACATCCCTGGATCATTATGAATAAAATTTGTTTGTGAGTCCCATTGTTCCTGAAATTTAGTTATGTATGCCATTAAATCTTCTCTCAACTTATATTTATTGCTCATTAAATTTCCCAAATTCTTTTGTGTGGGATATAATTCTTTTAAAGCTTGCCATATTTGGGTCTGTATGTATTAAATGCTGCTCCATCATGTGATATATTTGTGGTGGTTACAGTACTTAATTGTGCTGCCTAGAAGATAGAGTTAGTACTGTAAGATCCCAGTATGCGAGCCAGTAATGCTTTAACATCTAAACAGAGAGTATATCCTGCTGTTATTTTTTTAAAAGCTTGTATCCACGGTCCTTCTTCTCTCACTAATGGTGGTACAGTTTTTGCAATGGTATCTAAATCTGTAAAATTCCAAGGAACGTATTTCAAATTACCGCATGCTCCATGTAAAAGTGGCGTAATATTTTGTCCAGAATCTGGTTCATATTTCTCCCACACTTTCAATCCTGCTTGCATATATTCTTGATTCAATCTAGGATCTCCGGTCCCCTCTCATATACAAAACCTGGCTGTATTCATATGTGCTGTATCTAAGGAACCTTCCCGAGGCCACTGTAACATTTGAAACTGATTTGCAAGCATCCAGCCATACAAATTATCACTCCATCATTTAGTGTAATAACCATTCCTCTCTCAAGCACACACTATTTCTAAAGGTGTAGCTGTATTTATCCTACTGATCGGTTTCTTTCTTACTAGAGCAGTAGTTAAGGAAGATACTTTCTGACTTGTTTTACTACAGTTGCTCATTCTTTCCTCTCCTGTCTCAGGTTTCTTCTCTGAGAGTTTCGAACTGCCTGCATCTAACACTTCTATCTCGTCTGTTTGCATTTCTTTAGAAACATCCCCTTTACGTTGTTTAAGCTTAATCTTGTGCTTTCTTCTGTTCTGCTGCTTCCCATTGTTCTAAAATTTTCTTTTGCTTTTCTATCATTTCATCTATTCTCCTGTCACATACACTGTCTCCCCCTCCTCTTCATCAAATGCTTTTTCAGTTTCCTCATCTAACAACCTCTCTACTTCTCTGGTGAGACTCTTATCTCGTATAACGCATTCCTCTGGATTGTCCATATATTCCAGCTTCATACAGCCAGAAACTTTTGCCCACTGTTCCTTTTCATTTTCTATGTCTTTATACACTCTCTCTAAAATTGGACTAGTTTTAAAAGAAAATGTATTTTTATCTCTTGGGGGTGCCTCATATCCTTGCACTACCAAGGGTGCTTGTAGTGTTCTTGAGACTGCAGTTATACTAGTGTTAATTTCTTTCAAATTAGGATATAATTTCTGATACTCTTTCTCTCTCCTTTTATCTTTTAAATCTGTTGGAGCTGTGGGATTATATGGGGGTAGCAAATCACTCTGCCTTTCTGGGGTTATTCTGAGATACGAATAGCAGGGATGGAAGTCTAATGTTGGCCCTGAATGTCCAGGGTTGATGAAATGACCGAGGAAGTTATTCTACCTCCGAGGTGGAATAACTTCCCTGGTCATGTTCTTTTCAGCAGCCTGAGGTGCAGAAAGGGTTGGGGGGGGGGGGGAGGGCAGAGATAATTCCCCACAGCCCAGGAGGCTGGATCGGGGGTCAGGCTGTAGGGAATTAACTTGGTCAGTGGCGGTCTGCATCACGGCTTTTAAATGGAGCCGTGGTGCCATGACAACAGGAAGCCATGGGGCCGCAGCTCCATTTAAAAGCCCTGGCTGAGTTAGCCGTGCTATGGCTGTATGTGCGGGCCGGGACTGAATTGCAGTCCTGGCCTGCATGTACAAGCCTGTTTGCGATTCTGATCCCGTGGGGCTAGACGTGCTCCGTGGGATCAGAATCATGATTTTCTTTGTCCATCCAGGTCAGCCCGAATGTACAAAGGAAATGTATGTTGGGATCAAAACCAAATTACTCAGCATGTAGATAGTCATAGCTTAATGGGAGACAGCCAACATGACTTTAGACAAGGAAGATCTTGTCTTACTAATCTGTTATGTTTTTTTGAAGGTGTGAATAAACAGGTAGACAAAGGTGAGTCAGTTGATATAGTATATCCGTAGTTTCAGAAAGCCTTTGACAAGGTCCCTCATCAGAGACATTTGGCAAAATTAAGAAGTCACAGATCCAGAACTGAGACACGAACTGAGATAACGAAGAAAAACCTACTACAACATCCTGGCACTGCTGGAGCTCACCTAACAGCGAGCTCGCGTACCTTCACCATATCAGCCAGTTCTTCAACGCAGCAAGTATAGCCTACTTTGAACGTCTGCTTAGATGGTCTATCTATTTACGCTATTACTAAATTATATTAGCTTATCCTACCCCATCGCTACAGTTGTTAGTAATCTCCTAAATAACCATTATCCGACTAACTGTTGCCACTAGATCA
Source organism: Ichthyophis bannanicus (assembly GCA_033557465.1). Lineage (NCBI taxonomy): Eukaryota > Metazoa > Chordata > Amphibia > Gymnophiona > Ichthyophiidae > Ichthyophis > Ichthyophis bannanicus. The sequence goes on along the minus strand of CM066036.1, from coordinate 298,313,459 downwards.
GTTATAATTACTGTTGCCAGTAGATCAGTTACAATTACTGCTGCCACTAGATCAGTTACAGTTTACTGTTGCCACTAGATCAATTATAATTACTGTTGACACTAGATCAGTTACAGTTTACTGTTGCCAGTAGATCAGTTATAATTTACCGTTGCCACTAGATCAATTATAATTACTGTTACCAGTAGATCAGTTATAATTTACTGTTGCCAGTAGATTAGTTATAATTACTGTTGCCAGTAGATCAGTTATAATTACTGCTGCCACTAGATCAATTATAATTACTGCTGCCACTAGATCAGTTACAGTTTACTGTTGCCAGTAGATCAGTTATAATTTACTGTTGCCAGTAGATCAGTTATAATTACTGTTGCCAGCAGATCAGTTATAATTACTATTGCCAGCAGATCAGTAACTGTTCCAGTAGCTCAGTTACAATTACTGTCGCCGGCCGCCCAGTTACTGCTGCCAATAGCCTAGTTACAATTACTGTTGCCAATAGCTCAATTGTAATTACTAGCTGGCCCCATACTGTTGTCAGTAAATCATCTTCTTAGTATTCTGCAGTACTTATTACTATTACCAGTACAAGAAAACTCATCTCATAGACACAAATGACACACACAACAACCATGCTTCTAAAAGCGTCCTACACCTGCATCCTCCTAACATTCCTAATTGACCTAACACTAAGGGGTATGTTTACTAAACCTCGCACAATTGCGCACCGCACAATAGCGCACGGCAATCATGCACTTAAGCGCTAAGTGCCCCGCACAATTGCACGTCACACTAATGGGCCCACGCACAATTGCGCGCCGCACTAATGGGCACGCACAAGTACGCGGCCCGCAAATGTCCGATAGAGGCGTGGAAAGGGCGGAGGAAGGCTCCCGAGGGGCGGAGAGACGGGGTTAATGGGCGGGGAAGGGGAGGGGAGAGGCTCCCCGCACATCAGCAGGGCCGAATTTACAAGCAAAAACTACCGGGAGTGAAACACTCGCAGTAGAGTGCATTTAAAGGGAAGATAAACCATTTCCGTCAGCAATGTACAGGAAAACCAGGGAAACCAGCAAAATGTGAGCAGTGTGATACATGTGCACAGAACAAAAGTGCAAATAAAAATAGAAAATGACCACAACAAAATTACTAAAAAGCGTAAGTCAGCTGGGCAACAGTGATATTAATGGGCAACAACACAAAACACTCCCAGGAAAGCCCCCAAAAAACGAAATGATTTTTGGAAGGGTCTACGGAGCGGAGACCCTTCCAAAAATCATTTCCTTTTTTGGGAGCTTTCCTGGGAGTGTTTTTTATGGTTGCCCATTAATATCACTGTTGCCCAGCTTGGTTATCTTTTTTCCCCCTTTTTTCGTGGTCATTTGCGGGGTGTATTTGCACATTTGCCTCCAGACAAGGTGAATGAGCCCACAGTAAAAATGTGCAGAGCAGGGTTTAGGATTCTGCCGGCCAGGTTTCCCATCCCCAGGGACTGCACTATCTCTGTGGCCACAGTGTGGTGCAGCAGACAGAGCCAGTACCTCTAGGACCAGAGAATCATAGGTTCAAATCCCAGCTGGGGCTCCTGCCAACCCAGTCCCCATATTTTACCCACCACTAAACAGAGATAGTAAAGACACTCCTTTATTGCAGAGAACATAAGCATGGTTCCAACACCTGTATTTTACCTAACACCACACACACCATAACAATGGGCATTACTGACAGCCGAGTCCCCCAAATGCAGTCCTGGAGTGCCACAACTCAATCAGGTCACATGCTTTTCCAAGATAAGGACATGCCAGCATGTTGGCGGAAGGGTACAGGTGGTGGCAGGGGCAGTGGCTGCTAGCCACAGCAGACAGTGGCCTAGCAATGTGCAGGCTGGCACCGTCAACTGCAACAGACAGGCCCTGTCGGATGTACAGTCATGGACTTCCCAGAGAATTCAGCTAATCTGTGGCTACACGGTGGTGCAGTGCACATAGATAGTGTGTGCAAAAACAGAAAGTCACAGGTTCAAAGCCCAGCTGAGGCTACTGCCAATCCTGTCCACATATTTTTCCCACAACTAAACAGTGATAGTAAGGACACACCTTTCGTGCCGAGGACATATGCATTGGTAATACGCCTATCTTTTACCCCACCGAGCACAGACACCATGAACAGGGGCAGTATCTAGAGCAGAGTCTCCCAAATGCAGTCCTGGAGGGCCACGCACCATTCAGGTTCCCTGCTGCCTCTAATACAAATGCCTGTGCTGCATAGCTATGCACCACCCCCATGGCATGTAGATGTAGCTCATGCATATTCATGAGGGACAGCATGAAAACCTGAACAGTGTTTGGCACACCAGGACTGGAGTTGGGAACCTCTGCCGTAAAGCAGCAGCCAACAGGGGCAAGCACACCCACACCCACACCCACAGGCCCCATTGGCCAATGCCTCCTGGAGAGGCAGGACATTGGGCCCTGCCTGCATCTCCCAATACTAGCACCTGCATACCTTAGCAATGCCACCCTACACCTGGGTATACGGTACACAGCTCTCAAACGTTTGCTATGAGTACTGGCAGATAGACATTCCTCTGTTAAGCACAGTTTGCTCTTTGAGCTCCAACATAACAATCTGTCTGATGTCTGCGGTGCGTGCTTCAGGGCTGGTCTCTGACAGTGTTTACCACCCTGGGGAGTGACCCCCAACAGTACTGCATAGCATATCCATGCCTGTACTGTGCCCAGGACTGGTGTGGTGGGCAAGGATGATAAGCCCCTCTATAGTAGCACAATGCTGGCATACGTGTGGGAGTGTGTGTCTGTCTATACAGTGTGTGTTGGCTGCAAACACCTTTCACAGCCCACACTGCCAGCACTGTTGCCAGTAATGGCCTGCCAATGTGCATAATGAGCAGCAAGGTACCATGGGTATAGCTCAGACAGGGTGGGCTGGCCAGGATGCATCTGCACAGGGCATAGGGCACTGGCAGGGACATTGTAGTATGTTTACTAAACACCGAAAATGTGCGGGTCCCCGTTAGTGTGCGTGTGCCATATAAGGAGTGGGCGGTTCAGGCAGAAAAAGGAAAAAAAACGATCGTATGTGTGTGTGTCGCGCTAATGTGCGGGGCCCACAATAGCGCGTGGGAAGGCTAAGTGGGGCGCTGCTGGGCACATATAGGAGCAGAGCTGTAGCACAACGGTGAAGACAATAACCAATGGTGCAGGGGCCACGGGTTCAGTCCCCCATTGTGTGCAATGAAAAAGGCCAGCTGAGGCACCACCTTTAATGGGTAAAAGCAGTTCAGGAGGCAAATTAATTTTGGACGGCATAAGGAGGCACACTGTTCATTTTGGACGGCATAAGGCGGCGCACTGTTCTTTTTGGGCGGCACAAGGCGGCACACTGTTAATTGTGGGCAGCAGGAGGCGGCGCGCTGATGGGCATAAGGCTGCGTGTTGATGTGTGAGGAGGCAGTTTAACAGTGGGCGGCAGACGTGGTGCGCTGATGTGCAAGAACAGGCACAGAGCCATAGCACAATGGTTAAGACACTGATCAATGGTGCAGGGATCAGGGGTTCAATCTCTCACAATGCCCAGTGAAAAATGCTAGCTGAGGCAGTATGTATTATGCTGTAGGAGGCTGTTTAATTTTATTTTGTTATCACTACTAGCAAACGCACTCTCCCAGCATGTTAACATACGGCGGCCCATAAGGCACATGTTACAGTGCACTGTTCGCCAAGGCACCCTTGAATGTCCCCTATAGGGCACCATGTATGTTGCGACACAGGATGATGTATAGTGCACCCTATATGGATGGCAACCATAAAGTGCCCTATAGGGTGCCCTAAAAAGCACCCTCAGAGGCACCCTATGGGTACAGTATGCTGAGGGTGTTATTGCTGGCAGCAACATATGTACAGTAAACTAAAAAAATGCTTTGGACAACCCTATCACAGAACCCCACTGTGGGTTTGAACCCATGACCTCTGGTTGCACAGGCAGTGATGTAACCATTGGGCTACAGCTCTATGGCTGTAAGCAAGCCCCTGGGGTTGATGGTCCACTCTGCTGCCGGGTGGGGGCCCTGTTTGCCACCCTCAGCTGGGGGAGGTACATGGTGCTCTGGCATGGCCTCATTCAGCCATGGAAGGTGTTGTGGACCTGGTCCTGGGCGCCACATCACCCCCTCAGGGTGAGCACAGTACCCGAACAATGTGATGGTGTTTAGCTACTCTTTGCCGGTAGTCCACCCGCTCAGGACACCCTACCAGGCCGAGGTGGTGTGTGGGTGCACACGGACACTTCCTCCTACCAGGCCGGGGAGCTTTAGGGGTGCATTCCCCATCTTGTGTGCATCTGTGAACAGCTGATTTGCATGTGCAGTGCATCATGGGTACGGGTGGCCTAACCCTATCCTGTTTACAACAGCAGACCGTCTGTGAGGTGACATGCAGGCTCTCTGCAGCCAGCCAGGGGCTTGCTTATAGCTATAGAGCTGTAGCCCAATGGTTACATCACTGCCTGTGCAACCAGAGATCATGGGTTCAAACCCACAGTGGGGTTCTGTGATAGGGTTGTCCAAAGCATTTTTTTAATTTACTGTACATATGTTGCTGCCAGCAATAACACCCTCAGCGTACTGTACATATAGGGTGCCTCTGAGGGTGCTTTTTAGGGCGCCCTATAGGGCACTTTATGGTTGCCATCCATATAGGGTGCACTATACATTATCCTGTGGCGCAACATACATGGTGCCCTATAGGGGACATTCAAGGGTGCCTTGGCGAACAGTGCACTGTAACATGTGCCTTATGGGCCGCCGTATGTTAACATGCTGGGAGAGTGCATTTGCTAATAGTGATAACAAAATAAAATTAAACAGCCTCCTACAGCACTCCACAACATAATACATACTGCCTCAGCTAGCATTTTTCACTGGGCATTGTGAGGGATTGAACCCCTGATCCCTGCACCATTGGTCAGTGTCTTAACCATTGTGCTATGGCTCTGTTCCTCTTCTTGCACATCAGCGCGCCACGTCTGCCGCCCACTGTTAAACTGCCTCCTCACACATCAACACGCAGCCTTATGCCCATCAGCGCGCTGCCTCCTGCTGCCCACAATTAACAGTGTGCCGCCTTGTGCCGCCCAAAAAGAACAGTGCGCCGCCTTATGCCGTCCAAAATGAACAGTGCGCCTCCTTATGCCATCCAAAATTAATTTGCCTCCTGAACTGCTTTTACCCATTAAAGGTGGTGCCTCAGCTGGCCTTTTTTGTTGCGCACAATGGGGGACTGAACCCATGGCCCCTGCACCATTGGTTATTGTCTTCACCGTTGTGCTACAGCTCTGTTCCTATATGTGCCCAGCAGCGCCCCACTTAGCCTTCCCACGCGCTAATGTGGGCCCCGCACATTAGCGCAACGCGCACACATACGATCGTTTCTTTTCCTTTTTCTGCCTGAACCGCCCACTCCTTATATGGCACACGCACACTAACGGGGACCCGCACATTTTCGGTGTTTAGTAAACATACCCCTTAATTACTTAAGAACATTCAAAACCTACTCAAAGAAAAGGTCAATTAAACAAACTTAAAACCCCCAAAGATTTCATAAAAACAAATAAATCAACAAACAACAGAGCATTCTCACATGCAGCCCCAATAGCCTGGAATTCCCTCCCAGTTGAACTAAGAATGTTAACAGAGATTAATGAATTCCGTAAAAAATTGAAAACCCACCTTTTTACAATACACTACAATAGTATAGACCAGCCCTCAAAAGAATTAGATAAAGGCTAAGCAGTTTTTGTCTAACATCTTACTATAATAGAAAAAGATAACCCGCCCCATCTGCACCTGAACTACTCATTACGATTATACCTCACATAATACGTATATGTATATAATGTATATAATGTTGCACTGTTCTGTGCTAATCTGTTCTACATTTTCTGTTTTCTTTACATTGTTTATTGTTATATGACGTTATATGTAAAACAAACAATGCTTTGTTGACTGTTGTTATTTGTGAACCGCAGCTGATCTCTGGAAGCTGCGGTATATAAGTGCTTGTTAAATAAAATAAAATAAAATAGATAAATGGGATAGGAGGCAGTGTACTGTTGTGGATCAGGATCTTATATAGGATAGAAAGCAGAGGGTAGGGCTAAATGGCCAATTTTCCCAATGGAAAAAGGTGAATAGTGGAGTACCCCAAGGATCTGTGCTGGGTCCGCTGCTTTTTGAAATATTCAAAAATAACCCAGAAAAGGGAATAATGAGTGAGGTTATCAAATTTGCAGATGACACAAAACTATTTAAAGTTGTTAAAACCCAAGAGGATTGTGGAAAATTGCAAGAGGATCTTGATAACTTGGAAGACTGGGCATCCAAATGGCAGATGAAATTTAACGTGGAGAAGTGCAAAGTTATGCACCTAGGAAAGAACAACCCAAACTATGGTTCCACAATGCAAGGTTCCACATTGGGAATCACCACCCAGGAAAAAGATTTAGGCGTCATCATGGCTAACATGTTAAAACCCTCTGCCCAGTGTGCAGCGGAGGCCAAAAGAGCAAATAGAATGCTAGGTATCATAAAGAAAGGAATGGAAAATAAAATAAAGGATATTATAATGCCTCTGTATCATTCCATGGTGCGACTGCACCTTGAATATTGTGTGCAGTTCTGGTCGCTCTATCTTAAAAAGGATATAGCGTTATTAGAAAAGGTACAGAGAAGAGCCACCAAAATGGTAAAGGGGATGGAAGGCTACTCCTATGAAGAGAGGCTAAAAAGGTTAGGACTCCTCAACCTAGAAAAGAGACGGCTGAGGGGAGATATGATAAAGGTCTATAAATTAATGAATGGAGTGGAACGGGTCAACGTAGATCAATTGTTTATGTCATTAGAATATAAAAAGACCAGGGGACGTGCAATGAAGCTACAAGGTAACCTATTTAAGACTAATTAGAGAAAATATTTTTTCACTCAGTTTGTAATCAAACTCAGGAATTTGTTACCGTAGGATGTAGTAAAAGCTGTTAGTGTATCTGGGTTTAAAAAAGGTTTGGACGAGTTCCTGGAGGAAAGGTCCATAAACTATTATTAAAAGGGACATGAGATATCACTGCTTGGCCCAATACAAGCACTGAGGAACCTGTGTCTTTAGGGGAAACTACTAGGTACTTATGACCTAGATTGGCCACTGTTGGAAACAGTATACTAGGCTTGATGGACCTTGGTCTGACCCAGTATGGCATATCTTATGTTCATCTATCCTGCTACCATAAATTACAATGCTTAATGTGTAAGATTAGTGCTTTATCCTTTCTAGATTTAATTTGCTCCATTAATGCTGCTAGACACCAGGTTCTGGAGGCCCTTTCTCTGGCCAGAAGAAAGACGCCAGGAGCAAGAGTGACGATGACACAAATGCTTATTCCAAATACCTTTATTGGAGTTCCCCAACGCGTTTCGGCGGAACGCCTTCCTCAGGGGGGTAAGAAACTGACAAACATATCACAAAACATATTAAAAACACGTAGAAATGTAAAACATTAAATAAATTTCCCATCAGCCCCTGCGGGCCTAACAGAGACGCGAGGGAGACACTCTCCCTTCTCGCCTCTCAAAGCCTGCACGGAGGGGCTCAGCCGTCACGGAGGGAGGGAGGGAGGGATTCAGCCAGGCAGAGGGGGCCCCGCTGGTCATTCCATGCTGCCGCGGCAGCAGTGGTAGCAGCCAGCATTTTATTTTTTTTATTAAATTTTACTTTAGGCCGATGGGGGGGGGGGGGGTAGGACTGGTAATGGGCTATTGGGGGGGCTGGGACTCGAAATGGGCTGGGGGGGTTAAGACTGGAGGTGGGCTGATGGGGTTAGGACTGGTAATGGGCTGTGGGCTGTTGGGGGGATTAGAACTGGTAATGGGCTATGGGGGGTTAAGACTGGTAATGGGCTGTGGGCTGATGGGGGCTGTCTGGTAATGGGCTATGGGGGGCTAGGACGGGAAATGGGCTGGGGGGGTTAAGACTGGAGGTGAGCTGATGGGGTTAGGACAGGAAAGGGGCTGTGGGCTGGTGGGGGGGTTTAGAACTGGTAATGGGCTATGGGGGGGGTTAAGACTGGCAATGGGCTGTGGGCTGATGGGGGCTGTCTGGTAATGGGCTATGAGGGGGCTAGGACTGGAAATGGGCTGAGGGGGTTAAGACTGGAGGTGGGCTGATGGGGTTAGGACTGGTAATGGGCTGTGGGCTGTTGGGGGGGTTAGAACTGGTAATGGGCTATGGGGGGTTAAGACTGGTAATGGGCTGTGGGCTGATGGGGGGGTTAGAACTGGTAATGGGCTATGGGGGGCTGACTGAAAATGGGTTGATGGGGTTAGGACTGGAAGTGGGCTGTGGGCTGATGGGGGGGTTAGGACTGGCAATGGGCTATGGGGGCTGACTGGAAATGGGTTGATGGGATTAGGACTTGAGGTGGGCTGATGGGGTTAGGACTTGTAATGGGCTGTGGGCTGATGGGGAGGGGTTAGGACTGGCAATGGGCTATGGGGGGCTGACTGGAAATGGGTTGATGGGGTAGGACTGAGGCAGCCCGCCCCCACCAACACTCCTACCCAATCGGGGCAGTGGGAGTCCGACCGGGCAGCTCCAGCCCTCCTCAAAAGCGGCGTCCCTGCTCCGAGGGAGCCGCTTTGAGGCAGCCCGCCCCCACCAACACTCCTGCCCAATCGGGGCAGTGGGAGTCCGACCGGGCAGCTCCAGCCCTCCTCAAAAGCGGCGTCCATGCTCCGAGGGAGCCGCTTTGAGGCAGCCCGCCCCCACCAACACTCCTGCCCAATCGGGGCAGTGGGAGTCCGACCGGGCAGCTCCAGCCCTCCTCAAAAGCGGCATCCCTGCAGGGCGCGCCCACGCCTGGCGGGCCCGCGCCTGAGGGCCTCGCCAGAGGGCCCTTTGGCGTGGCCCTTAGGCGCGGCACAGAGGCGCAAACAACTTAGCAAAATCAACAGGAACGCCGGAACAAATACAGCGAAAATAACAACAGGACACCACAACCCACTACAGCACCAAAGACACAGCAACGATAACTGACGACCTCTCCGCCCTGTGCAATCAACACCGAAGCCCAGCCTGGTCTCAAACATCAGGTACCATCACCAATCATGCCACCTTTCTTAACCCCCATCTACCTCCTCACCCCCCTCTTGACCCTCTACCCTCCCTCCCCTCCCCCAATGCACTCAACAACCTGCTCTGGCCCACTCAAGCCACTCAACTCACACTCCAACCAAAACAAACACACCCACAGGCTCAGCACACAACTACTCACACTACCAACCCCCCACCCCATCACCACATCACCATATCTCTAATCAATGCACGCTCTGTCAGAAACAAATACCACATGCTCCATGACATAATCCCAATTGAGCAGATAGACATCCTATGCATAACAGAAACCTGGCTGACCGACACTGACACAGTACTAATGAACCAATTGGCCCCAGAAGGATACACCCTCCATCACCGCCCCCGGGAGCACGCCAAAGGCGGGGGTGTCGCCATCATAGCAAGAAACAACCTTCACTTCAGGACCCTTTCTTCGGAAACCACCGCCGAAGCTGACCTCCTCACCCTCACCAACAAACACCTCTCAATATGTCTAATCTACCGTGCACCCACTGCAACCACCGACCTACCAAAATTACTACAACACATATCGGAAAGCACCAGCTCGACTAAGGAACAAATCATCCTAGGAGACTTCAACCTCCCATCACTTCAGGAAGATCAAACAACTACATTCCACACCGCTATGACTGCAATGGATCTTGTGTAGATCATACAGAAACCCACCCATGAAAAAGGCAACACACTGGACCTCATCTTCCTCAACAACTCATCCACCGCCACAGCAAAGGACCCACGGATTTCGCCAGTACCTTGGTCTGACCACCACCTCATCACCTTATCCTACACTTACCAACATAAGACCACCAAGGATGATACTCACCACATAAGACGATTTAAACCATTTAACAAAGAAGACTTCTTAGAACAAATTCTACCCAAATTACAAACAAGCTCCGATGACATCGATGACCTCATAGACAACTGGAATACTATGATTTCCACAGCGTCTGAAGCTCCAACAAACATAACCACCACCAAACCCCCTTCCACAAGGGCTAGATGGTATACTCCCAGTCTCCAAAAGCTAAAAACAAAACTCAGGAGAACTGAAAGAAAATGGAGAAAAACCCATGACGAAAATGACAAAACAACATACATATATGAACTCAATGCATACCACTATGAGACTGACAAAGCAAAGAAAATCTACCACATGAAAATCATCAACGCCTCCATAAACAAACCTCGGGAACTCTTCCAGATAATCAAAAAACTGACAAAATCACCGCACAACTCCGACCAACTACCACAGCTCTCACCAGATCTACTGGCCCGACAATACAAACAGCTACAGCAACCACAAAACCCGCAGCTAACCTCGCAGTCAACTACAGAGAACCTCCACCTCAACTTGCACAGCAACTGGACCACCTTCAAGAAAACATCAACAGAAAAAATTTCAACCACCATCTCCTGCCTCAACACCACCACCTCCCCGCTGGACCCATGCCCCACTGACTGGATAAAGAAACCAAAAATCGAACTGAGCACACCATTAACCCGCATCGTCAACGAATCCTTCTCCAGAGGACACATGCCAGATGCCCTCAAAACCACGATCATCCGACCTTCCCTGAAAAAGCATAACCTGGACCCTCTAGACCCTGCATCCTATAGACCCATAGCAAGTCTGCCTTTCACAGCCAAAATAATTGAGAAGATCGTCCAGCAAAAGCTTCAGGAACACCTCGATGTTAACAACATACTGGACCCTCAACAACACGGCTTCCGCCCGCTACACGGTGTTGAGACCCTCATGACCACGCTGATGAACACCCTCCTCACAGGAACTCAAGGAAGACACTCCGGTTACGCCATGATCTTCCTCGATATATCCGCAGCCTTTGACACCATCTCCCACAACATCCTCATACACAGACTGCAGACTATCGGGATCAAGGACACCGTACTGAAGTGGTTTCAATCCTACCTAACTAACAGACAACAACTAATCCGCACCAGCGCTTCAACCTCCCCCCCATTCCAGCAACATCAGGGGGTACCCCAAGGATCCACTCTGTCAGCCATGCTCTTCAATATCTACCTCCAACCACTCTGCACAGTCATACGCACCCACAACGTCAGCTTCCACATCTACGCTGACGATATCATGCTCTATGCCCCCATTACAACCACAAACCCAACAAACACCCACCTGTCAGCGTGCTTTACAGCAGTGTCTGACTGGTTACAAACAAACAACCTCACCATCAACATAAAGAAAACCGAAGCCCTCATAGTGACAAAGGACCCAGACTTCACGCCACCCTCGCACCTCAACATAGGAACTACGAGCATCCAAATTCAACCACAGATAAGATACCTGGGCATTATTATTGACCAAGCCCTCACCTTAAAGCAACAGATCATTAAAACCTCCGGAACTATATTTCACAAGGCAAGAACAGTACAACGTCTCAAACCCCTCCTGGAACATCAAGACTTCCGAACAGTGATGCAAGCCATGACACTCCCACATCTGGACTACTGCAACATAATCTACCATGGACTTCCAGCCACACACATCACCCCCCTCCGAACTGCATTAAACACCACTGCGAGAATCATTCAGAGCGCAAAGAAAACCGGCCACATCACCCCAATTCTGAAGGAACTACACATTCTCCCCCTCGAAGCACGGACAAAATACAAAGCCATCCTACTCACCCACAAAGCTATCCATCAAACACAGGACAACCACCTTCGCACCCTACTGGCTTGCCCAGCCCACGGCAAATCTACTAGACAAGCCTCCAGTATTTCCCTCACCGTCCCTCACAAAAGAACCAAATGCTCACAACGGACCTGCAGACGAGCCTTTGAACTCTATGCTCCATCTTTATGGAACTCCCTACTGACCTACCTCAGAAACAATACCAACTTGCTATCTTTCAGAAAACAGCTAAAAACCATCCTTTTCCAGGAATACTTCAACTCGACCCCCACCGAAAAAGCCACAAACCCCCGAGTTCACCCACAATGAACCTCTAACTCAAAGCCTTTGTCTATATCCAATGTCTGTACTATGTCCAAAGTCCGTCCTATGTCAGAATCATCAATGTTGCCCCCCCGGTGATGGCCCCCCCCTTGTACTTAATTCCCCCCCCCCCATGTAGCACCGCTTTGACCTGGTGAAAAGCGGTATATAAATACAGCTAAATAAATACAGCTAAATAAGTAGGACTGGAAGTGGGCTGATGAGGGGTTAGGACTGGTAATGGGTTATAGGGGGGGCTTAAACTGAAAATGGGGTGATGGGGGGTTAGGACTGTAAGTGGGTTGATGGGGGGGCTAGGACTGGAATTGGGTTGGGGGGTTGCTAGGACTGGAAATGGGCTGATGGGTGGCTAGGACTGGAAATGGGCTGATGCAGGGACTAGAAGGGAATGGATGCTGGGTGAGGCTGGAACTAGAAGGGAGCTGATGTTGGGGGAGGATTAGAATGGGATGGGGCTGGAAGAGTAAAATGGAGAAGGGAAAAATATTTTGTGTGGGAGGGATAAAAAATCTACAATTGGCCGGGTATTTGGAGAGTAAGTGGGGATTGAGGATGGAGGAGTAAAATTTGATTGGATGAAATAGGAATGAGGAAAGAGCAAAAGGAGAAAGATTAGTATGTTAAAGCAGATGTAGAGAGAGAATGGAAAAAAAACTAGAAGAGAGAAGAAAGGACAAATGGACAAGAGACGATGGAGAGTTAGCAGAAGACACGAAGAAACCAGAAGAAAGTGGCTGGAGCAATTGCAGCAGAAAAAAATGCACAAAAGGTAGAAAAATATCTCTTTATTTTGAATTTATTAATTGGAATATGTCAGCTCTGGTAAATGTGCATCATTAACGTCTGCGCTTTGTTTAGTACAAGAGCAAATTAATGTATAGTTTTATTTCTACAGTGTTGTACACTCCAAGTTTGGCTTTTGGGATTCCCAGTTTAATTATTGTCTTCCTGTTTCTAAATTGTGATTACTTGTTTGGTGATGGTCTATGTTCTGCATGTGTAACTGAGCTGAGGTGTTCTGTTTATATAATTCCTATTTGACATTGCCACTTGTTCTCTTTCCCCAGTAGGTCATCTATTGCTCTCTGAAATGTATTGGTTTAATATTTGCAGTGTTGCCTTTTGATTGGTAGAGTATGGTGCTTTGTGAGTCCTGGTAGTGCTGTTAGGATACGGCGGGTTTGCTATGGGTTCTAAATGGGCAGTGTTTGTAGTAGTTCCTAATGTGTCTGGCAGTTGGTACTGGATTATAGTAATGTAGAAATCTTTTAGTCTTTCTTTATCCATACACTCATTAAGAGGCACGTTTAATAAAAGTTAGTATATGGTAACATTATGCAAATATTTATGCAAATGAGGCCCCTTATGCAAATGAGGTCCCGCACCCCCCTTGGGCCGCCCCTGCTGGGGGCCCACAATTTTTGTTGGCATAGGGCCTCACTCAAGGTAAATCCGGCCCTAGTGAGGGGGATAACAGACAACATAGAAATCGCGGTATCTGACATCTATAAAAAAAGAGGCTGTGCTCTATATGAAAATAAAAATATTATATAAATACTGCTTCTATGACTGGGGTAGAAACAAGAAGTTACAACTGAAAAATCAACTTTCAAACCACTGCACGTGTCACTTATGCTTGCAAAAAGGGGAGTGAAGTGTGGAGGATGTAATTAACAGTGTTAAAAGTATTAACATAATACAAACAGATGGGCATATTACAGATACTGCTCAATAATTTGAAGTAGAAACTCCGAGAGTAGGCGGTGCACTCAAAGGGATGCATAAAACCAATCATGTCTCTAAACCGCTTCAAATATTGGTGAGCAATAACATCGGTTAAAAAAATTGGTTTCACGATAAGAAAATCCATGTAGTTGCCCAGTTTTAACAGCACGTTTTTCAGTTCCCCATAATTTTTAACCTTTGTCTGCCATTTATCAGACTAAGGGGCATGTTTACTAAAAACCGCACATTTGCGCATCCACACAATAGCGCACTAAAAGCGGTACTTAAGTGCTCTCAAGCACCCCGCACACGTGCGTGTCACCACCGCACAGGTGCGCGGCACACTAACGGGTCCCGCACAAGTACGGGCCCGCAAATGTCCGATAGAGGCGTGGAAAGGCTAACGGAGGGCGGAGGAAGGCTCCCGAGGGGCGGAGAGACGGGGTGAATGGGCGGGGAAGGGGAGGGGAGAGGCGCCCCGCACATTATCGGGGCCGAATTTCAAAGCAAAAATACCGCGAGTGAAACACTCGCGGTAGAATGCATTTAAAGGTAAGAGAAACCATTTCCGTCAGCAATGTACAGCAAAACCTGGGAAACCTGCAAAACGTGAGCAGTGTGATACATGTGCACAGCCCAAAAGTGCAATTAAAAATAGAAAATGACCACACCAAAAATAGTAAAAATAGTAATTCAGCTGGGGAACAGTTATAGTAATGGGAAAAACTAAAAAACACACCCAGGAAAGCTCCAGAAAAAAGAAATTATTTTTGGAAAGGTGTACGGAGCGGAGACCCTTCAAAAAAACAATTCCTGTTTTTTGGAGCTTTCCTGGGAGTTTTTCTTATGGTTGCCCATTAATATCACTGTTGCCCAACGTGGTTATATTTTGTCCCCCATTTTCCATGGTCATTTCCGGGGTTTATGTGCACGTTTGTCACCAGACAGGGTGAATGCGCCCACAGTAAAAATGCGCAGAGCAGGGTTTGCGACTCCATCCTGCCAAGTTTACTATCGCCAGGGACTGCACTTTCACTGTGGCCACATTGTGGTGCAGCAGACAAAGCCAGCACCTCTAGGACCAGACCTGCTTAGTCTTTTAAACCCTTTGTTGTACAAGTTAAGATGTTCTATGTAAAAAGTTATAATTGTTCTATGTAAAACAAGCTCTGCATTGTTAATTGTTGTTAATTGTACACCGCAACTGATCGCTGGAAGATGCGGTATATAAATAAGTGTTAAATAAAATAAGAGGCTCAAATCCCAGCTGGGTCTCTTGCCAGCCCAGTCCTTATATTTTACCCACCACTAAACAAAGATTGCACAGACACCCCTGTATTGCAGGGAACATAAGCATGGTGGAAACACCCATATTTTACTGTACACCACACACACACTATAACAATGGGCATTACCTACAGCCAAGTCCCCCAAATGCAGTCCCGGAGTGCCACAACGCAATCAGGTCATCTGCATTTCCTGAGAGAGGAACATGTTGGCGGACGAGTACAGGTGGTGGCGGGGGCAGTGGCTGCTAGCCACAGCAGACAGTGGCCTAGCCATGTGCAGGCTGGCACCGTCCACTGCAACAGACAGGCCCTGTCGGATGCATAGTCATGGACTTTCCAGGGAATTCAGCCAATCTGTGTCTACACGGTGGTGCAGTGCACACAGACAGTGCGTGCAAGAACAGATCACAGGTTCAAAGTCCAGCTGGGGCTACTGCCAATCCTGTCCACATATTTTTCCCACAACTAAACAGTGATAGTAAGGACACGCCTTTCATGCCGAGGACATATGCAATGGTAATACATCTATCTTTTACCCCACTGAGCACAGACACCATGAACAGGGGCAGTACCTAGAGCAGAGTCCCCCCAATGCAGTCCTGGTGGGCCACACACCATTCAGGTTCCATGCTGCCACTCATACAAATGCCTGTGCTGTATATCTATGCACCACCCCCATGGCATGTAGATGTATCTCATGCATATTCATGAGGGACAGCAGGAAAACCCGAACAGTGTGTTGCAAACCTGGACTGGAGATGGGAACCTCTGCCGTAAAGCAGCAACCAACAGGGGCAGACACACCCACACCCACACCCACAGGCCCCATTGGCCAATGCCTCCTGGAGAGGCAGGACATTGGGCCCTGCATGCATCTCCCATTACTAGCACTTGCATACCTTAGTAATGTCACCCTACACCTGAGGTATACGGTACACAGCTCTGAAACGTTTGCTAGGGGTACTGGCAGATAGATATCCCTACGTTACGCACATACTGCTCTTTGACCCCCATCCGAACAATCTGTCTGGTGTCTGCGGTGTGGGCTCCAGGCCTGGCCTCCGACGGTGTTTACCACCCTGGGGAGTGACCCCCAGCAGTACTGCGTACCATATCCATGCCTGTATCGTGCCCAGGACCGGTGTGGTGGGCAAGGCTAATAACCTCCTCAATAGTAGCACAATGCTGGCATAGGTGTGGGAGTGTGTGTCTGTCTATACAGTGTGTGTTGGCTGCAAACCCCTTCCACAGCCCACACTGCCAGCACTGTTGCCAGTATTGGCCTGCCAATGTGCATAATGAGTAGCAAGGTACCATGGGTATAGCTCAGACAGGGTGGGCTGGCCAGGATGCATCAGCACAGGGCATAGAGCACTGGCTGGGACATTGTAGTGCCCGGCCACCACCTACACAGACAGGGTGACCTCTGTATGTGCTGCTGGGGGATCACTCTCACCCTAAATGGGCAGTGACGACAGCATGGCTAGGCACCCCCATAGTGCTGTATAATGTTTCTCTCATGTGATATATATTGGTTTCCTGTGGGGGCCTAGTCACTGACTTATCTGCTTGTGTGTGCTGCAATCCCAGTTTTGGGTGCATGCATTTCCATCAGGGCTAACCAGCAGACTGTTCACAGCTGGTATGTGTCTTGATGGAGTGCCTTGTAGGGTGCAGTGGATGATGGCTTGCTGCAGGAGAATATCAGATAGTGGTGGGGTGCATTTTTGAATATCCAGGCCTAGTGTCTGTGTGATATTGTGTTATGGATGTGTGTGGAGCTGCTTTGACTGCCCTGTAGGGTGTCTGTTCCCCAGCAGGACTGGGGTTGATGGTCAGCTCTGCTGCCATAGAGGGGGGGGGGGGAAGAAACCCTGTTTGCCGCCCTTGGCTAGGGAGGTTCATGGCCCACCTGGGGGTTTCATGGGGGGGGGTTCCCCTGACTGAGACAGACAAAGATATCCAAGATGTTTCTGCAGCACCTACCTATCTCACAGGTTATTACTGCTTTGGAGCTCTGGCATGGTCTCCTTCAGCCATCGAAGGTGTTGTGGACCTGGTCCTGGGCACCACATCACACGCTCAGGGTGAGCACAGTACCCGCACAATGTGACGGTGTGTAGCTACTCTTTGCCGGTAGTCCACCCACTCTGGACCCCCTACCAGGCCGATGTGCTGTGTGGGTGCACACGGACACTTCCCCCTACCAGGCCGGGGAGCTTTTGGGGTGCATTCCCCATCTTGAGTGCATCTGTGGACAGCTGATTTGCATGTGCAGTGCATCATGGGTACGGGTGGCCTAACCCTATCCTGTTTACAACAGCAGACTGTCTGTGAGGTGACGTGCAGGCTCTCTGCAGCCAGCCAGGAGCTTGCTTACAGCTATAGAGCTGTAGCCCAATGGTTACATCACTGTGTATGCAGACAAGAGGTCATGGGTTCAAGCCCACAGTGGGTTTCTATGATAGGGTTGTCTAGAACATGATCTGCTTTTGATGTACATATGTTTATGCCAGCAAAAACAACCTTGGCGTACTGCACCCATAAGGTGCCTCTGAGGGTGCTTTATAGGGCGCCCATAGGCCACCTTATGGTTGACATCCATATAGGGTGCACTATACATTATCCTGTGTCGCAACATACATGGTGCCCTATAGGGGACATTCTAGGGTGCCTTGGTGGACAGTGCACTGTAACATGTGCCTTATGGGCCGCCTTATGTTAACACGCTGTGAGAGTGCGTTTGCTAGTAGTGATAACAAAATAAAATTAAAAAGCCTCCTACAGCACTCCACACCATAATACATACTGCCTCAGCCAGCCTTTTTCACTGGGCATTATGAGGGATTGAACCCCTGATCCCTGCACCATTGGTCAGTATCTTAACCATTGTGCTATGGCTCTGTTCCTGCTCTTGCACATCAGCGCGCCACTTCTGCCGCCCACTATTAAACTGCCTCCTCACACATCAGCACGCAGCCTTATGCCCATCAGCGTGCCGCCTCCTGCTGCCCACAATTAACAGTGCGCCGCCTTCTGCTGCCCAAAAGGAACAGTGCGCCGCCTTCTGCCGCCCAAAATGAACAGTGCGCCGCCTTATGCCGTCCAAAATTAATTTGCCTTCTAAACCACTTTTACCCATTAAAGGTGGTGCCTCAGCTGGCCTTTTTCATATATACTAAACTTAGGGGCATGTTTACTAAACTCCGAAATTGTGCGGGTCCCCGTTAGTGTGCGTGTGCCATATAAGGAGTGGGCGGTTCAGGCAGAAAAAAAAAAAACAAAACGATCGTACGTGTGCGCGTCGCGCTAATGTGCGGGGCCCACATTAGCGCGTGGGAAGGCTAAGTGGGGCGCTGCTGGGCACATATAGGAACAGAGCCATAGCACAATGGTGAAGACACTAACCAATGGTGCAGGGGCCATGGGTTCAATCCCCCATTGTGTGCAACAAAAAAGGCCAGCTGAGGCTCCACCTTTAATGGGTAAAAGTGGTTTAGGAGGCAAGTTAATTTTGGACGGCATAAGGCGGCGCACTGTTCATTTTGGGCGGCAGAAGGCGGCGCGCTGATGGGCATAAGGCTGCATGCTGATGTGTGTGGAGGCAGTTTAATAGTGGGCGGCAGAAGTGGCGCGCTGATGTGCAAGAACAGGAACAGAGCCATAGCACAATGGTTAAAACACTGACCAATGGTGCAGGGGTCAGGGGTTCAATCCCTCACAATGCCCAGTGAAAAAGGCTGGCTGAGGCAGTATGTATTATGGTGTGGAGTGCTGTAGGAGGCTTTTTAATTTTATTTTGTTATCACTATTAGCAAACGCACTCTCACAGCGTGTTAACATAAGGCGGCCCATAAGGCACATGTTACAGAGCACTGTCCACCAAGGCACCCTAGAATGTCCCCTATAGGGCACCAGAATAATGTATGTTGTTGTTAAGTGCCGTCGAGTCGGAGTCGACTCATGGCGACCCTCTGGATAGCTATCCTAAATTGTGTTCGGTCTTCAGTCAGGTGGCTCATTGACGACAGACTGGTACCCGTAGCTGCTGTTATTGTAGCGATCCATCTCATTGCTGGCCTTCCTCTTTTGCGTTGACCTTCTATCTTGCCAAGCATGATGTCTTTCTCTAATGATCTCTCTTCGCATGATGTGTCCGAAGTATGAAAGCCGAAGTCTTGTCATCTGAGCTTCTAAAGAAAGCTTAGGTTTGATCTCCTCTAGTACCGACTGGTTTGTTCTTCGGGCAGTCCATGGTATACACAGTATTCGCCGCCAGCACCATAATTCAAAGGCATCAATTTTCTTCCTGTCTGTCTTTTTCATTGTCCAGCTTTCACATCCATATGATGTTATTGAAAATACCATGGCTTGAACAAGTCGAATCTTTGTATGGAGAGACACATCTCTGCTCTTGAGAATCTTATCTAGGTCTTTCATAGCCATTCTGCCAAGAGCAATGCATCGTCTGATTTCTTGACTGCTTGCTGCTTCTTTATTGATAGTTGATCCAAGTAGGTTAAAGTTGTTCACAATTTCAATTTCTTCTCCTTCAACGATGAACCTGTTGATTATGCCAGTTGTCATGATCTTTGTCTTCTTTACATTAAGGTGCAGGCCCATTTTGAAACTATGTTCTTTGATTGTGAGAAGCAAATGTTTCAGAATAATGTATAGTGCACCCTATATGGATGTCAACCCACTGTGGGTTTGAACCCATGCCCTCTGGCTGCACAGGCAGTGATGCAACCATTGGGCTATAGCTCTATAGCTGTAAGCAAGCCCCTGGCTGGCTGCAGAGAGCCTGCACGTCACCTCACAGACAGTCTGCTGTTGTAAACAGGATAGGGTTAGGCCACCCGTACCCATGATGCACTGCACATGCAAATCAGCTGTCCACAGATGCACTCAAGATGGGGAATGCACCCCAAAAGCTCCCCGGCCTGGTAGGGGGAAGTGTCCGTGTGCACCCACACAGCACCTCGGCCTGGTAGGGGGTCCAGAGCGGGTGGACTACCGGAAAAGAGTAGCTACACACCGTCACATTGTGCGGGTACTGTGCTCACCCTGAGGGGGTGATGTGGCGCCCAGGACCAGGTCCACAACACCTTCCATGGTTGAATGAGGCCATGCCAGAGCTCCAAAGCAGTAATAACCTGTGAGATAGGTAGGTGCTGCAGAAACATCTTGGAAATCTCTGTCTATCTCAGTCAGAGGAACACACCCCCCCCCAACCCAACCCAGCCAAGGGTGGCAAACAGGGCCCCCCATCAACAGATTCCCCATCCTACACCCTTTCCCCCCCCCCCAATGGCAGCAGAGTGGACCATCAACCCCAGTCCTTCTGGGCAGTCAAAGCAGCTCCACACACATCCATAACACAATATCAGACAGACATTAGGCCTGGATATTCAAAGATGCATCCCACCACTATCTGATATTCTCCTGCAGCAAGCCATCAGCCACTGCACCCTGCAAGGCACTCCATCAAGACACATACCAGCTGTGAACAGTCTGCTGGTTAGCCCTGATAGAAATGCATGCACCCAAAACTGGGATGGCAGCACACACAAGCAGATATGTCAGTGACTAGGCCCCTACAAGGAACCCATATATATCACATGAGAGAAACACTATACAGCACTATGGGGGTGCCTAGCCATGCTGTCGTCACTGCACACTTAGGGTGAGAGTGATCCCCCAGCAGCACATACAGAGGTCACCCTGTCTGTGTAGGTGGTGGCCAGGCACTACAATGTCCCAGCCAGTGCCCTATGCCCTGTGCTGATGCATCCTGGCCAGCCCACCCTGTCTGAGCTATACCCATGGTACCTTGCTACTCATTATACCCATTGGCAGGCCAATACTGGCAACAGTGCTGGCAGTGTGGGCTGTGGAAGGGGTTTGCAGCCAACACACACTGTATGGACAGACACACACTCCCACACCTATGCCAGCATTGTGCTACTATTGAGGAGGTTATTAGCCTTGCCCACCACACCGGTCCTGGGCACGGTACAGGCATGGATATGGTACGCAGTACTGCTGGGGGTCACTCCCCAGGGTGGTAAACACCATTGGAGGCCAGGCCTGGAGCCCGCACCGCAGACACCAGACAGATTTTTCGGATGGGGGTCAAAGAGCAGTATGTGCGTAACGTAGGGATATCTATCTGCCAGTACCCCTAGCAAACGTTTCAGAGCTGTGTACCGTATACCTCAGGTGTAGGGTGACATTGCTAAGGTATGCAAGTGCTAGTATTGGGAGATGCACACAGGGCCCAATGTCCTGCCTCTCCAGGAGGCATTGGCCAATGGGGTCTGTGGGTGTGGGTGTGGGTGTATCTGCCCCTGTTGGCTGCTGCTTTACGGCAGAGGTTCCCAACTCCAGTCCAGGTTTGCAACACACTGTTCGGGTTTTCCTGCTGTCCCTCATGAATATGCATGAGCTACATCTACATGCCATGGGGGTGGTGCATAGATATACAGCACAGGCATTTGTATGAGTGGCAGCATGGAACCTGAATGGTGTGTGGCCCACCAGGACTGCATTTGGGGGACTCTGCTCTAGGTACTGCCCCTGTTCATGGTGTCTGTGCTCAGTGGGGTAAAAGATAGACGTATTACCATTGCATATGTCCTCGGCACGAAAGGCGTGTCCTTACTATCACTGTTTAGTTGTGGGAAAAATATGTGGATAGGATTGGCAGTAGCCCCAGCTGGGCTTTGAGCCTGAGACCTTCTGTTCTTGCATGCATTGTCTGTGTGCACTGCACCACCGTGTAGCCACAGATTGGCTGAATTCCCTGGAAAGTCCATGACTATGCATCTGACAGGGCCTGTCTGTTGCAGTGGACGGTGCCAGCCTGCACATGGCTAGGCCACTGTCTGCTGTGGCTAGCAGCCACTGCCCCCGCCACCACCTGTACTCGTCCGCCAACATGTTCCTCTCTCAGGAAATGCAGATGACCTGATTGTGTTGTGGCACTCCGGGACTGCATTTGGGGGCTTGGCTGTAGGTAATGCCCATTGTTATGGTGTGTGCGGTGTACGGTAAAATATGGGTGTTTGCACCATGCTTATATTCCCTGCAATACAGGGGTGTCTGTGCAATCTTTGTTTAGTGGTGGGTAAAATATAGGGACTGGGCTGGCAAGAGCCCCAGCTGGGATTTGAACCTCTGACCCTCTGGTCCTAGAGGTACTGGCTCTGTCTGCTGCACCACACTGTGGCCACAGTGATGGTGCAGTCCCTGGAGATAGTAAACCTGGCAGGATGGAGTCGCAAACCCTGCTCTGCGCATTTTTACTGTGGGCGCATTCACCCTGTCTGGTGACAAACGTGCACATAAACCCAGGAAATGACTACGGAAAATGGGGGAAAAAATATAACCACACTGGGCAACAGTGATATTAATGGGCAACCATAAGAAAAACTCCCAGGAAAGCTCCAAAAAACAGGAATTGTTTTTTGGTAGGGTCTCCGCTCCGTACACCTTTCCAAAAATAATTTCTTTTTTCTGGAGATTTCCTGGGTGTGTTTTTTAGTTTTGCCCATTACTATAACTGTTCCCCAGCTGAATTACTATTTTTACTATTTTTGGTGTGGTCATTTTCTATTTTTAATTGCACTTTTTGCCTGTGCACATGTATCACACTGCTCACGTTTTGCAGGTTTCCCAGGTTTTGCTGTACATTGCTGACGGAAATGGTTTCTCTTACCTTTAAATACATTCTACAGCGAGTGTTTCACTCGCGGTATTTTTGCTTTGAAATTCGGTCCCGATAATGTGCGGGGCGCCTCTCCCCTCCCCTTCCCCGCCCATTCACCCCGTCTCTCCGCCCCTCGGGAGCCTTCCTCCGCCCTCCGTTAGCCTTTCCAAGCCTCTATCGGACATTTGCGGGCCCGTACTTGTGCGGGGCCCGTTAGTGTGCCGCGCACCTGTGCGGTGGTGACCCGCACTTGTGCGGGGCGCTTGAGAGCACTTAAGTACCGCTTTTAGTGCGCTATTGTGCGGATGCGCAAATGTGCGGTTTTTAGTAAACATGCCCCTTAGTGTCCACAACTCCTATACTTGCTAACTTCTCAGATACTGTGAGGTTTTAAGGTATTAGAGTTGCTCTACCTTCAAGCAATTGGATATCATCTCAAACCACGCCCCCCAATTTTGGCGCGCTTCTTCAGCGTCTACAGTCTCAGTTTCTTCACCAGTTCACTTCTTGCTTTTGAGGTAGTGCTGTTTTGCAGAATACCAGGTCAGGTAGCAATTTCTACTTTTTTGCTTCCTTTTAATAGTAATTTTAGGTGGGATTGTCATTTACACTTCAGTTCAATTGCACTACATATTATCAGACACATCGTTCGTCCACGAAGCGGTTTAGAGACATGATTGGTTTTATGCATCCCTTTGAGTGCACCGCCTGCTCTCGGAGTTTCTTCTTCAAATTATTGAGCAGTATCTGTAATATGCCCATCTGTTTGTATTATGTTAATACTTTTAACACTGTTAATTACATCCTCCACACTTCACTCCCCTTTTTTCAAGCATAAGTGACACGTGCAGTGGTTTGAAAGTTGATTTTTCAATTGTAACTTCATGTTTCTACCCCAGTCATAGAAGCAGATTTTATATAATATTTTTATTTTCATATAGAGCACAGCCTCTTTTTTTATAGATGTCAGATACCGCAATTTCTATGTTGTCTGTTACCCCCTCACCATTCTGAATTTTGCCACGTGTTTCGCCGGGGCTTTCTAGCTCGGCTTCTCATTAGTCATAGTATTGCAGTCGGTGCCGGTAGGATGAGATCGTGACCAAACACATTTTTTTAGCTTTCGTTTTAATTAATTTAGACGGTGCTTTTATCTCCTGAATATAGTCACTTTCCCTTGTCTTAAAATATCTTATTTGTTTAAGGACAATATCCTTATTTTATTACTACATTGCAATCGGTACCGGTAGGATGAGAACGTGACCAGACATTGTTTTAGCTTTTGTTTTAACCATTTTAAACGGTGCTTCTATCTCCTGAATATAGTCACTTTCCCTTGTCTTAAAATATCTTATTTGTTTAAGGATAATATCCTTATTTTATTACTATATTGGTTTTATTGCTAATTGCATTATTTATGCTTTTATAGTGTGCTTGTCACAACGGCTTTATTTTGAAAACACACTATCACTTAGGAGGTAGTCTGTTTTCTAGTAGGTATATGGATTAACTCCCTTGACCCCTTGGGTATATGGGCCCTGTAGTGTTAGTGTTATGAATTTTATTTAAGATGTCAGGCACTTTCTTTTGAGTTTTTACATGTGTACTATGTCATTTTTCTATGTCTGTTTTACAACATGCTGATCTTTTAAATTCAGACTGGAGATTTTGTAATGTATTTTAACCTTAAGATGCTATTATGTTATAGTACCTTGAGATTTGTTGTTACAAGGCTACTTCACTGTTGGTTAACGGTGACCGCCCTCTACATTTCAACATACATACATTCTTCCTGTGATATACATCCGTGAGTATTGATTGTTATTAAGTTTTGTTTGAGAGTCTGATTTCTGCCCTGCGTCTTTGCATTGCATCTTCATTGTTTTTATGCACAATATTATTTATGGTTTTAATATGTAGGCTTTTATCTATATTGGCTCTTATTATTTAATTATCCATTAATTTTTATGTTATAAGATGTAGTTGTGGTTTTACAATTTTTTTTTTGTTCTTATTTTCTGTTTTTTCCATGCCCGTGCAGCTTGAATATGTTTATTTAATGTTTCACATTTCTACGTGTTTTCAATATGTTTTGATATGTTTTGTGATATGTTTGTCAGTTTCTTACCCCCCTGAGGAAGACGTTCCGCCAAAACGTGTTGGGGAACTCTAATAAAGGAATTTGGAATAAGCATTTGTGTCATCGTCACTCTTGCTCCTTGTGTTTCCTGACCGATACTGCAAGAGCTGCTGCTCTCTTTGTGCCTTACCAGAAGAAAGACGCCTCCTTGGAAGCCCATTTGTGCCATTTATGATTGTACTGTTCAATAGTTTTGTTATTTAACAGATATTTCTCTAGTACTTGTAATAATGGAGTCCTAGCCATTCTTCTTATATTTCTACTTATCAAGAATAATAAAAAAATACTTCTTACCACGTCAGAAGTCTTCTGCAGGAATCCAAAGAAATTCTTTACTTACTCAGTACTCTCGGGGTTTCACTTCTTCACTCCTTTGACCAGCGATCAGGGTAATATATCAAGATGCAGGTCACCAAATAGTGAGGTTTTTTTGTTTATGCCTTAGTGTCGCCAGGAGTCAGGACTGACTCGAAGGCACACATTGCATTGTATTGCATGCCTTAGTGCTGCACTGACAGTTCAGTATTGTACCTTCTACATGTCGTATAATTTGTGTATAATTTTGTAAGACAGGACAACTTATGAGTAAAAAGCAATCTAATTTATTGAACTAAAATACACAGCTCTGCAGTAAATATAACACTGTGTTGTTATTCTGTGAGGCAGAGAGAAACATCACTCAATACAGAGCTTCAAACACTGCGCAAGTTACATTCTACAAAGCACTAATTTATACATTCACTTCACATTTTTCTTTAACACATTTGTCCTTTTCCCCTTATATGGTTATTCCTTACAATAACATAGGAAACATTCCTTTCTTTGTTCTCTTGTTTTATGGTCTTTTGCAGGGGTCTTATATCTGTCCCATCCCCTTAACCTCCCCCAATTTCCGTCTTTCCCTTGTTTATGTATACTCATAGGTAAAGCATTCTTTCCACAGTTCATCTTGACAGCAGTCTGAATGTTCAAAGTACACACATACACACACACACACACACATACACACACACACACACACACACACACACACACACACACACACACACACACACAGACTTTCTTATGCATTCATTTCAAGATGGAGTTTTCCAGAGAGGATTCTGGGAAAGTAGACAGAGAGATTTATTCAGCTCTCTTATGTTTTTCACACCATAGCCCATTGGTAGGCTGGACCATGTGCTGGCTGGGAAACCACCATGTCATCTACTTCGCCTCGGGCTTGCCGTCTGCTGCATCAGTGTGTGCTGCCTCTGGCGCAGTGCATAGTTGTGCAGTATGCATCATGCCGGGAATATCCTGCACACCTTGGATGGTGCATAGAGTAGCTCACTACCTGACCAATACAGGCAATGGAAGCAGCGCTTCAGCAGGCCAAATGTCTGCTCAATGATGGTTGATGACTGGGGTCATGAACCAGTCCCTCAGTGGGTATCCCCTGTCACCGTGGAGAATGGGGATGGCATGAATGACAGCGTGTTGTGCCATGGCCAGCATCATGGGTGATGGCCTACCCATGCACCACATGCCATCTCAACACATCCAACATGCATATGTGCTGCAACTGTGCCATGCAGCACAACCCCCATGCCTGGTGTTGGACCATCCCTGATGTAAAACTGTCCCTGTGTGTCCCCAGCTGTGGCGATGCCCCAGCCCTAACAAATCAATGTGCTGATTGTGTCCAGCCCCTTCCTGTGACCATGCATTGGCAGGAGCACCAGTGGCCCCCCTACCGTGGTTGGGCAACACGCAGCTGTGGTGTGGTGCCTCAGTGGGCATGGCCTGTCTGCATGCACATGGCAGACCATGTCCCTATGCCTCAGAGGGTACACATGCATGTGTGTGTGATGCTGCCCTGTGTCTACCCACCAAGCAATCAGCAATCAGTGATGGCACCATCCTCAAAGTCTGCGTGTATCCCAGACTGGGCCAGGATGTAGGCATTGTGGCACGAGCCAGGGAAAAAATGTCATGAAATCCAGGATCTCCATCTGGGCATTGCAGATGACTTGCATGTTCAGTGAGTGGTAGGCCTTCCTGTTCCTCTATACTGTTCATGCAGACACGGTGAGCAGAGGGCCACTTGTGGGCAGTTAATGGCCCCCAGGATGGATGTGAACCCTGCAATCTCACTTAACGTCAGTATGGCTGCTGCTGCTGCTGAAGGGTGCAAGGGAAGGTTATGTACTATGTAGCATGTCCCACAAAGGCATCTAGGAACTGGCTGATGCTGTGTGACACTGCTGCCTGGCTCAGCCCAGATGCCATTGCCAAAATGGACTAGAATGTGCTTGTTCCCAGAAAGTCTAGAGCTGTGAGCACTTTCATGTGGACAGGCACTGTTTCCTTTATCTGTATTTTTATTGAAACATTTGATATACTGTACAGGATATTGCATCAGAGCGGTGTACATACAATGTGGCTGCAGAGAGAAGCAAAGGAGGAAAGGAACACCATCAATCAAATAGGAAAGTAGCAGAACAGATGGAAAAGAGACAAGGAGAGAAGCAGCAACACACATAAGGGGGGAAACAAGGAATGGAATGCTTGGTAGGGGGAAAACTAGGGGTCGGAGGGGGGGGGGGGTAAGATCAAATGCCAGGTGAAATATGTAGGTCTTCATCATAGCTTTAAAGTGGGGAAATGAGTTCTCAATGTGCAGGGTGGATGGGAGTGAGTTTCAGAGTGCAGGGGCAAGGAAAAGGTAGGCACAGTGGTGGGTGAGTTCAAGGTGTGCTTGGGCAGGGGAGAGGAGGAAGAGTCGATTCCCACAGGAGGAGCTGAGGGGGCATAGGGAGGGCTGGTGGTGAATGAGATCAGCAAGGTAGCGAGGAATGCCAGTGTGAAATACTCTGTGAGTGGTGGTGATTATCTTGTGGATGAAGTGAAATTTGATGGGAAGCCAATGAAGCTGCAGAAGGAGAGGGGTAATATGATCTGACGGGGAGGAGTGGGTAATAAGGTGGGTGGCAATGTTGTGAATGAGCTGAAGATGATGAAGTTGATATTGTGGGAGACCTGCAAAGACAACATTACAATAATCCAGCCTAGAGATGACAAGGGACAACACGAGGGTAGTAAGGGAAAGCTGCGAGAAGAAGGGATGGGCGGCGCGGATCTGGTACAGAGAGAGGAAAGAGCACCGGGCAAGCAGAGAAATGTGGGAGTAAAAGCTGAGAGAGGAGACCAGGGTGACACCAAGATAATGGAGGGTGGATACAAGGGGCATTGGGGTAGAACATAGCAGAGGGGAGAGATCAAGGAGAGGGAGCTCAGAGAGAACCAATGGGCTAGGAACTTGGATGGGTTGAGGTGATGAAAGTTGGTATGCAATCAGGCAGAAACAGTGGAAAGACAGGCATTGAGGGGGACAGGTCAGGGGCAAGAGAGTCAGTATGGTATAGGAGAAGATCATCAGTGTAGTAATAACCAGAAATG
This sequence comes from Ichthyophis bannanicus, assembly GCA_033557465.1. Classification (NCBI taxonomy): domain Eukaryota; kingdom Metazoa; phylum Chordata; class Amphibia; order Gymnophiona; family Ichthyophiidae; genus Ichthyophis; species Ichthyophis bannanicus. The sequence goes on along the minus strand of CM066036.1, from coordinate 298,284,952 downwards.
CCGAATTGCTGAATAGTTAGAGCAAGCAGGGCAAGAAAATTGTTGAACAAGAGCAGGGCAAGCACTGAGCCCTGAGGGACCCACAGTGAAGGGGAGTGACTGGTGAGGAAACAGAGCTCTGCAGAACAGAGAAGGTATGGGAGGAAAGATAGGAGAGAAAACAGTGGTGAACTGTCCCATGAACCCCAGACTTGTGCATGTGAGAGAGGAGCATGCGGTGGTCCACCAGATCAAAGGCAGAGGAAAGATCTAGGGAAACGGCAACAGAGAGGTTTCCATGCTCATGGGCCTGATAGACTTCATTTAGGAGTGCAAGCAGAATTGTCTCAGTACTGTGGCCTGACCTAAAGCCAAATTGATGGGACTGGAGGGAGAGGGTGGTGTCAAGATGCAGGGAAAACTTTGAAAAAACTATTTTTTTGAGGACCTTGGAAAGAAAGGGAAGATTAGAAACAGGCTGCCAATTGGCTGGGACAGTGGGGTCAAGGGACGGCTTCTTCAACAGATGTTGGATGATAGCATGCCGCCAGGCCGTGGGAAAGAAGCCAGAGGAGAGGCTGGAGTTTACCATAAGGAGAATGGATAGTACTGCAGAGAGGGAAGGTTCTAGGAGCCAGGAGGAAGGGAGCGGGTCAAGAGGACAGGTGGTCTTATGAGAGGAGGTGGTGGCCTTAATGAGTTTGGTTGCAGTGACAGGGTGAAAAGCACACCAGGCATGAGGGAAGTCAGGCACCATGAGGGGAATGGGTGGGAGACATGGAGGGGGAGATCAGGGAAAGGGGAGGAGGGCAGAAGGGAAAAAAGGCATGAAGAGAAAGGACCTTCTCAGAGAAGAAGGAGGCAAGTTGGGAGGGATCTGGAGAGGTAGAAAAGGGGGCAATGGGGTAGGAGACAGTAGTGTGGGCTGACAGGGAGCAGAGAACACGGTAAAGCTGCCTGGAGGAGTTAGAGGAGAAGGAAATCAAGTTGGAATAATAGGCCTGTTTGGCTGCATTAATGGCAACATGGTAGTGTTGTTGGCAGTGACAGTAGGCGGACAAAGAAGCAGAGGTAGGGTGCCTGCACCAGATCCATTCCGCCCGAAGAAGGTGAGTATGGTGCAGGGACAGACCAGGGTGATACAATGGGTGGCGGGTGGAAAGGAGGGAGGCTGGTGTACATGTGGTGCAAGGTGTGGCTCTAGCGCCTGACACAAGTCATGGATGGCTGCCAGTCAAATCTGTACCAGGTTCTGCACAGCTCATAGCCGATGTCCAGTACTAAGCACAGAACCTGAGGACCCTGGCATATGAGTGATGGCATGCTGCCCTCCGGCACTCATGGTCAGCAACCACCAGCAGGACAGTGGCAAACATGGTAGCAGTCACCTAGTGTACCATCCTCAGACACCTGACAGTGGCCCTGAAAACCTGTGGGAAGATGAAACAGATTGGTGGTCAGTCTTGGACCCTGGGGGTGTGCCACCAACAGCACCCCCCAATTCCCCAGTGGGTGGCATGGGGGCAGGTGCTGTGATAATCTCCTGGCCCCACCCCTCCCCCCCATGCATATTCTATTGGGACACCCAGTGGGTGGTGTGTCCGACAGGTGCTGCTGCACGGTCACATATGTGACAGTGCACATGCTCATTCAGTTTGGGTGAACCCCCATCTGTGCACTGCTAGGATTACATCCGCTCCACGCACACCATTGTATTTAGATGTGTAGGTGCTGGTAACATCACACTGACAGGAATGTGCCTATGGTGTCCGCCCATGTGCACCGCCTGTCACCATAGCAGGACTACATGTGTCACCACCCATGGTCTGTATTATTCACTGCAATACTGCACAGTGACCACAATGCAGTCGCATGAGTGTAAGGTCACAGACCTGTACCTGTGTGTGGGTGGACTAGTGCATAGGGGAGCCATATGGTCTGGCCCTGTCACGTCACACTGTCAGCCAATCACTCCCTGCTCCAAACATCCCCTTGCCTCCACTGGCCTACCCAATGGTGTGTGTCTGCCAGGGCACCTGGCCTCTGCCCTCAGGTCCATGCATACCACTGTCTCCCACAGGGCCACCAGCACTGCAACCAAGCGTTTGGAGCAGAGGCACCACCAGACATACCATCCCAGTCACATCATGCCCCCTTTGTACCTACTGTTTCTGTGGCAGCTCAGTTGTAGATTCCAGCAAGTGTAAGCAGGTCAGTCCTCATGATGGCGGAGGCGTGCAGCTCTGAGGGCATGAGTAATGGCGAGAAAGGAATGACGTGCACTGTCACACACGTTTTATGTGCTGCTCAGCAAACCTGCATGCAAACATGTAGGCGCACGTACAGCCATGTTACATATGCTCTGTGTTTGGGTGTGTATGACATTGGACATCCACCCATTATAAAACATGTAATCCTGGTGTGGCCACGCGTATGCAAAAACACCATTACTCGATGCTACTTTGTTTGTGGATGACACTGAAACCTGAGCTGCTGTGTTGTCTGCCACAGCCCCCAGGCTGACCAACAGGAAGCACAACTTCAGTGATGGGGAGCACACACTCCTCATAGAGGAGGCATTAGCCAACCTCAATGTCCGCATGGGCACCAAAGATGACCAGGTAGGTGCATATAAATGTCAGTGGAGGCAGCTCGCCATATGCCAGAAGCTTAATGCAATCCAGCACAACAACTGGGACATAGAAAATGTCAAGAAGAAGTGGCAACAGGTGCGCCATGACACATACAAGAAGGTGTGCACTGTTGGGCCAGATGGTCAGGGGGTGCAACTCACAGACATGGAGCAGCGGGTCCTGGCCACTGTTGACATGGCTATCTTGGAGGGCTTTGGTGACGTGAACACTTCACAGCTCTCACAGGTCCAAGGTATGTGTCTGTGCTGATGTTCACCTTCTGCATGGCCTCTGCCCCAAACCTGCATCGGTGGTAAGGGTGCCCATTGAATCTCCCACAGTACCTTTTACATATGTCCCCTCTGGTTTGGGGTGGGACACGCAAGGGCATGTTATACTGTCACAATTCCCTCTGCTGGCTCACTGGGTGGCTCTGTGGTGGTGTTTCTGCTCTGGTCTGCATTTCACTCTCCCAGTTGCCCCTCCACTTCTATGGTGTGATGTCTCTGGGGCCTTTGTGCAACACTGCTGCCCATGTGTGTGAGTGTGGGAGCGCTGCATGCAGGGGTCAGCATTGTGTTGCTCATCCCTGCCTCTCTCAACAGGTGCTGCCACAGTTGCAGGACTCAGCAGTGACCCCATGCCTGCCTCACCGCCAGATGCTCCTCCACTGCAGCAGTCACTGGACAGGGCTATGCTCTCTGTGGTGCCATTGGAGGGGGTGTCTCCCAGCCTGCAGCCCATGCTGACGGGAGACCGGAGTCTGCCAGCAGTGTGGAGGACCAGCTTGCACCATTGCCAGAGCCCCATTTCCAGCCTGGTGGACATTATGCTGAGTGCCTGTTCACACAGTAGGAAGTGCATGCAGTGCATGCATGTCAGAAACTGCAGTTCCTCAGGTGCATTGTGGCACTGTGGGAGCAGCAGCTGACCCTCCCGGAACGGCAGCTGGCAGCGACCATATACCTCGATGCCTCTGCGTGCCACCTCGAGTCATGCATTGACCTACTAATCACCCAGTTGGACAGGTCACAGGGTGCACCTGTCCCCATTGCCACACATGTGCTGCCCTCTATGGCTGCCCAAACCGTGCCCATGCCTCCATCTCCAGCTGCTGCTACTGTGCTTCTTGCCAGTGGACCTCTGCCATCTGCCCTGCCATCCACCAACAGGGAATCAACATATGCCACCACATGGGCAACATCAGCTGGGGAGTCCACCATCATGGGGCAGTCCTGCATCCTGGGCCCCGGGCCCCGGGGTGTGGGACCCCTGCTTGTGTTCCCCCCATTCCATGAGGTATGTGAGTAGACCAGTGGGGAGGGCAGCAGCAGCAGCTTGGATTCGGAGGGCATTCCATCACCTCCACCTGCAAATGGCCAACTACTGGGGCTGGAGGAGTATCCTCTGGGTGGGGGAGGAGAAGGGGTGTGCAAGGGGACATGGGGGGTAGAGGTAGACCTGGATTGCTGGGCTTATCCATGTATTTTGGGTGGGGTTGGATCTCAGTTACTGGAGTTGGGGGTTGTGGGGTGTGGATGGGGTTGATCTGTGGTGGGCTGTTGGGGGGCATGTGGATGTGTGGGATGGGTTGGGTTGGGCATAGATGTGGGAAATGGATGTGAAACTATGTTGTCAAATGCTCACAAACACAACTGTTCAACATGCACCTGCCAGGCTCTGTGTTTCCCTCTGCCTCAGTCACTCTGGACATATGTGTCTGTTGCCATGTTTCTGTAGAGCTACTTGTTATTGTTCCTTCTCCTTGCAAACATCCCTCATCTGTGCATTCCAGTCTATACAACTGCATCCTCTGCACTCCCAGGCAGCAGACACACTAGAACAGTACCACCGTGTCACAGCCGTTTATCTCAATGGAATGCATTGGGGATCTGAACAGAATACTTCAAAGTCCTGGCCTTATTCAATGTTTTAGAAGGTCTAATGTAGACGTCCACTGGTAACATGGCAGACATACAAGGGTCTCTTCAGAATACCAGTTGGACATTTCCACCGCTGGCCATGCCCCTATACCACCCCTTCCCGCCCACATCCAGGGATCCCCGTGCCGGCACTGTATATGTGCAGATACATTTGTGCTCAGAATATGGTTGCAGACATGTTCGCGAGAAACACGTTTATCATGTATGTTCAACCGCCTTATTCATGGTTCAGAATGACCCCTTGTGCTTCTATTATAATCCATTTATTTATTTAGTTATTTATTTAACAGGTTTTCTATACCGCCCTATCATTAATTCAGGGCAGTTTACATGAACATCACAGCAATAACAACTTTTACATAGAACAGGATAATGAACTTGGGGGTTATATGGCTCTCCCCCACTGCCTGCTATTAGCGCTCCTGTGCCCGCTCTGCTGAGCGTGCCTGGCTCAAATCCCGCTCACATGCTGACTTTCTTCACTTTAAATTCATGCTCTTCTCCTTCCAGTCAGGCATTGCACTTGCCAAACAAGTCTACTTCATCCATCTGACTAACTCTCTTGCCTTTGATCCTCGTCGTCTCTTTAGCACACTCAATTCTCTCCTCAGTGTGCCTCCACCTCTGATTCCTCCCTCCCTTTCTGCCCAAAACTTGGCTGAGTACTTCCATGACAAAATCCACAAGATCACCCTCCATTTCCCCACCTCCCCTTCTATCCCCCCTATTTCCCAATTCTCCCCTCCTACTTCTACTACCCTTTCTTCCTTCCCTATGGTCTCTGATGAGGAAACTACACTCCTTCTTTCTTCCTCTAAACTTACTACCTGCTCATCTGATCCCATCTCCACCCATCTCCTTAGTTCCATCTCTTCCACTATTGTCCCTTCTATCTCTCATATTCTCAACCTCTTGCTCTCCAATGCAACCTTTCCTTCTGACTTCAAGCATGCTGTGGTCACACCCCTCCTCAAGAAACCCTCACTAGATCCCCCTTGTCCTTCTAACTATCAACCTATCTCTCCCCTTCCCTTCATCTCTAAAGTACTTGAGCATGCAGTCTACCACCGCTGTCTCAATTTCCTCTCCTTTCATGCCCTCCTGGATCCTTTACAATCTGGATTCTGTCCCCTACATTCCACTGAAACAGCGCTTACTGAAGTCTCTAATGATTTGCTCCTGGCAAAGTCCAAAGGCTTTTATTCTGTCCTCATTCTTCTTGATCTCTCTGCTGCCTTTGACACTGTTAACCACAACCTTCTTCTTATCATCCTGTCCTCACTTGGATTCAAAGACTCTGTACTATCTTGGTTCTCCTCCTATCTCTCCCATCACTCTTTCAGTGTGTCCTTTGGTGGCTCCTCCTCCTCTTCAACCCCGCTACCTGTAGGTGTACCTCAGGGTTCTGTCTTGGGACTGCTCCTCTTCTCTCTCTATACCCAATCCCTTGGTGCCCTTATCTCTTCCCATGGCTTTCACTATCATCTCTATGCTGATGACTCTCAAATCTACCTTTCTACACCTGTTATCACTCCTGAAATCCAGGCTAAGATCACGGTCTGCCTCTCTGACATTGCTACTTGGATGTCCCACTGCCGCTTAAAATTGAACATGGCCAAGACTGAACTCCTCATCTTTCCCCCGAATGCCTCCCCTCCTCTTTCCCCTTTCTCACTCTCTGTGGATAACTCTGTAATCCTTCCTGTCTCTTCGGCACATAACCTTGGTGTTATCTTTGACTCCTCTTTTTCTCTTCACATATCCAACTTATTGCTAAAACATGCCGTCTCTTTCTATACAATATCTGCAAAATTCGCCCCTTCCTTTCTGTTAACACTACTAAAATGATTGTCCACTCCTTAATCACCTCCCACCTTGATTACTGTAACCTTCTTCTTGCCGGACTCCCTGCAAACCACCTCTTTCCCCTTCAGTCTATTCAACATTCTGCTGCTCGACTGATTTTCCGCCAGTCTTGTTTTTCCCACATCACTTCTCTCCTCATGTCGCTTCACTGGCTCCCCATCCGTCTCCGTATCCAATTCAAACTCCTCCTGCTAACCTATAAATGTATTCACTCTTCTGCCCCCCCCCACCCACCCACCCACCCAGTACCTTTCATCTCTTATCTCTCCTTACACCCCTTCTTGGTTACTTCACTCTTCTAATAATCTTCGTTTATCTATGCCTTTCACTCGTACTGCCAATTCTAGACTTCGCTCCTTTCAACTGGCTGCACCCTTCGCCTGGAATAGTCTACCTGTCTCTGTGCACCAGGCATCCTCTCTGGCCAACTTCAAATCCAGATTGAAATCCCACCTCTTCACTATTGCTTTTCGTTCCTGATTCGCCCTATCTTGATCTCTCCAACAACATTTGTTTACTTTGTCTTGTTGAATTGTTATTTGTATTATGTAATTTATTTCGTATTTTGTCTTGACTAGATTGTGATCTCTGATGAGCAGGGACTGTCTCTCTTATATGTTTGTACAGCACTTTGAATGTTGCAGTGCTATATAAATGCTTAATAATAATAATAATAATAATAATAATAATAATAATTATAATAACTACAACGAAAGAGTATAACTCTTAACTATACAGGGTGGCCCAAAAAAAGTGAGAACATCTTGTAGCATATAAGTAATTTAAAAATTCAAAAAGACAGATGTAAACGATTGACAAATTTAAAAAAAAAAAGATGGTGACCGGAAATTGTCGAAATAAAGACGTTATATAGCTAAAAAAGGTAAATAAGTAAACTATTTAAGCTTTTAATTTATGAGATGTTCTCACTTTTTTTTGGGCCACCCTGTATACATGAGTGCTTTGCTGGAACTGTTTAGTATATTACATTTGATTAAGGGTAAGGGTAAGAGTATGTTTATGGGGTATGGGTGAGGCAGAGGGGTGTTTTCATGTGATTGGTCTATGGTGCTTTATGATTGTTAGAGACATTGTAACTGTCCAAGAGTCCTGTATGGTGCACTGTATGGTCAATGTGTGTTATTCTATGAATAGGTGTGTCTTGATAGCTCTTCTAATGTCTGTTAGGGGCCTCAATCACCCTGTTTGTAGATGAGAGTGTGGTGGGATAGGTAGCTACACCCTGCAGAATGGCTGTAGTACTAGCAACCACAGTCCTGCTGGTGGATGATAGCCCTCCAGGGTGGCTGGGCCAGTGCCATACCTGTGACCATTGCAGAAAAGCAATGATGCTTGGGGTAGGCTCAACTGCGCCCCGCCACAGTCTGCTATTCATCAACAAACAGCACAGTCAGACTGCACCTGCAGCATCCTACAAGGTGTTCCCACCATGCACAGGCAAACTACAGACAGCCCACTAACCAGTCCATGGTGCCTGCTCACAGGGGAACCCTGTGCACCCAGAAGTGGGATACCTAGCACAGACACCAAGCAGGTATCTCTGTGACTGGGCCCCAAAAACAGGTATCACTGGAAACAAACAATGGGTGGCACTATGTGGGCTCTTATGTGGAACCACCGATTGGACTGATTTGATGTGATTGAGCAAACGACATGGGAGCACGGTATATAAAAACCGTTATTTTTTGGCTCTAAATGTTTGACTGGCTGAGAAGTTACTATACGGCAGCTTTGACCTGAAGCAGGGGACTACTCTACATACCCCGAAACGTGTCACGTCGTCTCTGCCTTTCCGCTGATTGCGACGTTCTCATACAGCCTTCTTTCAGTAAAGGATTCAGCTAAGTAACATTTTTGATGCTGCTTCCGAAGTGGTTATAAAGTGTTTTTCTTAAATTAAATAAAATGGACGGGCCACGACGGCTTGAGGCATGATCCTCTTAGCTTGGTTGGCCTTTCTGACAAAAAATTGGTTACTTAAAGTTTTTGAAGAATGGGTTTTTAAGCACCAAGGTTCATTTTCATATATGGTCACTGCTTGGTCAGAGTGAGTGTGACCCCTCCCCCCCCCCCAACATGACATGCTGTGGCCACCCTGTCCATGCAGGTGGTGGTCGGGCACAACAGTGTCCCAGCCATTGCCCTCCACCCTGTGCAGATGCATCCTGGCCAGTCCGCCCTCTCTTGGCCATACTCACAATACCTTGCTGCTCATTATGCACATTTGCAGGCTAATACTGGAAGCAATGTGAGCAATGTGGGCTCAGTGAGGTGATGGAAGACACAAAACAATGGAGAGACATACACACACTCTTACACCTATCTCATCATTGTGTAGAGTTGGTGGTGGTTGACAACCCTACCCCCTGCACTGGTCCTGATCACAGTGCCGACATTGCTAATCTGTGCAGGGGGTAGTAGTAGTGCTCTGCTGATAACTGCAGCTCTGTGCTGGGGCCAACAGCCTGACACTCCATGAAGCTGTGAATAGTGGAGCCCTTGTGAATGAGTGACCGTACCTCTGTGCACCACTGCATTGGGGTTTGCCCATGTTGTTGTTGTTGTGGCTGCCTTCGTGGGCTAAAACTATGGGGAGATGCTCTGCAGGGTCCACAGATGAGACCTGAACCTCTGACCTTCTGCTCTTGGACATGCTGGCTGAGTGTACTGCACCATACTGTTTCCACAGCAGCACAGTGGTCCCTGGGGCTACCCTTACGTTCCTCGGCCAGACCTCTTCTGTTGCACTGCACACCACGTACTGGTACAGGGCATGGCCTAGGTCCACTGCAGGCGAGTGCCACTGCTCCCTCCAGCACAATCACCCACCCCCTCTGCCATGCCACCATGACCATATACTGTTGGTGCTGGTGCTGGTGGTGCGCCATCCCGGGCCATCCAGGGGGCAGGTAGGCGGCTGCCTAATGTGTGGGTTCTGGGGTAGGGGTGCCTACATAGATGTCCACGCTTTTCCCCCCCGGCACCGCCTGTCAATGTTATGCACCCCTTAGGGTGCCTGCTGGGTGATGTCCCCTGGATGGTACACTGTGGGACTCAGACTCATGGGCATGTCTGACCCTGGCCAGTTGCTGTCTTGCTGTCTTGCTGGTTTCCATTTTCTGAGTTCCTATGTGCCACATCAGCAACCGCCTAGTCCACCCTGTGCCCAAGTAACCCCCACTGCAGGTCCCGCCTGCAGCCCCCATGCCCCATTTGGCCATCACCATAGTGGCCTTTCATACCAGGGCACTATGCTGTTGGTGCAAATGTATCACTACTATCACTTTTTTGGGGCTCCCTGGCTATGCTGTATATTGCTGACACAGAACTGGTTTCTCTCTCTTGCAAATGTGTGCTAACACCAGGTTTTCAGTTGTGTTAGGATTCAGCTCTTAATTTCTCCGCGTTAATGTGAAAGGGGCCTCTCCCCGCCCACTCCCCGCCCATTGACCCCTTCTCTCCGCCCTCTCTCCACCCTTTTCTGGACTTACCATGGCCGGGAACGTTAAGGTGCGTTATGTGCCGTTAAGGCACCTTAACATTACAGAATGTAACATTAAGGCGCCTTAATGGCACCTAACGCGCCTTAACGTAGCCGCTGCTACGTTAACGCAGTTTAGTAAACATGCCCCTTAATGTTTATGAGGGTGCAGTAGCTTAAGTTGTGCTGAGTTGTGTGGAGATGGTAGGCACTTGTGTAGTTTCAGGGTTTTGGGTTGGGTCCTGTGTGCCATAATATATTGTAAATAGATGTGTTTTAAGATGTTTTCTGAATAATTGAAGATCATGCAGTTCTGGTGTGTGGTGTGTTCTGGTGTTCTGGTGTGTTGTGTTTTCTTGATTATTGGTTGAAGGGAAAGGGTGACAGGTTGTTGATTATCTTGAAGATTAATGTTAAAGCCTTGTACTTAGAATGAATGTTGACTGGAAGCCAATGTAGTTGTTAAGGGGTGGTGGTTATGTGGCTGTATCTGGCTGTTCTGGTGATTATTCTTGCTGTAGTGTTTTGGACCAATTGTAGAGGTAGTATAGTTTTTTTGGGGAGGCCGTGGTAGATTATATTGTTGAATGCGGTTGGATAGGTATGAAATAAATCATTCCTGCACTTTGTCATTGATGCCAGTTTCCTGAAGCCTTCCTAATAGGGCATTATGGTTGATGGAGTCAAATGCTGTAGTGACGACAATGAAGCAGAGGACAAATCCTTTCTGTAAGTCGTCTATGCCGGTTATGAAAGTATCCAAAAGTTAGGTGATGAGTGTTTCGACACTGTGGTTCTGTTTAAATCCATATTGGGGAGGGGTGTCTAGCTGGGCATAGCTGTTAACATTATCTTGCAGTTGATGTAGTACTATTTTCTCGATTATATTGGTTATGAAGGGGAGACTTGATATTGGTCAGAAAGAGTTAGGGTCTTTGAAGCTGAGGTTCCCGCTTTTTTGAATAGGTCTTTTGGATGCTTGTTTGAGCTGTGGTGGGAGGTAGCCTTGTGTGAGTGATGCTTTGACAATCTTCAGTATGAATGGCATTAGGCATTCTCTTGTATGTTTGACCCAGCTCACGGCATGGATCCATGGGTGAGGTGGTTGTGCTGATATTTGTTATAAGAGTCAAGTTGTTTTTCCGAGGGGATGCAGAAAGACTCCCACTTTTCTATGTTCTTGTGGTGAAAGTTTTGCATGCTTGGTTGGTTTGTTTTTGTGATTGGATTTTGTATATTTTTTAATTGTAGAAAGTCAGCCATTTCCTGTGGTGTTATTGTAGTCATATTGTTTGATACAGTTTGTTCCTGCATCAGTCTGTTTGCTATGTCAAACAGTTCTCTTGGCTTGTTATGGGATTTCATTATCAGATTTCTATGGTGTTCCTTTTTTGTATTTGTTCATCAGGTCATGATATTACGCTTGCATTTCCATGTATTTTGTATGATGTTGTTGATCTTTGCTTCAACACCATAGTCTCTCAAGCTTCCTAAGCTGTTTTTTATGGTCATTGATTTCAATGGAGAACCATGGAGCATTCTTCTTTCTTCCATTATTTTGTAATAGTTTGGTTGGAGCTATTGATGCTCTGTTGAGTGTATCATTCCAGTTAGCAATAGCGGAATCAAGGTCAGTTGTGTTTTTTTTTAAGATCAGGTAGTACTTGCTCTAGGAATTTTTCTTTGTGTAACATTTGAAATCTCCTGTTTTCCTTTGGTGTTACTCCTAGGGGTATGTTTACTAAACTGCGTTAGTGCAATTCGCGTTAGGAGCCGCGGTAGTGAAAGAAACCCCAAATAAGGACATGGGCGGTACATCGTCACCACTACCGCGCGTTAAAAAAATTAACGAGCGTTACTGGGCGCCGTGCCGCGTTACTGCGCGTTAATCGTAAGAAGACGTACAGACACAAAGCACTGAAACAGAGCTGTAGCACAATGGTTACGGTACTGACCACTGTTACAGGCAGCATGGGTTCGAGTCCCCAGTGTGCCTAACGCAGAAGGCTGTCCCAGGCATCACCCTGCACATTACAGAGGGAAAGAGGAGGTATGTTTTTCGTTACGTTGAGTATTGGTGTCAGAAAAACACCCTCGGAGTGTGCCTAGCCACGTACGTTGGTGCGTGCGTAGCTGCGTGCATACAATCGTGCGTGGGTACGTGTGTTTTTACGTGCGTGGGTACGTGTGTTTTTACCAGTGTGGGCATCTTATAACACAGACTCTGTAGGGTGTCTTGCACCTATGCATTATGCTAACAGATGTACGTGTCATGGCCTATGGTTTATCAGAGCCTGTGAGCAGTTGCTGGAGTTTCACAGGGTTGGATTGGGCCAGTCACACCCATGATGCACTGCACATGCAAATCAGCTGTCCACAGATACACACCATGGGGAATGCACCCCCACAGCACCTCGGCCTGGTAGGGGGAACTCACCATGTGCACCCCCACAGCACCTCGGCCTGATAGGGGGTACTGACCGTGTGTTGTACTGGCACAGAGTAGCTACACACCGTCACATTGTGCGGGTACTGTACTCACCCTGAGGGTGCAGTGAGGCGCCCAGCACTAGGTCCACAGCACCGTCCATGGCTGAAAGAGGCCATGGCGCAGGTCCAAAGCAGTGTTACTGTGTGAGATAGGTAGTTTCCACAGGAACACCTTGGACATCTCTGTCTGTTTCAGTCAGGTGTAGCCCCCATGCACCACCACCACCCCCCCCTCCCCCAGGGCCGAGGGTGGCAAACAGGTCCTCCCATCAGAAGATCCACAGTCTACCTCCCTGCAAAGGTGGCAGTAGAAGGGAACATTAACCCTAGTCCTGCTGAGGAACAGACACCCCCCACAGGGCAGTCAATGCAGCTCTGTACACAGCCATAACACAATAGCAAACAGACATTAGGCCTGGATATGCTATACTGCACCCCACCCCGATATTCCCCTGGTGCAAGCCATCAGCCACTGCACCCTGCAAGCCACTCCATCACAACACCTACCAGCTGCAAACACTCTGCTAGTGCCCAGTGGAGATGCCTGCACCCAGAACTGGGATGTCAGCATACACAGCAAGCAGATACATCAGTGACTGGACCCCAAAAGGAAACCCATATTTATCACATGAGAGAAATACTAGATAGCACCATGGGAGTGCCTAGCCATGCTGTGTTCACTGCACATTCAGGGTGAGAGTGATCTCTCAGCAGGATATACTGAGGTCACCCTGTCTGTGTAGGTGGTGGCCGGGCACTACAATGTGCCTGTCACTGCCCTATGCCCTGTGCAGATGCACCCTGGCCAGGCCACCCTGTCCAGCCTATACCCATGGTACCTTGCTCCTTATTATGCACATTGGCAGCCCAATACTGGCAACATTGCTGGCAGTGTGGACTGTGGAAGGTGTTTGCAGCCACCACACACTGGATAGACAGACAGCCACCCCCACACCTATGCCAGCATTGTGCTACTATAGAGGTGGTCAGCAGCCATACCCACCACACCAGTCATGGGCATAGTACAGGCATGGATATGGTACACAAGGCTGTTGGGGGGTCACTCCCCAGGGTGGTGAACACTGTCAGAGACCAGATCTGCAGCACACACCGCAGACATCAGAATGATTGTTATGGTGGAGCTCAATGAGCAAACTGTGCTTAACGTATGAATTGATATCTGCCAGTTATCATAGGAAACGTTTGATAGCTCTGTACCATATACCCAGGTGTAGGGTGGCATTGCTGAGGTATGCAACTGCTAGTATTGGGAGATACAGGCAGGGCCCAATGTCTTGCCTCTCCAGGAGGCATTGGCCAATGGGGCCTGTGGGTGGGTGTGTGGCCCTGTTGGCTGCTGCTTTACGGCAGAGTTCCCCAACTCCAGTCTTGGTGTTCCAAACACTGTTCAGGTTTTCATGCTGTCCCTCATAAATATGCATGAGCTACATCTGCATACCATGGGGGTGGTGCATAGCTATGCAGCACAGGCATCTTTATTAGAGGCAGCATGAAGCCGGAATGGTGTGGGGCCCTCCAGGACTGCATTTGCGGGACTCTGCTTTAGGTAATGTGCCTGTTTCTGGTGTCTGTGTTTGGTGTGGTAAAATATAGGCCATGCGTATGTTCTCTGCAATAAAGGAGTGTCTTTACTATCACTGTTTAGTGGTGGGTAAAACTATGGGGACTGGGTTGGCAGGAGCCCCAGCTGGGATTTGAACCTGTGACTCTCTGGTCTTATAGGCACTGGCTGTGTCTGTTGCACCACACTGTGGCCACAGAGACAGTGCAGTCCCTGGAGTTAGTTAAAGCGGCCTGACGAGTCAGAAACCCTGCTCTGCAACAGGTTTACTGTGGCCTCATTTACCTTGTATGCAGACAAAGGTGCACATAAACCTCAGAAAAGACCTCAAAAAAGGGGCACACACCCATAAGCAAGCTGGGCAACAATGATATCATTGGGCAACATTACACAACACTCCCAGGACAGCTCCATTACAATGAAATGATCTTTGAAAGGGTCTGCGGAGCGTAGACCCTTCCACACATCATTTCTTTTTTATTTGGTGCTTTCCAGGGAGTGTTGTTCCTTGTTGCCCATTGCTATCACTGTTGCCCAGCTGAATTATGCTTTTTAAAATGTTTCTTGTGGTCATTTTTAACGTTTTATGTGTAATTTTGTTCTGTGCACATGTATCACACTGCTCACGTTTTGTGGGTTTCCCCGGTTTTTCTGTACATTGCTGACGGAAATGGTTTCTCTTCCCTTTAAATGCCTTTAACGACAGGTTTTCATTCGCGTTGGAATTGAGCTCAGGAATTCAGTGCGTTAGTGTGAGGGGAGCCTCTCCCTGCCCACTCTCCGCCCATTGACCCCTTCTCTCCGCCCACTCTCCACCTTCTGCGCTGTTTTAACGCGCCGCAGGACTTTACGATCGTTAACTATGCTTAACGCGCGTAGTAGTACGTTAACGGTCATTAGCTCTTCGGTACGCGTGTTATACGGCACTTACGGTCGTTAACGTCGTATAACACGCGTTAGTCACGCTTACCGCACTTTAGTAAACATCCCCCCTAGTGTTTTATCTTTTATGGGTGCGTTGATGGAGAAGGTAACCATGTAGTGGTCTGACCATGGGACTGGCATGACTGATATGGTTGTTAATAGGTTTTGGGTGATACATTGGTTGGGTACAAAAATGAAGTAGAGGGTACCACCTCTTTTGTGAATAAGGGAGTTTATCATCTGGGTATATTTCAGATCTGCCATTGCATCAAGGAAAGTATATTGGTCATACTGGGATAATGAAGGGAAATTAGGGTCTCCTAAGATAAAGAGAGCTTTGTTCTATGTGGCATGGAATCAGATTTGTTTCAAGATGATCGAGAATTCGTCTTGGTCAGCGCTTGGGGCTCTGTATGTGAGGCATAAGACAAGGTGCCTGTTTGAGATTGTAATGATGATGCTTCCTTTAGAGCTAACAGTGGAGGTGGTGATGAAGTTCAGGTTAACCTTTGCTATGATTAGTGCTCCTCTGCCTCTCCATGAGGGTCTTGTAGAGTTGTGAATTCTGTATTGTCGTGATCTGATCTGGTTTATGATGACATTGTCTGTGTCTGAAAGCCATGTTTCTGTGATGCACATAATGTCTATATTATTGTTTTGTAGGTAATCCAATATGGTATGAAATTTATTCTGGATAATTGTGCATTAATTAATGTGCATTTGAGTGGGGAATGTATTGTTGCTTCCAGCCTGGTTACTCCATCATGTGTATCAACCTTCAAGGTCTGCTATATTGAAACATAGAAATATGATGACAGAAAAAGACCACATGGCCTAGCTAGTCTGTCCTTCCATATCAACAACTACAACAGTCCCCTTTTTTCCTTTAGAGATCCTCTGTGTTTGTCCCATGCTTTTTTGAATTCAGTTACTGTCCTCATCTCTACCACCTCCACTGGGAGACTATTCCATGGATCCGCCACTCTTTCCATAAAGAAATATTTCCACAAATCACTCCTGAATCTATCCCCCTTCACCCTCATCCCATGTCCCCTCGTAGAAGAACTTGTTTTCTATTGAAAGAGGCTCTCTCCCTGAACATTTATGCCATGGAGGTATTTAAACATCTCAATCATATCACCTCTATTCCGCCTTTCCTCTAAGGTGTACATATTAAGATCCTTAAGTCTGTCCTCATATGTTTTATAATGAAGACCACTAACTATTTTAGTAGCCACCCTCTGCACCGACTCCATCCTGTTCACATCCTTTTCAAGGTGCGGTCTCCAGAATTGCACACTATACTCCAAATGAGGTCGCACCAAAGACTTATACAGAGGCACTATCACCTCCTTTTTTTCTGCTAGCCATTGGTTTGGTTTTGGTTTTGGTTTGATGCAGTTTGTGGGTTGTATATCTGCTCAAATGTATAATTGGGATGAATTATGCTGGTGCAAGTACTGGTGCTGTCATTTCTCCAGCATTTGTGTGCATAATTTTGAGGAGCAAGAATGCCAGGGTGATTATGATGATTAGTTTTTTCTTCTCCATTTTATCGGTTTGAGCTCTTTATTTTGAAGAAAAATTGGCTTTCAATGGTCTATGTTGTTTGGATAGTAACGTGAATTGTTTGCTACTCCCAGTTTGGTAGAGTTCAGCTTAATTTTGTTGGCTTGTCAGTGGTTGTTGTTAAGTGATATGGTGTAGTTTCAGTGATCCAGGAAGAAGTGAGTAGCATGTAGTTGGATGACATGTGTCCCTGCCTCAGGGCCACACCAAAGAGCCTTCTGGCAAGACCCTCAGGAATGGGCATGTCTGGAGGTGCTTCTTTTTAAAGTTTCTGGTGCTGGGCCCTGATTGGCCTTGCATTGGACAGTGGGAGGGGTTCTCTTTCATGCCGACGATCGGGGCTCAGAAGCGGTGGAGATATAACCCATGGCTGCTAAAATCTGCCAGAACCTACAGGGTAACTCATCCTTTGCACCCTCCAGTGGATGATGGAAGAAATCTTGAGGCCAGAGGCATAGTACTGTTAGAGACAGTATGCATAGCAGGATCATCCAGACAGAGGATAGCAGACAGGTTGCTGAATGTCAAGAATGGCTGCTATAGAGTCAGCTGGAGGTGTGAAGGTGGTACAGAGCCCAGACATCGGTGTTTTTGGACTGCTGTGGAGGCATTGCTGGTTGCTGTCGCTGTCCTTCCTCCTGCCCAGCTTGCAGGCACGTCCGAGGCAGCCTGTACCAGCGGGGACTTTCTCCGTTAGATAAAAGACCTACCTGCTGGAGCCCTCCTTGAGTCAGCTGGAGGTGTGAAGGAGGTACAGAGCCCAGACATCAGCGTTTTTGGACTGCTGTGGAGGCATTGCTGGTTGCAGTCGCTGTCCTTCCCCCTGTCCAGCTTGTAGGTACGTCCGAGGCAGCCTGTACCAGCAGGGACTTTCTCCGTTGTATTTATTTCTGCTGTCTCCGCATCGCAGAGCATGATCGCAGAGCGTGATCCGAAGGGGCATGTCTAAAGGGGCTGGGCACGCCCATTTGGCGCCCCTTCGGCGCCCCTTCGGCATCACTGCGGCTGTTGCCTGTCGCTTCGCGGGCAGTAGTTAGATTCGGTTGTTTAGTTTTAGTTGGATGTTCGTTAGTTTGTTCCTTCCCTTGTATCTATAGTTATGGGGAAACGGAAGGCCAAAGCTGTTGGCAAATTTCCAGAGGTGACACGCAAAAAATGGTCTATTCCTGAACGTTAAATCACTCGTCAAAACAGCACTATTACATTCAACAAAACATACAGGGAAAAATTCCCATAACTTAATGCTCTTCCTTTTCCATATTCAACAGTGTAACTTTTTATTCAAAATCTACCGGGAGGTCTCAGACTCACTGTAGCACCAATTCCATAGACTTAAACGTCAATACAGAAATATATGTGCTTGATCGCATCAATGACCTCCATGGTAGCAAACAAGGCACATAAGTTTAGCGAGTGTAATCTTAACCCTCGTGGTTCTTCTCATTAATATGGCTCAAAAATATGATATGATAACTTTCATATAACTCAGATGGTTCACCATATCAATAGTCCATTAATGCTAATACTTATGGCTATAATTCTTAATAACACTATCAAATGATCCCAACGCTTTCCCCCAGCGCCTTCATAGCGTTTCTCCTATTAGGGTTCTTCAGGGGATCAATTATGGATCAAAAATGCTGCCCGCGTCTGAAACAGAGTATCTCTTCTGTTTTCTCACAAAAATGTTTTTCAACTCACAAAAGTGAATTTGATGCGCGGCGTCTTTTCGCTTTTGCGAGTTGAAAATTTTTTTTGTGAGAAAACAGAAGAGATACTCTGTTTCAGCAGTACCACATGACAGATAAGGTCAAAGGGCACTGCAGCATAAAATTCACTAGCTGTGGTTGGTGAATTGCTGTGCACTCTTAAGAGGAGAGAATATAGTTTCTTCCCAAGTCTTGTTGTGTACCTTCACATGGTGACCCCATTGTACAAAATCTATAATAAATCTCAGCCAGGTGACACTACAATTGAAGTATGGTAGGGAAGAAAAAGAAAAATACATACTGGCCGCACGTCACCCAGGATAAAAGGTGTCCACCCATCGCATTTGCACAAGGACTAACAATGTTGATAACGATAGTGCAGACATTGCAGATGCAGGTAACCTCCCTGCCAGAGAAAAAAGCCATGGTGAGCATTTTCATGGGTCTGCTACGACAGGAGATAAAACACAGAAATTAATGAAAAAGTTAAGAGGATTAACTACAGGGGCGGAGCCTGATGTCCAGCGGGATGGTCGCATAACGCTGAGGCTCCCGAGAGGCCTACTCAGAATCCTGAATTAACACCGTACATACTTGGAACTTCTACTCTGATCTTGCCGGGGCACATTGGTGAGATGGCGGGGACCAAACCCACGCGCCTGGAATTTGGATCTCCAGCGGCTTCTCACGGCAAACGTTCCAAAACTGAACCTCCGTCTCCGCAGAAGGGGCTGGCCTTGCGCGAGGGCCCCGAAATGCAGCAGGAAATCCTCGCAGAGATTAGAGGGGTCAAAGACCTCGTGCAGTCAAACGGTGAAGCACTCCGAGCGCTGCGGGAAGATTTTGGTGTGCTGCAAAGCAAGCTAGAAGGGCTTTCTTCGCGTCAGGACAAAATGGAGAGCATATTGGACTCCCATGCGGCCCGGTTGTCCAAACTCGACAAAGTTGAACGTCAGGTGCGGGCCTTGCAGAAAGAAGTGGAAGATGGCAATAATAGAGCGCGCCGCAACAACATACGACTCGTGGGCATACCGGAGGGAGCGGAATCAGGAGACATGAAAGTGTTTTTATGCAAAATCCTCCCTTCCCTGCTCCAAATCACCTTTACCAAAGATTTGGAGATCGATCGCGCTCATCGTGTACCCACAAGCATAACGCTCAACAGGAAGACCCCGAGGCCTATCATTTTTCGACTTTTGAGATATCAACACGTTGAGCAAATTCTAAATGCCTCTCTGGCAAAGGGCCATATGGAGTTTGAGAGCCACAAGATCTCCTTCTATCCCGATTTGGCTAAACCCACAGTCGACCGCCGAAAGCGCTTTCTGGAATTCCGGCCGAGGCTTCAACAACTACAAGCACGCTATGGCCTGATGTACCCGGCCAAGCTCCGAGTCACGCTTCACAATCAGACAAGAACATTTGAGGACCCTGATCTACTAGCGGAGTTTTTGGATTCCAAAGAAGCCGACTTGATGCGCTGACTTCCAGAATATTCCTGCAAGTATTCTCATATCCGCTGTACCTGCCATATTGGATCTGCTGCAGCCCAGCAAAGAGTCTGGCGAGGGCAGTTTGTTGCCTTACTTTTGATGATATCTGTGACCCGTCTCCATCTACCCACAGTAGCCTCAATGAGTATCAGAGACAGTGTTAATTATGGACTCTGGTGTTTCTTTTCTTTTTTTTCATGTCTTTCTATTCCTCTCTAGGGCCTCCTCCCGCAGACATATGGTCGCCATATTCTTTGGGGGTTTTGCTTCTTCTCTAAGATACTTTGGTACATACTTTTCAATATGGGGTGTATTAGCCAGAATACTCGGTGATTATGTCATTGTTGCACAGATTCTGATTATGTTGTATGTTTTCAAGCGCCCTTACCTAAAATGTCTATTACTGATTGATGGCACCATGTAAGATTTTCTCATTGAACGTAAAAGGAATTAATAATCCGATAAAACGGAAGAAAATCCTAAGCTACCTAAGTCAGGAAGCTGCGGATCTGATTTTTCTCCAAGAAACGCATTTAAATTCGAAGGAAACTCTTAAACTCAATATTAAACCTTACATGGTGGCCGCCTATTCCCCAGCCGTTTCTAAGAAATGTGGGGTTGCCATACTGGTTAGGAAATCTTTGCATGCTACTATCATTGCGACTAGCTCAGATACAGAAGGTAGATGGTCCAGAGTTCACCTCAAGATAGGTAGCCTTGAAGTTACATGTATATGCCTTTACGCTCCTAATGTGGATGACCCTGCCTTTTTTGCTACCATTGCTCAGGTTGCGCAGGCCTCTGCAAATACTTCATTGATAATTGGGGGGGATTTCAATCTAGTCCTTGATCCCCTGATTGACAAACAGCCGCCTAGGACAAGTGGTCCCCCAAGAGTCACACCACGCTTACCTCCCTGATCAAAGATCTTGCTTTAGTTGATCTATGGAGGTTATTACACCCCAATGAGCTTGACTTCACCTTCTTCTCTTCCCCTCATAAATCCCAGTCTCGCATAGACTTCTTTCTAATATCAAAACTGTTAGTTCCTCAGGTGGACACTGCAAAGATTCACTCCCAACATATTTCAGATCATGCTGCCATTTCCTTTCAATTACACACTACTGCACCCCAAGGGAATTCGGGGGCCTGGTTCTTTGATAGAGCCCTGTTAACTCAGCCAGAGTTCCAGTTAGAAATTCGAGCAGCCATACAGGATTACTTCCATTTTAATCTACCCCAGGATACTGCGAATTGGGCTTGGTGGGAGGGCTTCAAAGCGGCCATTCGAGCAACGATCACTAGCTATCAAATCCGCCTGCGGAAACAACGCAAACAGCAGCTACTCATACTAGACCAACAAATAAAAGCAGGCGAACGAGTTCTAACTTCACGTACTGATCCATGTGTATTAATTCGATTACAGCGTCTCCGTTTTCAATATAATTCAATCCTCTCAACTGCAGCTTCTAAGAGTATTGAGCTTCAGCGAGGGACATATTATCGTGAAAATAACCGATCCGGTCGACTCTTAGCCAACGCCTTGAAAGGTCAAAAAGAAGCCAAACGCGTAGCGGCCCTTCGAGCTCCACAGGGAGGGGGCATAGTGACCACAGACTCCGACATTGTAGAGCTCTTTCGGGATTTCTATACCCGCCTATATCAATCTGAATGTGAGTTCTCGTCAGAGACATTCAAGCGATTGCTTTCTGGCATTCTGCGGCCGACTCTCTCTGAAGATGATAGGGATGCGATGGATGAACCCTTTTCTACTTCAGAGATCCAATCTGCCCTAAAACGAACAGCCTCGGGCCGTGCCGCAGGGCCCGATGGTCTCCCGACCGAATTCTACAGAACGTTCAGTGCAGATTTAGTTCCCTATTTAAAACTCTATTTTACTGCCCTTGCGGTAGATACATCCTCTTTGGGATCCTTTTCTGCAGCTAATGTGGTAGTATTTGAGAAAGAAGGTAGAGACCCGCTACTAACCGCCAACTACCGTCCAATCTCCCTACTTAATGCCGATTATAAGATCTTCGCAACGATCTTGGCCACCCGGCTATCTGACAGGATGGCCACCCTAATTCACCCCGACCAATGCGGTTTTATACCCGGCAGATCAACTGCTGACAATGCTCGGACCTTGTGCCATGTGCTATCCAGTGCTGCCAATCTAGATCATCCATGGGTGGGTCTTTCCCTGGATGCCGAAAAAGCCTTTGACCGCCTAGAATGGCCCTTCTTATTTGCAGTTCTCCAATGGTATGGCTTTGGGGAGGGCTTCCTCCGATATCTCCAAGTCATGTATACTCAACCCGTCGCCAGTATTTGTGTAAATGCCATCAAGTCTCAGCCATTTAATCTCCAAAGAGGCACGCGTCAAGGTTGCCCCCTATCACCAATGCTCTTTGATCTAGCTCTTGAACCCCTAGCCCTCCTTATTAGACAGTCCGCACGTATTCGAGGTGTCCCCTTCAGTCATAGGGAGATTAAACTCTCTGCATATGCAGATGACCTTATGCTTTTCGTATCCCTCGATTCGGTTCCAGCTGTCTTGGATCTGATTGACGGATACTCACAATTATCGGGCTATAAAATTAACTGGACCAAATCTGTAGCATTCCCACTGAACCGCTGGGTACATGAGGCTGACATGCAGGCCTTTCCCTTCCTTTGGCAATCCCGCATGGTGATGTATCTCGGGGTCCATTACTGTTCTCCTTTAGAAGACACTATCAGTTTTAATGCCAAAGAGGTAGTCTCCAAAGTCCGTGAGCTCACGAATCGTTGGTCTCCCTTATCTCTTACATGGTGGGGCCGCTTAGAAACTGTGAAAATGATGATAGTCCCAAAGTGAACTACATTTTAGAAATGCTGCCATGCTTACTCCCGCTACATACTTATAAAGATATTGAGGGCCTTCTCGTCTGTTATCTCTGGCAGGGCAAGCCACCAAGGATAGCTAAACAAAAACTACAGTCTGCAAAGGAAAGAGGGGGTACCAGATTTCCTGATTTTCTTAGATATCATCAAGCCTTCCTACTTAAGCAAGGTGCCCGATGGCTAGATGCCTCAACAGACAGCAGACCAGTTTGACTTGACATAGAAGAGGAGCTTAGTAGCCCAATTCCGTTGACCCATCTCCCCGGTATGTCCTATCAAGTAGACACCCGCCATCCACCAATGATTGTCGATACTCTTGCGGCCTTTAACACTCTCATTCTATCACTGGGCCCGAACGTATGTCCTCAGGACGGACTCCCGCTATGGAATAACCCCAGAATTCAAGTCCTAAATAGAACGATAGCATGGAAACCCTGGTACTCAAGGGGGATCTGGACACCCCAACAGCTTTTCTCTGCAGCTCGTTGGAAAACCTTTTCTGATTTACAAAAGGAATTTGCATTACCAGCGAAACACTACTTTCAATTGATGCAGCTTCAACACTGCCTCAAAAGTGCTCGAATCATGCCGCCCTCTGCCCCTACTGAGGACGGGCTATTAGACATAGTTCACTCTATTAGTAGTACACATGGGGTAGCCTCTAACTTTTATAAAATATTATGTCAGGGTACAGACATGGCCACTTTTAGAGCCCAACAAGCCTGGGAGCGCGAACTGCAAACCACTTTAACCCCTGTGCAATGGAGCGTTTTCTGGAGCAAAGTAGTGCGGGTTTCCCGGTCTGCCTCTGTTACCCAAACTCTCTTCTTTTTTGCACACAGATGCTTTTATACCCCAGAAAAAATAGCCAAATGGAACACAAATGCTAGGGACCAGTGTTGGTCTTGCCATACTGCTGTGGGAACCTTCGCTCATGTTATTTATGAATGTCCTCAACTACAGGTTTATTGGGGGCGGGTCTGGGGTCGTATTCAATTTATCTTACACCTTCGCGAACCTCTCTCTTGGAAGATCGTGGGACTCCGCTCTGTGGCGGAGGTCCCCTCTCTTCCTAAGAAGGGTCGCTTTCTCCTTGATTTCATGCTGGGTATAGCCATATGCTTAATCACGAGGAATTGGAAGGATAGCTCTCGACTTACTGTCAATGAATGGTGGAACCTCGTCTGCTTATATAGTAAATATGAGCAGATACCTCGGAGAGCTATTCCCCATGCCCAACCGCACTCTCACTTGTCTAAATGGCAGATGCTTAATGATTATGTACAATCTGCTCATTGCTCCAAACATGCCTGTATAATGTGCACTCATCATGTTTCAGATCACCGTTAGGTTTTGTAACACAATAATGTAAGTACACGCCCGTTTCGGGAATGATTAGTTTTCTAGAGAAGAAGCAGGGGGGAGGGGGGTGGCAGGGGTTTACTTTGGTGTATGTATTACACTTTATGTATCTGTCTTTTAGCTGTATGTCTTCCTTTTCCTTTGTTGTTATAAAATGAAAATAAAGAATTTAAAAAAAAAAAAGAGGATTAACTACAGTTAAGTGAACTTCTGCAGATAAAGAGGAGATAATGTACTGCTATTTTTATTCTACAAACCCTATATTTAGATCAGGAGGGTATTCAAAGAGGATCCGCCAAAAACTGAAAGAAAGAAGAAAATTGCCTCAAGAAAAACTGCAAAAACCAACGGATACAAATTTAAGATCTTTAATTTCACAGATCAAAGTAAAGAAGCATATGAATTATACCATCTTGAATCAACTAAGGGTTTTCGTGAAAAAAGAAATACAGGGAGGAAGAAGAGACCTAGGTGAGAGTACCAGAAGAAAGGAATACACAGAAAAAGAAACAGCAGTTGAGGAGGAGAAAGAAGTTAGAGATCAGGAACTGCAGGAGAGTGAGTTGAAAAAAGGACAGGTCAACAAATCAACTGAAGAGGAAGATGAAAGGGAGAACAAAGGTCCAGAAATGGAGGAATTCACAATAAAACTCCTAGTTCACGTGGAAAAAAGATGAATATGCTTGATTTCAGGCAAGAGAAAGATTGCCCAAATTAATTTCCATATCCTATATAAAGGAGTCATTTATTGGCATCACCAAAATAAATCAAATACAATATTGTGCAGCTAAAATTTTAACTGCAGGAATACTACCAACTAAAGTGCAGGGCCAGAAGAAAAAAAGAACAATAACAGTTCCTCCTTGGAAAAAGTGCATCAAAGGAAAAATACAATCATTGAGTGCGGAAGAATCCCTGATAGAAGGGTATCTAAAAGGATTGAGATCATCAAAGATATTGAGGAAGATCCAAGACATCAAGCTGAAGCATGCTGCATTAACATAAGAAAACCTAAAATGTATATGTTTCAACAACAAACTGAAAGTAGCAATAAAAGCACAAAAACTGTGAAGATATGAAGAAAACAGAAAGGAAAGATATGAAAATAAATTATTTAGAGAGAACCCAAAACAATTCTACAGGGAATTGGGAAAGAGCATTAATATGGTAAAAGCACCACCAATCAAAGGCAAAACAGAAACCTTCTGAAGAAAACTATGAGGGCCCTATGGAGCACCATCAAGAAGCAGAATGGTTATCCTGCATACAGGAGCATTTAGAAAAATCTAACATCAATGGCCTGTAGTAACAACAGAAGAGCTGGAAAGCAGGTTAAAATGAGCCTCCAACTAAAAGAGCCCTGGCCCAGAAGGAATGACCAACGTTTGGCTCAAACTGTTAACAACACTCCAAGACCTGGCAAGCTGCAAAACCAATTGATCAAGCAGCCAAACCTAACACCATAATGGCTTATAACAGGAAGAACATCTTTCATTCTAAAAGGCGACCCAAGTGACATTCCCAAAAATTACAGGCCAATAACTTGTCTACCTAAAATCTATAAGCTGTTCATTACAATAGATGCAGGCAGAATATATGATCATATCAAATCCAATAACATAATGGCAATACAGCAAAGAGGCAACAAGAGGGGAGCATATGGAACCAAAGACCAGTTAATGTTAAATAAGACTATCATGACCAGTGCTAAGAAAAGCAGAAATCTCAGTATAGCATGGATTGGTTATAAGAAAGCTTTTGACAGTGTTCTACACTCTTGGATAATAAATTGCCTTGAGATGTATAAGATAAATCCTGGTTTGATACAGTACACTAAGTTCACCATGACAATGTGGCAAATTACCCTATTTTTGAAGTATGAAGATAGTCAATACATCATTCCTAACATCAAGATCAGTGAGGAATATTTCAGAGAGATTCCTTGTCACGAATTTTGTTTTGTATGGTGCATAATCCAATGAGTACTCTCATGAACTGTTTGGGACACAGATTTAGCCTGAATCCTAAAGAAGGTAACAACCCAGAGGTAACATCCCATTTACTATTTGTAAATGACCTGAAGCTCTACAGTTACAGTGACCAATAAGTAGAGTAACTCTATGTAGTGAAAAGCAATTCTGATGACATCAGGATGAATTTTGGCCTAGACAAACATGCTAAGACAACATTTATTAGAAGAAAATTGAGCAAAAACAGAAAACATCTTCCTGGCTGAGGTCTGTGACATCAAGGAACTTGAACAGGAATGCATATATAAATATCTTGGAGTAGAGCAGAGCTACTCAATTCCAGTCCTGGTGGCCCGCAACCCTGCAGGTTTTTGGGATATCCCTAATGATATGCATGAGATATATATGCATTAGAGATAGCCTGCCAACTTGACTGGTTTGTGGCCCTCCAGGGCTGGATTTGGAGACTCCTGCCTTACACCTCTGTCATTTAAGATCGTGAGTGGGCAAGGTACAGATGTTCTAGACATCAAAAGGGTAGATAGAATGTGTCACATTCCTCCTAGATTCTCAACACCACCAAAAAGTTGTCTAATAGACAATATTTTGGTGGTGGTGAGAAGCAAGGAGGAATGTGACAAATTCTAACCTTTTTGATGTCTTGGACATCTGCACCTTGCCCACTTACAATCTTAAATGACAGAGGTGTAAGGCAGGGGTCTCCAAATCCAGCCCTGGAGGGCCAAACACCAGTCAGGTTGGCAGGCTATCTCTAATGCATATATATCTCATGCATATCATTAGGGATATCCCAAAAACCTGCAGGGTTGCGGGTCACCAGGACTGGAATTGAGTAGCTCTGGAGTAGAGGAAGGAACAACACTGAAGCAGAAATTACTGAGAGAAAAAAATAAGTAAAGAATACTATAGAAGGTTAAAATCATTATTGAAAAGTGCCTTAAAATCACGGAATAAGATGCAAGCCATCAATAAGCAGGCAATTTGTGTGCTCTTATACAACTTTGGGATTGTAGACTGTCCTCTTAAAGATCTTGAAAAACTGGCTGTGTGAACAAACAAACTTCTCCATGCCCATGAGATGATTTGTAAGAATCAGTGTATGCCAAGAATGTACATTCCTAGAGCTGAAGGACATCGAGGCCTCAATGAGATTGATTACACACATATAACTTCTATCATAGACTTCTAGACCTACCTAACAGCATCATCAAATCCAAATGCACAAAAAGTTCTGAAATATGAAAGTAAACGTCCAGAATCTGTCTCCATCGTTAAACTTGGACAAAAGTTCCAATGACTAGACAGAATGAGTGAGAATCCTCAAGAACACACAGGAAAGGAAGCAAAAGAATTTACAAAACAAGAGAAAAAACTCTTCAAAGGATTATATCAGCAATTGAGGAAAAACAAATGGCAAATGCACAGAGTGAGAAATACAAAGTGTTACTCCAGGAATCCTTTGTCGATCAAGAACGGATACATGAATGGTTCAGGAGTGGTGAACTGAAACCAAAAGATGAGAGATTGATAGCTGCAGCCCTGGACAGTGGATTATGGATGAGATGGATTACAGTAAGCATTGAAAAAACTGGCAACACAGCCATGTCAATTCTTTAAGAAAGACTTGGAAACAACGACTCACCTCATAGCAGGTAGTGAATTTCTGATTGTGGAAAATTTCTGTACAGAAAGGCACAACAAAGTAGCAAGTCTCATCCATTGGAAACTCTGTAAACACTACATCACTGTGCTTGGAAAGCACTGGGATCATGACACTAAGGGGCTTGTTTACAAAGCCGTGGTAGCGGCTTCTGATCATTATCGGAGTCACGGCCCCATTGATTTCAATGGGGCCGTGGCTCCGATAATGATCGGAAACCGCTACCGTGGCTTTGTAAACAAGCCCCTAAGAGAATTACAGATAATAAAGAGTTCATGATCTCCTGGGACATTTCCATTCTGATGGATAAGAAACTGGATGTGAGGAAACCCGATATCATAGTAAAGGAGAAAAACATCAGAACAGCATTAGTAAGAGGTATAGGTTCCAAGTGATTATTCTGTGAATCACGTGGAGAGACAGAAGATTCTGAAGTACCAAGAATTGCAGTAAAAGACCAAGAAAATGTGGCAGAAAGATACAGAAATATTTCCCATTGTACTGGAGCCACAGGCTTGACAAAGAAGAATCTCCAAGCACATCTTGACAAACTATCCATACATGGTACATCTTATGAACTCCAGAAGAAAGCTCTCTTTGGCACTATGAAAGTACTATGCTGAGCATTAGCTGTAAATTTGAGAGACTGAGGTCATACTCCATGTACCCTGGCTTAGAAATGAGGTTCATGACTGTCTTGCTATGCGCAAAACCCATCCATTTGGAGAAACTGCCCCCAGATAAGCCCTCAATGGCCTTACTAGGCTATTCTGCATGTTTCTTTATAGTCCCTGACCTGAAAATTTGTGGCCTCGTGTTAACAAACCTTTTAATGTTCTGCAAACTTGATAGAGGGGAAGGTGTAGCACTAGGGCACAACTATGGATGCTTGTTTGAGGTTGTTGAGGGATTCCATCTGCATATTACTAGGTTTATTTCCAAGAATGACTATGCCAGTAATGGTATATGGTACATGGATTTCCTAGGGTGCATAATACCTGTACCTCCTGTAACCATTCAGCCCTCATGCTCCACTGCTAGCCAGTATGTAGATGGAACGCATCATCAATACCTTGTGCAAAATGTGCCCTGGGGAGGGTTACTGCTACTCTTTGTACCTTCACTCTTCTGGTATATGTGAATCTTGGGAGGTGGTGCATAATGTGTCCAGTTTGTGCACACACTTCATTTGTAGATGTGCAAAAATGCCCAAATAAATTTGAAATGCACATGCCTAAACTACAGCACAGAGTACCAAATTGCAGCACCAACCTCATGGGGATAGGTTGGAATGGCTGCACCTGGCAGAAATCCGTGAGAAGCTGTTGGCCAAGCTGTATAAGAACCCCTGAAGTGGTACAAATCTGACAAAGTAGCTCTGGGAGGTCCATGGACAAGAAGTAGTTACCCCGAGATAGGCTAAAGAGAAATGGAGAAGTAGTTTGGTGGGAAATCTCTAGTGCAGTTGTCACATACGAGTTGGATGGTCAGGGCATTAGATGTAGAAATATAGAAGGACAACACACATGTCAGCCACTGGCCATGTCTATTCCCTCACACTCTTAAGGCAAGTGCCTACACCAACACTGGACACACTCTGCCATGCACTAGCAGACAGCACAGTTAGACTGCACTTGCAGTACTCTAAAAGGTATTCCAACCACGCACAGACCAACTGCAGCCAGTCCATAGTGCATGCTCACAGAAAAACTATGCACAGTAAGCTGGTATCTCAGTGATTGGGCCCCAGCACAAAAAAAATTCACGTATCACTGGAGGCAGATAATGTAGCGCACTATGTGGGAACCTAGACATGCCATGGACACTGCTCGGTCAGAGTGAGAGTGTCCTCCCAGCATGACATGCTGTGGCCACTCTGTCCATGCAGGCGGTGGTTGGGCACTACAGTGTCCCAGCCATTGCCCCACACCCTGTGAAGATGCATCCTGGCCAATCCACCCTGTTCGGGCCATACCCACAATACCTTGCTCCTCATTATGCACATATTCAGGCTAATGCTGGTAACAGTGGGACATTGTGGGCCCAGTGAGGTTTGGGCAGCCACAAAACAATGGATAGACATACACACACTCACTCCTATTGCAGCATTGTCAAAGATAGGGGTGGTTGGCAACCCTGCCTGCCACACTGGTCCTGATCACAGTGCCGACATTGATAAACTGTGCAGGAGGTAGTAGTAGTGCTCTGGTGATAACTGCAGCTCCGTGCTGGGGCCAGCAGCCTGACTCTCCATGCAGCTTTGGATTATGGAGCCTGTGTGAGTGTGTGTTCGTACCCCTGTTCGCTGCTGCTTTGTGCTTTGCACATGTTGCTGTTGTATCTGTATTGTAGGGTAAAATATAGGGACATGCTCTGTAGGATCCACAGCTGGGACTTACTGTGACTCTCTGCTTTTGGATACCCTGGCTGTGTGTACTGTACCACACTGTTACCACAGATACACAATAGTCCCTGGAGCTACCTGTATTTTTCCTTAGCCAGACCTTTTATGTTGCACTGCACACCATGTACTGGTACAGGGCATGGCCTAGGTCCACTGCAGGCAGGTTCCACTGCACCCTCCAGCATGGACACACACACCCCTGCAATGCTGACATGACTATATGCTGTCGGTGCTGGTAGTGCACAGTCACAGGCCATCTACTGTGTGGGTAGGCGGTCACTTAGGGAGTGGGGTCTGGGGTGGGAAGGCATACATGGGCATCCTCACATCCCCCCCATCACCGCCTACCAATATTATGTCCCTTCCACATGGGGGAGGGTTGGCTGGGGGGATGTCAGGTCAGTGCCCTGGCAACTGTTAGCTAGGGTGGACCAGGTAGATGTATGTGGAATGTCTTTGGCCTTTGTCAGTTGCTGTCTGGCTGATGTCTGGTTTCTATGTTCCTATGTGCCACCTAGGTGACTGACTAGTCCAACCTGTGCCCCAGATGCCCCCACTACATGTCCCGCCTGCAGCTCCCTATGCCCCATTTGCACCATCACCATAGTGACTTTTCATACTTGGGCACTATGCTGTTGCTGCAAATGGAGCACTACTATCACTTTTCTTGGGCTCCCTGCCTATGTTGTACATTTATGATGCTGAAATGCTTTCACCCTCCTGCAAATGTGCATCTAACGACAGATTTTCAGTCCTGGTAATGTTCGGCCCTTCATTTCCCCACGTTAGTGTAAAAGGAGCCTCCCCCGCCCACTCCCCGCCCATTGACCCCTTCTCTCCGCCCTCTCTCCACCCTCTGCGGGACTTACTGCAGCCAGTGAAGTTAACGTGCATTAACGTAGCCGCTGCTACGTTACCACAGTTTAGTAAACATTCCCCTTGGAGTTACAATTGGATGACTTTTTCTATTAGTTTGGCAACAAATGGTATGCTGGCAATGGGTCTGTATGAGCTTGGTTCTTTTGAATCCAGTGTGTAATTCTTCAGTATGGGGCGGATGGAAGTAAGTTTAAGGGCATCAGGCATGATGCCTTGTGAGAGGGAGTGGTTGACTATGGGGTATGTTTACTAAACCGTCTTAATGTTACCGGTGCTAGTTGCAGCGATAATGTGAAGAATACCATATAAGGAGTGGGCGTTCTGGCGGCAAGGTAGTTAGAATCTGTATCGCGCGATAGTGGGCACCGTGGCACGTTAACAGGTGTTAACCCTAAGTTCATGCCAGCACAGCATCAGAAGCTATAAAGATGTAGCCCACTGGTTACTGCAATGACTGTGGAGGCAGAGATCATGGGTTTGATTCTGCAGGGGTGTTATGTAAGATGGTTCTCTGAGGCAATTCCTTTTAATCTAAATCAGCGCTATCTGAGGCATTTCCTTTTTTAAGTTAAATCAGTGCTGCTAGCAAAAACACCCTCACAGTGCCGTAACATCAGGTGCTGCATAAGGCGCCCTATAAGGCACTCCATAGGGCACATTATAAACTGCCCTGTCCGCCAAGGTGCCATCTAATGTGCCCTATAGGGCGCTTTATAGGGCATCTTATAGGGCGCCCAATAGAGCGCCTTATGAGGCACCTTAAGGTTACAGCACTGTGAGGGTGCATTTTGCTGGCAGCACTGATTTAAATTAAAAGGAAAAGCCTCAGACAGCCTTATTAAGTAACACCACTTTGGGATCAAGCCCATGATCTCTCCTTCCATAGTCATTGACGTAACCAGTGGGCTACCTCTCTATAGCTACTGACATCCTGCTGGCTGGCTACAGAAAGACTGCAGGTCACCACACAAACTATCTGCTGTGGTTACCAGGATAAGGTAAACCCACCCGTACCCATGATGCACTGCACATGCAGATCAGCAGTCTACAGATGATCACAAGATGGGGTATGCACCCCCATAGCACCTCAGCCTGGTAGGGGGAACTGACCGTGTGTGTTACTGGCACAGAGTAGCTACAGACCGTGACATTGTGCGGTTCCTGTGCTCACCCTGAGGGTGAGGTGGGGCACCCAGCACCAGGTCCACAGCACCTGGCTTGGCTGAGATAGGCTGTGCTGCAGGTCCCCATCAGTGCTAGTGTGTGACAGGTAGTCCTTGCAGACACACCTAGGATATCTCTGTGGCCATCTGCATTTCCCCGTTGCATCTAACCTGTGTGGATTATGATGCACCCAGAATAGTGCATATGCTGTGTGTTTGCTATGAACACTTGTTATAAGAGCAGGGGGTGTCTGGACCCACATGCGAATTATGTAGCACCACCAATCAACCAGCCCTCTCTGGGTCAGGGTGGGGGGCCAGGATCTGCCACCAACAGAACCACACTCTACATCTTTACAATGGAGGCAGTAGAGGGACATGATGAAAGGCTGTGGGACCATCAACCCCAGTCCTGCAGGGGAAGGGCACCCTCCGGGGAAGTCACTGCAGATCTGTATGTATCACAGAGGGCACTGGCAGACAGGCAGTAGGCCTGGAAAAGCTCAGCTGCCCCCCACCACAATCTAACATGCACCAGCAGTGGGCACAGTCAGTCTTCATCCACTGCACCCTGCAAGGTGTTCTAGCCATACACAAGCTAACTGCAGACAGTCTGCTAGCTAGTACATAGTGCATGTTCCTGGAGAAACTGTGTGCACCAAGAAGTGGGATATAAGCACACAGACCAAGCAAGTATGCCAGCAATTGGGCCCCAGAAATGGGAACTCCCAGATAGCACTTGGAAAAAACACTGTACAGCACTATGTGGGAACCTGGACATGCCATGGTCACTGCCCAGTCAGGGTGAGAATGACCTCCCAGCATGACATGCTGTGGCCATCCTGTCTGTGTAGGTGGTGGTCGGGCACTACAATGTCAGCCATTGCCCTATGCCCTGTGCAGATGCATCCTACCCAAACCGCCCTGTCCGGGCCATACCCACAGTACCTTGCTCCTCATTATGCACATTGGCAGGCTAACACTGGAAACAGTGAAAGCAGTGTGGTCTCAGTAAGGTGTAGGCAGCCACAACACACTGGATAGACATACACACACTCCCACACCTACGCCAGCATTGTGCAAATGGCCGCCACACCAGTCCTGGGCACAGTGCGGGCATTGCTATGGTACGCAATACTGTTGGGCTCACTCCCCGGGGTGGTAAACACTGTCAGACACCAAAACTGAAACACACTCCACAGATATCAGTAAGGTTGCTATGAAGAATCTCTGTCAACAAATTGTGTTTAACTTAGGATTTGTTAGCTGACATTAATCATAGCAACCTTTTGATGTAGGTGGAACGTGTTCCCAAGTTTAGGACGGCATTGCTAAGGTATGCAGGTGTCAGTATTGGGAGATGCTGCTCCACACAGGGCCCAACAGCCTGACTCTCCATGAGGCTTTGGATAGCAGAACCTGTGAGTGTGGGTGTTTGTGCCCCTGTTGGCCGCTGCTCTAGGACAGAGGATCCCAACTCCAGTCCTGGTGGGCCAAACACTGTTCAGGTTTTCATGCTGTCCCTAATGAATATGTATGAGATACATTTGCATACAACGGGGGCAGTGCAGACAAATGCATCACAGGCATATTTATTAGGGACAGCATGAAACCTGAATGGTGTTTGGCCCTCCAAGACGTCAGTTGGGAAACTCTGCTCTAGGGATTGCACATGTTTTTGGTGTCTGTGCTCTATAGGGTAAAATATAGGCGTTTCAGGCATGTTTATTTTATCTGCAATAAAGGTTCCATCTTTATTACCATGGTTTAGTACTGGGTAAAATATGGGGACAAGGTTGGCAGGACCCACAGCTGGGATTTGAACTTGTAACCTCTTGCCCCTGAACACATTTGCTGTATGTACTGCACCAAACTGTTGCCACAAGGGCAAAGCATTCCCTGGGGATACCATGACTGTTCATCAGACAGACCGTGTCTGTTGCAGTGCATGGCACCCACCTAAACGGGGCTTGGCTGTGGTCTGCTGTGGGCAGATGCCACTGCCCCCTCCGCCACCAGCACCCCTCCGCCACCATGCTGACATGCCCTTGTGCCTTTGGTGCTGGTGGTGCGCAGTCCCAGGCCATCCAGTGTGCCGGTAGGCAGCTGCCTATGGTGCGTGATATGGGGTAGGGGTGCCTACATAGACATCCACGCTTCCCCCAGCACCGCCTGCCAATGTTATGTGCCCTTTGGGGTACTTGCTGGGTACTGTCCCCTGGGACACTGGGACACACACTCATAGCCATGTTTGCCCTTGGTCAGTTGCTGTCCTGCTGTTTTTCCGCTTCCACATTCCTATGTGTCACCTAGGCATCTCCCTAGCCAACCTTGTGCCCCAGCTGCCACACTGCATGTCTCGCCTGCAGCCCCCTGTACCCCATTTGCAGCCTCAACATAGTGCCCTCTCATGCCCACTTTAACAAAGATACCTTCCTAAATACTGTATTACCCAACTTCACAAATAACTCGACAGAAGTCAACACCTTAATAGACCAATGGAACTCAATAATAAAAGAAGCAGCCACTCCCAAACAAGCTAATCCAAAACAATTCATAAAAAAACAATCAGAAAAATGGTTCAATAAAGACCTTTCTAACCTAAAAAAGCAACTAAGAAAACAAGAAAAACGATGGCGGAAAGATAAAACGAGCGATAATAAAGAACAATACATGAATCTCCTCAACAAATACAAGGACACAATTAATAAATCAAAAAGAGAATACCATACAAAAATGATAAACATGGCAGTCAACTGCCCAAGAGAACTATTCACAATTATAAAAGCACTAACAAAAACCCAAACAACAGAACCAGAACAAACAACAATAAGTGCACAAACCCTTGCAACTCATTTTGCTAATAAACTAAAAAATAATTCATCTAGCACAACCATAACTACGCTCACAGACATAGAAACAAAAAAATACATGGACAACCTTCCAAAACATTGATCACAAACACCTGATCAATGTAATATCAATGATCAACACCACTACCTCCCCCCTTGATCCATGCCTCGTATCATGGATAAAGAACACCAAAGCTGATCTTGCTATCCATATACTAAATATAGTGAACCAATCACTATCACAAGGTATCATGCCTGAAGCACTAAAACTTACCTCCTTACGCCCAATAGTAAAAAATAATAAACTCAATCCGAAAGACCCGAACTCCTACAGACCAATAGCCAGCATACCATTTATTGCCAAAATAATAGAAAAAATAATACAGATACAACTACAAGACTTTATTGACACTCATGCTCCACTTGACTCACACCAATTCGGCTTCAGACCATCCCACGGAGTCGAGACCCTACTAATAACACTTATGAACGACCTCATCAAAGGCACTGACTCACACAACCAAGGATACATCCTCATATTCATTGATATAACTGGAGCCTTTGACAATGTACACCACAACACACTCATTAATAGACTCCTAAACCTAGGAATAGGTGGAACAATTCTGCAATGGTTCATATCATATATCACAAACAGATCGATACGCGTTAAATTAGGCCAAACCACCTCAGAGCCCTTCACACAAGGACAAGGTATCCCACAAGGCTCGGCACTATCTGCCCTTCTTTTCAACCTGTATCTTCAACCCATCACAAATATATTTAAAAAAATATAAAGTAAACCACTACATATATGCTGACGATATCATGCTCACCCTACCGATAAACACAAATAATCCCACATACCAGAAATTACTAGACTGTATCAGTGAAGCAAATACTTGGTTAGAAAACAATAATCTCAGCATCAACCTAAAAAAAACTGAAGCAATGATAGTATCAAGAAAACCAGACTCTAATCTCCCTGAAACTATAACAATTAACAACACAATAATCCCAGTTAAAAAAGAAGTAAAATACCTAGGCATTATAATAGACCACACACTTAGTATGCTTCCTCATATAAAACAAACAGTGAAAACCATATTCTATAAACTTAGGATCACCCAACACTTAAGACCACTACTTGACACACATGACTTCAGATCTGTCATCAGCACACTTATCACTCCTCATTTCGACTATTGCAATAGCATACTTATTGGCCTCCCTCTTACAAGCACCAACCTACTCCAAAGAGCTCAAAACATCTGTGCTCGAGTAACAGCACAAGCCCGCCTCGCTGACCACATAACTCCCGTATTAGCCGAACTACACTGGCTTCCCATAAATAGTAGAATAACATACAAAATACTCCTAACCACATTTAAAATAACAAACGGCATCTCACCCTCACATTTAACCACTCTGATTCAAGCTCCAAAAGAAATTAGAACCCGCAGACAAAACGCAACCTACTCACTAGAAATAAAAAAATCCATCCGGAAAACAAAGAAGACCACAAGCTCAAGAGCCTTCTCTTATGCAGCCCCCACCCTATGGAATAAACTCCCGCTAGAACTCCGCAAAATAAAAGATCTTCAAACATTTCGGAAAGAACTGAAGACATTTCTATTTAAAGAACACTTCACAAATTTAAATGAATCCTATCCACCCAACACACCACACAACCATAACAATCCTCCTTAACTACAGCTCAACAAGCCTCAACACTCACTACATTTAAGAAACAAAGCTTAATTTAACAAAGAATCAATGTAAATAGCCAAAGCATTACTAGCTAATGTTAAAATGTATATAGTTCTGTAACAATAACCCATGTTAAACTGTATTTAGTTCTGTAACAATGTTCCATGTTATCGTTTATCATGTTAACTGTACATAGTTATGAAAAAAAAACGATGTTCTATGTAAAACATGTTCACTAAATGTTACCTGTAAACCGCCTTTGATCTTTGGAAAAAGCGGTATAGAAATAAGCATAAATAAATAAATAAATAAATAAATACTTCGGCATTATGCCGTTGCTGCACATGTATTACTACTATCACTTCTCTTGGTTTCCCTGCCTTTGCTGCACATTGTTGACTGAAATGGTCTCTCTCCCCTGCAAATGTGCCTCTAGTGCGAGGTTTTCACTGGCGCTAATTTTCAGACTTTCATTTCACGGCGTTAGTGTGCATGGGGCCTCTCCCCGCCCACTCTCTGCCCATTGACCCCTTATCTCCGCCCCTGGGGAGCCTTACTCCGCCCTCTGGGGAGCCATACTCCACCCTCTGCACACCTTAACGCCACAGGAGACGTTATCGCTTGATATGTGATGTTCTTACACGGTAATGCACCATTATCGCGCGATAACATCACATATCACGAGATAACATTGTAGCTGTGACATTAGCGCCGTTTAGTAAACATACCCCTATGTGTAGGAGGTATGGGGCCAGTTCAGTTTTGGTGGACTTGATCCAGGACACAGGGCAATGATCTAGGGGGGAGGTTGTGGTGTTGATCATTGTTATAATCTTGAGACTGTATTTTTGATCAATTAAATGGAAATTATCTCATTTGTTGGGGTTTGTTGAGCATGGATATGTCGGGATGAAAGAGTTGCAGGACTTATTTTTTATCTTATCTGCGGAATGGGTGGCTAGTATTTGCATGTTTATTCTACCAGGTTCTGATTCTTCTTTACATGTTCTTGTTAGGGATCTAATAATTGTGACTAGTTCCCTGGGTCAATTAATAGACAGATTTATGATCTTTGTGTGATAGTCTCTTTTAGATTTGTTAATTGCATCTTTATATGAGTTGAGAAGGTTAAGGTATTGTGATTTATTTGATGTGTTTTGGTCAGTCTCCATCTTTTTTCTTGTTTTCTCAGTAGTTTTTTTAGTTTAGCGAGTTCCTGTGTGAACCATTTTTCAGATATCTTTAGAGGTTTTTTAGGAGTGCCTCTAGTGGGGAAGGCTGCCTTTTGAATGACTTGGTTCCATTGATCTATGGATGTGTTAATGTCTAGGGAGTTTGTTGTCAGCTGGGGTAACACATTATCTAGGAAGGTATCTTTATTGAAGTATGCAAAACTTCTATTTTGCGATCTAGGATTAGGAGTAGAGTTGGTAGGTTTCTGAGTGGGTATATAGAAAGTTACTAGGTGGTGGTCAGACCAGGGGACACCAGTTATGAAGGGGGGGGGGTGTACAATTGATGGCTTGAAAATGGAGCAGGAAGGAAGACTAAGGGGTATGTTTACTAAACAGTGCTAACGTCGCAGTGGCGATGCTATCATGCGATAAGTGAGGTTCTCACGTGATAATGGCGCATTACCGTGTGAGAACATCACGTATTGCACGATAACATCTCCGCTGGCGTTAAGTCGCACAGAGGGTGGAGGAAGGCTCCCCAGAGGGTGGAGGAAGGCTCCGCAGGGGTGGAGATAAGGGGTCAATGGGCAGAAAGTGGATGGGGAGAAGCCCCATGCACACTAACGCCGTAAAATGAAGGTCTGAAAATTAGCGCCAGTGAAAACCTCGCGCTAGAGGCACATTTGCAGGAGAGAGAAACCATTTCAGTCAGCAATGTACAGCAAAGCCAGAGAGACCAAGAAAATTGATAGTAGTGAGATGTGCAGCAGCAGCATAGTGCCCAAGTACGAAAGGGCACGATGGTGAGGCTGTAAATGGGGTACAGGGGGCTGAAGGCGAGACATACAGTGGGGCAGCTGGGGAACAGGATGGACTAGGCAGATGCCTATGTGGCACATAGGAACTCAGAAACTGCAAATCAGCAGGCCAGCAACTGACCAAGGTCAAACATGCCCACGAGTGTGTCTCCCACAGTGTCCCAGGGGACATCACCCAGCAGGTACCTCAAAGGGCATATAACAGTGACAGGCGGTGCCGGGGGGAAGCGCGGATGTCTATGTAGGCACCCCTACCCCAGATCCCACATCATAGGCAGCTGCCTACTGGCACACCAGATGGCCTGGGACTGCGCACCACCAGCACCACCGGCATAAGGGCATGTCAGCATGGTGGCGAAGAGGTGCTGGTGGTGGAGGGGGCAGTGGCATCTGCCCAGAACACACCAAGGCCAAGCCCCGTTTAGGTGGGTGGCGTGCAGTACAACAGACAAGGGTTGTCTGATGAACAGTAATGGTATCCCCAGGGAATGACCTGCCTCTGTGGCAACAATTTGGTTTGTGGTTATGTGAATAGTATGATAGTTGGGAGTATAAAATGTTTCTGTCCGGATTGTGTATGTTAGGGATGGAATTATAAAGGGCTTGTTCAAGCTTGTACAGGAGAGCCTTTGGTATTTGGAGTGTTAGTAAAAAGGAGGAGGAGGAGATGGCATGTACTTTTATAGAGGGTGGGCCTAAGTAGAATTCCAGTTATTTTGCAGAATGGTACAGGACTGCTATGCTATTGGAGCTAATGTGTGACAGAGGTTGGTCAGTTGTTAGGTAATGCAAATAATTTGTAAATCACTAATAAAGGTAACAAAAAGATATTGACAGGGTAGAGCACTACCTATTAAACATTGCAGTATGAATATATTCCATTAGCAAATATGTAATTTTGTAATTGGTACCTTACAATTAATGATGTTCTTTATTGAATTCAAGTGGGGTATATCGGTGTATCACTGCCCGGGTTCCCATCTAAGGGCCACATCAAAGGGCCTTTAGCTTAGCCCTTAGGCGCGGGCATGCACAGCGTGGACACGCCTAGGAGGGTTCTTACTTTTAAAACCGTTTTTTGGAGCATCTCATTGGTGGATCATGTGGGGGGGGGGGGAGCAGGAAGAGCTCACCATCCGTTTCCCGCTGCTGCTGCTGGTGATCAGAACTGAGAGAGGCAACTATATACAGACCGCTATAAAGAGATAGCTGGCATTTGGTTGGCAGAGTTGATAAGGATAATGGAGGTAGTGTAGAGTGTATTCGGATTGGAATCCAGATAATAGAGTGTTATATTGGGGGGGGGAGGGGTGAGTGGGGGAATGCTTGCAAGTTCTAAGAGGAAGCCTGAATTATCTGTATTGTGTGTAGAAAATAAAAATAGGAGAAGGGTTATGGTGGAGGAGAGAAGGGGATACTGTGAGAGAGTGGGGGCTGTTCTTGCTGGGGGTTGGTTGAGGTGGATGTCCCATAATATTCTTCAAAGAGGAATGTTTTGAGGTGCTTCTTGAAAGTGATGTGGAATGATATGCAGCGTAAGGTGGGTGGAGCTGGTTCCATATGGTAGGGGCATAGAATTCAAAAACTGGTGCAGATGCGTTGAGATTTCTTACAGATTTGTGTTAGTAGGAAGAGAAGATTGGATACAATCGCTCAGTGGAGTCTGTTGTTATTAAGTTGCTTGATAAGAGATTGGAGTTGTTCAGCTGAGGTATTGAAAAGAGCTCTATGAATGATAGTGAGTATCTTGAATTTAATTCGGGATGCAACAGGGAGCCAATAAAGGGATTTTAAGGTGGAAGTGATGTGACAATGTCTTGGGACACCGAGTTGCAGTGTTTTGAGCAAGCTTGAGAGGAGCAATCGTGGCCTTAGAGAGTGCATGAAGAACAGAGTTACAATAGTTGAGAAGTGGAGTGATGGAGGCTTGGCAGATTATACGAAAGCTGTCCAATGATAGGAGAGGTCAAAGGTTGCAGAGGATTCGGAGTTTGAAGTAGATGCTTTTTGTGACATTCTTAATGTGATGTTGGAAGCTTAAATGCTGGTCCAAGGTGATACCAAAGTATTTTGTCTGGGATTTGACTTGTATGTTTATTTCTCCGAGTTTGATACTTGGAGGATGTGTGAAGTTGAGGTCTTTGGTGATGTGAAGGATCTCTGTCTTGTTGAAGTTGACTGCAAGATTGTGACACTGTAGCCATAGGACAATTTCTTTGAAGCATTCATTAAGACAGGAGTAGTCAGGGGAGAAAGTGTGAAATGGGGTGAAGATCATTATATCGTTGGTGTAGAG
Source organism: Ichthyophis bannanicus (assembly GCA_033557465.1). Classification (NCBI taxonomy): domain Eukaryota; kingdom Metazoa; phylum Chordata; class Amphibia; order Gymnophiona; family Ichthyophiidae; genus Ichthyophis; species Ichthyophis bannanicus. The sequence goes on along the minus strand of CM066036.1, from coordinate 298,244,069 downwards.
TTGGTAGCCAACCTTAAATTTCTGTAAGATGTAGCATAATGGTTTGATGTAAATGTTGAAAAGGAGGGAGGAGAGGGCAGAACCTTGAGGGACTCCTTGAAGAAGGGTGTAAGGCACTGATGATTAGTTGCCTATCCTTAATGTTTGAGTTTGGTGGGATAGGTAGGAATGAATCCATTTGAGTGGAGCACCTTGGACTCCGATGGTATTGAGTTGGTTGAGCAGAGTTTGGTGGGATACAGTGCCAAATGCAGCGGAGATGTCTAAGAATAACAGTATGAATCCAATGAGAGGTTTTTCACTTCCAGTGATGAGTGTATTTAGTAGGGAGGTGAGGAGGGTTTTAGCACTATGAAAGGAGTGAAAACCATGTTGATGGTGGTCAAGTGGGGCAGATCTGTCCACATGTTCCTGAAGTTGAATTTGAACTGCTTTTTCAATAATTTTAGAGAAGTAAGGTATGCTGGCTAGAGGTCTGTAGGATGCAGGGGAATTGGGGTCAAGGTTAAGTTTCTTGAGAAGGAGTCTCATGGAGGCTTGTTTAAGAGCAGGAGGGAGATAGGCTTGGTTGAGTGAAATTTGCAGGATGGTAGAGATAAATAGTAACATGGTAGTTTATATGGGCAGTGGGTCACAGGTTTGAATCGTGGCCTTGGATCATGTATTGAATGTCCCTGTGGCTACAAATTAGCCTACAATGTAAGTGCAACATAAGAACATAAGATATGCCATACTGGGTCAGACCAAGGTCCATCAAGCCCAGTATCGTGTTTCCAACAGTGGGCAATCTAGGTCACAAGTACCTAGCAGTTTCCCCAAAAGACACAGGTTCCACAATGCTTGTATTGGGTCAAGAAGTAGATATTGTGGGTCTACTTTAATAATGGATTATGAACCTTTCATCCAGGAACTTATCCAAACTTTTTTAAATCTGGCTACACTAACAGCTTTTACTACATCCTCCCATAGCAAATTTCAGAGTTTGATTACACGTTGAGTGAAAAAAAATATATTTTTTATTAATCTTATATAGGTTACCCTGTAGCGTCATTGCATGTCCCCTAGTCTTTCTATATTTTGATAGCATAAACAATTGATCTACGTTTATCCATTCCACTCCATTCATTAATTTATAGACCTCTATCATATCTCCCCTCAGCCATCTCTGTCCAACGTTGAAGAGGCCTAACCTTTTTAGCCTCTCTTCATAGGGGTATCTTTCCATCACCTTTACCATTTTGATGGCTCTTCTCTGTACCTTTTCTAACAATGCTATATCTTTTTTAAGATACAGCAACCAGAATTGCACACAATATTCAAGGTGTGGTTGCATCATGGAACGATACAGAGGCATTAGCGCCGAGACCAACTCCCTGTATCTTGCCGCAATAACAGGAAAGAGCTGCCAACTGCACTCGCAAGGAGCTGGCAGCAAGACCTTTATCAAAACCATTCTGTAGAAAACTCAAAATCGAGGGGATGGACACCGTAGACGCCCGAATCTGTCGTCGCGAACACCAATACTCAAATATACGCCAGATTCTAACATATGCCAGGGATGTGGACTGTTTCCTAGCTCTGAGCTGCGTAGCCACGACCGCCGGTGAATTGCCTTTCTTCCTTAGCCGAGCCCTTTCAATGGCCATACTGTAAGCGAGAATCGATCCACTTGTGGCATGAAGAGAGGTCCCTGCAACAATAGATCCGCCCTGGCCGGTAACCGCCAGGGCTGTCCGTCCAGGAGACGCACCAGATCTGCGTACGACGGACGTCTCGGCCAATCGGGTGCGACCAGAAGTACCCTCCCTGGATGAGCCTCGATCCGCTGAACCACCCGACTGATTAAGGCCCATGGAGGAAAGACATACAGAAGGCCGGGGGACGGCCACTGATGCAACAGCGCGTCTATGCCCTCCAACATCCTTTCTCGCCTTCTGCTGAAGAAACGGCTGGTCTTTGCTGACTGGAAGGTCACCATTAGATCCATTATGGGGCTCCCTCAATGGCAAACTATTTGTGCAAAGACGTCCGGATGCAGCTCCCACTCCCCTGCATCCACCCAGACACTGCTGAGAAAATCGGCCATCACGTTGTCATTTCCGGCGATGTGCGACACTGAAATCGCCGACAGCCAACTTTCTACTCTGGCAAATAACAAGTCCGCCTCTTCTTCCATGGCCGCACTCCCTGTGCCGCCCTGGAGATTGATGTAGGCGACTGCGGCCGAGTTGTCGGATAACACCCTGACTGCTTGACCCGTCACCAACATCTCGAATGCTTGTAGAGCTCTGAAAATCACGCGGAGCTCCAGACGGTTGATCGACCAAGAGCCCTCCAGAGGGGACCAAAACCCCTGCGCGAATCTGCTCTCGCAGTGGGCTCCCCAGCTCCAAGGCTGGCGTCCATCAACAATGGAAGCCACTCCGGCTGTTCCAACGGCATGCCCACCGCTAAGGACGTTGGGAGCAACCACCACCGAAGCGACTGTCTGACCTTGAAGGGACATGGAAGACGCTTGCTCAATGAATCCGTCTGTTGCGACCACTGGCGAAGAAGGTACCCTTGCAGAGGGCGCATATGGACCTTGGCCCACGGGACCACCTCCAGCGTCGTCGTCATGGTTCCCAGCATGCACAGGTAAGCCCATGCCGAGGGTGACGGCGTGGCCCGGAAAGTGCGAATCATCCGCCTGAGGCTTTATGCTCGCCTCTCCAGCAAAAACACCTTGCTATTCATCGTGTTGAACCATACTCCCAGGTACTCCAGGTTCTGATACAGTTCTAACCGGCTTTTGGTTGGGTTGACCACCCAACCCAGACTCTGGAGAAACCGCACTACTCTGTTTGTCACCTGAACACTCTCTGCCTCGGACTTCGCCTGAATTAACCAATCATCAAGATATGGATGTACCAAGATTCCTTCTCTGAGCAACGCCGCCGCCACCACCACCATGATTTTGGTGAAAGTTTGCGGCGCCATTGCCAATCCGAAGGGCAGCGCTTGAAACTGGTAGTGTCCCCAAGGAAAAGCAAACCTTAGAAACTTTTGATGAGCTGACCGACCGAATGGGAATATGCAAGTACCCTTCGGTAAGGTCAAGCGAAGTCAAGTACTCCCCTTGCCGCACTGCCACAATGACGGACAGCAAAGTCTCCATCCTGAAATGCAGCACCCGCATACAACGATTTACACCCTTCACATCTAAAATGGGCCGCAACGCACTGCCCTTCTTTGGCACCACAAAATAAATGGAGTACCGACCAATGACGTGCTCGACCTCCGGCACCTCCACAACCGCTCCTAACTGTAAGAGCCGCCGTAAAATAGCGCGAATTGCCAAAGTCTTCTTTAGACCTCTGCAAGGAGACATGACAAACGTATCCTGCACGGGCTGCGCCAACTCCAGCGCGTAACCCTGATGGACTATTTCCAACACCCACTGGTCGGACGTGATTTGGGCCAAAGCAGGAAGAAACTCCCGAAGTCGACTTATAGCAGACTTCACCAACCAGACCAGGCTGATCTTAATGTTCGTAGATGGCAGATGCTGGATCTCTTTGTGGCCCGCTCTCAGACCATCTAGATTGCGGTATACTCCTTTTTTCTTTGTTTTGGAGCTGCCTAGGCAGTAATTTTATTCCAGTGAGCCCGGAAAGGGGGGGGGAGGGGCTGGAGGGAGGGTGGGGGGTGTATATTCTTGTTTTTGTAGTTTAGCTTTTGTATATTGTAGGTAACTTGTATAGAGTTTTCGGTTTCTTTTATGTTGCTTTGTGAAATGGTTAAATAAAGACTTAAAAAAAAAAAAAAGAAACTCCCGAAGTCTCCCGCCATTCGGAGTTTCGCCCACTGGGACCCACCTCTCTTCATTGTGGTTTTTGTGTCGCCGAAGCAGGGCTTGAGTAGAAACCTCTATTCATTCCCCGAAAGCCCCGGAAGCCCTGGCCCCGTGAGGAAGCACGTCCTCTCTGGAAGCCTCCGAAACTCGACGCGCGAAATCTGCGGAAGTCTCGAAACTGCCCCCGAAAACCCAGCCCGGACTTCCCCTGTTTCGGCCTATCTTCTGGCAGTCTGCCACTTTTGGTCTCTCCGAGATCCTTCACTAATTTATCCAGATCCTCTCCAAACAGCAATCACCCCTTAAAGGGCAACTTACCCAGACGTGACTTAGACGAACCATCCGCAACCCAATTTTGCAACCACACCGACCTGCAGGCTGCCACTACGGACACCATACTATTCGCGAGGGCCCTGATCAAATCGTAATGGACGTCCGCTAAATATGCCATTCTGGTCCTCTCCTCCTGGTCCAGGTGAGGTGAAAGGCATAGCCGCTGCACCCAGCGCAGGCACGCCCGTGCCACCCAAGCGCCACAAATGGATGCCTGCAAGGATAACGCATCCGCCTCAAATGCCTGCTTTAGTAAACTCTCGACCTTACGGTCCTGCGCATCCTTCAATGCCGCAGCGCCTTCCACCAGGATAGTGGTCTTTTTTGTAACTGCCGCCACCGCCGCATCCACCCGAGGCGACCGAAACCTTTCCTTATCCTTTTTGGCGAGAGGATAAAGTCTATTCATTGTACGCATTCCTCTGAGCCTCACTTCCGGATGGTCCCATTTGTCTTGGATCATTTTGTTGACCACTCTGTGCACCGGAAACACCACCTGCGTTTCCCTAACTGCCTGAATAACCGGATCCTTGACCTCCTCTTCACTTACGGACTGAGTTGCTAGATTCAACATTTGCAGAGCTTCAATGATTAGTGCTGTTAGTTCCTCTCTCCGGAAGACCCTAATGATCTTAGTCTGGTCCTCGGGCTCAGGGATCTCCCCTTCCTCGAGATTTACCGACTCCTCATCTTGCTCCCAGTCGGGAACGTCAACCTCCATCCATTCATTCTCCGTGGATGACAGGAATTGCGTCCGTGGTCTCTTAGGTGCCGACGGCCCTGCCCCTCCCCCCTCAGCTACGTCCATATGCTGAGAAAGGGCAGGCAGCGGCCCCGGTCCAGGCAGCTTGCCCTGCCGCCGCAAGCAAAATGCCTGGTGCATTAGTAAAATGAAATCAGGGCAAAACTCCCCGAGATCCAAAGACCCTGAGGCCGACAGAGCACCTGATGACCCTACCGCCTCCACCAGTGGAGACCCTTGCCCTGCCAATTGCGCCAATTCAGGCAGCGGCCCCCCGACGCCCCATTCACCTCCGGGAGCTCTGAGGAATCCATCTGTTCTTCTACAGTGGATGAAAGAGCTGCACAGCCGCGGCAAACCCAAGACTCGGCCACCATGCCTCTTCGGGTGCCGCACACAACACACTGTGGCTGTGCCACCATCAGGCTAACCAAGATATAACCACTTTTGAGGCTTGTGAAAAAACACAAAAAAACCCTCTTTTTTTTTTAAAATATGAAAGACAAAGGAAACCCAGAAAATGAAAGTGCTATAAAAATATAAATTTTGAGCCTAATCACATGTAAACAATCATACCGTCAGCATGGGAGAACCCCCCCCCCCCCGGGAATTTACTCACCGCCGAGACTGAGAAAGAGCCGAAGAAATAAATCAACTAAATCAAAGAAATAAAGAAAGTTGCTGTGAGGAAAACCGCCTGAACAGCTGACGAAAACCCAAAAGAAATCTCCTGCACATGCGCCCCTCTGCTGCCCGGCAGCCACGTGGCTCTCTCTTCTTGCCCTAAAATGGCCTCCAGTAGCAGAGAGGGGAAAAAAAGGCGCCAAAACAAAAACACCGATGAAAAGTGTTAGTGCCCGGTCGAGCTCCCACAGCAGCGACAGACTGAATCCCAGTCCCCCTTTCACCGGACAAGTCTGCCCTGCTCGAGGCTGTCTCTCCATGCCACGTGGCACCCCAAAGAGCCCTAGAGTGCCGCCGGTGATTAATCACTGTGTTCCAGCATTTTTGCCATTCTCCAGCCGGACCACTGCAGCTGTGATCTCTGCTTGCTCTGTGATCCCAGCGGAGTGAAATGGCCAGGTAGAGAGCTCTCCCCCGACAACTCATGGAGGAGAGAATGCCCGGAGACAGCAATAAGCACTAGCCTGAAGCATTAGAAAGCTGCTAGGCAGGGAGCAGCAAAGAAAGGTCTGTCCTCACTTTTTTTTTTCTTTTTCAAATCCCAGAACCGCAAAAAGGAAATTAAAAGAAACCAAACCAAAGCCCCATAAACTAATCTGTTCTATCACTATATGCTCCTTATCTATTCCTCTAGTGAGCCCCACTAGGCTCACAACATCCTCCTGCTGCATGGAGACTGGTCACACTGGGGCTGATGCGAGTGTCCGGCAGGCTATATCCAGTGATGTCATGATTCTGACATGCCAGTCTCCAAGCTTCAGGAGGAGGTTGACAACCCAGAGGTAGAGGACTGAACTGGAGGAACGATAAGGAACAGTTTCTCTGACCTCACCTTTAAACAATGCTGGCAGTTTTTTGGACTTCCTTCCACATTTCTTAAAGCGTGGAATACAGCTGTTCTGGGCTTCCAAGATAGTTTTTAAACAACACCCAAGCTTGATGTAAGTCTTTAACCTTTGCAACTGCTCCTTTTAGTTTTTTCTTAACTATTTTCCTCATTTTATCATAGTCTCCCTTTTGAAAGTTAAAAGGTTGTACTGTGGATTTCCTTACCATCCCATGGAGTGGAGGAGTAGCCTAGTGGTTGGGGCAAGGTACTTCAGGCCAGAAGGTCAGGGGTTCAAATCCCACTAGAGGACAGTAACCTTGGGCTGGAAGGACTGGGGTTTCTAGTCCCACAGGTGCTCCTTGTGGTCTTGGGCAAGCCACTTAACCCTCCATAGCCCATGTTCCCTGTAAAATAGTTATCTCCAAGTTATAATGCCTTGTTCAATGTAATTTCAGTTTGTTCAATGTAAACCACACTGATGCAGAATAGCACAGTATATAAGAGAATTAAATAAAAAAAATCTCAATTAATTAAATCAAACACAATCATGTTATGATTACTATTGCCAACTGGCCCCAACACCCTTATCTCTTGCACCAGATAGCCATGAGTTTGCTTTTCTCTGATCAGAGAAAGGCTGAACTTTTACAGAGCTCTGCTAGTGAGTGGATTTTTGCCTCCTGGGACATCTTACTGTGAGTTCTAGCTGTTTATTTAATTATTTACTGTTTGTCTAACTGTTGTTTGTTTAATTATTTAGTGTTTGTCTTAGTGGTGTGCAAGTTTCAGCCTTCTCAGCTGTACTTACCTTGCCTCTCTCAATTAACTGGGCCTTGTGTGGTAGCCATTTTGAATTAATCTCTCTCCCCAGAGCCTGCTGTTGTTAAGCTTTTCCTGTCCTTGCCTGCCTGAGTGACTCCTCCCCCTGTGTGTGTGGTAGCCATTTTGAATTAATCTCTCTCCCCAGAGCCTGCTGTTGTTAAGCTTTTTCCTGTCCTTGCCTGCCTGAGTGACTCCTCCCCCTGATCCCCTCCCCCTGAGGTATCCTGTAACCTTGTTCCTGTTTTCTCCACGTGTGCATAGGCTGTTTTAGTTTGCTTTTCTCTGATCAGAGAAAGGCTGAACTTTTACAGAGCTCTGCTAGTGAGTGGATTTTTGCCTCCTGGGACATCTTACTGTGAGTTCTAGCTGTTTATTTAATTATTTACTGTTTGTCTAACTGTTGTTTGTTTAATTATTTAGTGTTTGTCTTAGTGGTGTGCAAGTTTCGGCCTTCTCAGCTGTACTTACCTTGCCTCTCTCAATTAACTGGGCCTTGTGTGGTAGCCATTTTGAATTAATCTCTCTCCCCAGAGCCTGCTGTTGTTAAGCTTTTCCTGTCCTTGCCTGCCTGAGTGACTCCTCCCCCTGTGTGTGTGGTAGCCATTTTGAATTAATCTCTCTCCCCAGAGCCTGCTGTTGTTAAGCTTTTTCCTGTCCTTGCCTGCCTGAGTGACTCCTCCCCCTGACCCCCTCCCCCTGAGGTATCCTGTAACCTTGTTCCTGTTTTCTCCACGTGTGCATAGGCTGTTTTAGTTTGCTTTTCTCTGATCAGAGAAAGGCTGAACTTTTACAGAGCTCTGCTAGTGAGTGGATTTTTGCCTCCTGGGACATCTTACTGTGAGTTCTAGCTGTTTATTTAATTATTTACTGTTTGTCTAACTGTTGTTTGTTTAATTATTTAGTGTTTGTCTTAGTGGTGTGCAAGTTTCAGCCTTCTCAGCTGTACTTACCTTGCCTCTCTCAATTAACTGGGCCTTGTGTGGTAGCCATTTTGAATTAATCTCTCTCCCCAGAGCCTGCTGTTGTTAAGCTTTTCCTGTCCTTGCCTGCCTGAGTGACTCCTCCCCCTGTGTGTGTGGTAGCCATTTTGAATTAATCTCTCTCCCCAGAGCCTGCTGTTGTTAAGCTTTTTCCTGTCCTTGCCTGCCTGAGTGACTCCTCCCCCTGACCCCTCCCCCTGAGGTATCCTGTAACCTTGTTCCTGTTTTCTCCACGTGTGCATAGGCTGTTTTAGTTTGCTTTTCTCTGATCAGAGAAAGGCTGAACTTTTACAGAGCTCTGCTAGTGAGTGGATTTTTGCCTCCTGGGACATCTTACTGTGAGTTCTAGCTGTTTATTTAATTATTTACTGTTTGTCTAACTGTTGTTTGTTTAATTATTTAGTGTTTGTCTTAGTGGTGTGCAAGTTTCGGCCTTCTCAGCTGTACTTACCTTGCCTCTCTCAATTAACTGGGCCTTGTGTGGTAGCCATTTTGAATTAATCTCTCTCCCCAGAGCCTGCTGTTGTTAAGCTTTTCCTGTCCTTGCCTGCCTGAGTGACTCCTCCCCCTGTGTGTGTGGTAGCCATTTTGAATTAATCTCTCTCCCCAGAGCCTGCTGTTGTTAAGCTTTTTCCTGTCCTTGCCTGCCTGAGTGACTCCTCCCCCTGACCCCCTCCCCCTGAGGTATCCTGTAACCTTGTTCCTGTTTTCTCCACGTGTGCATAGGCTGTTTTAGTTTGCTTTTCTCTGATCAGAGAAAGGCTGAACTTTTACAGAGCTCTGCTAGTGAGTGGATTTTTGCCTCCTGGGACATCTTACTGTGAGTTCTAGCTGTTTATTTAATTATTTACTGTTTGTCTAACTGTTGTTTGTTTAATTATTTAGTGTTTGTCTTAGTGGTGTGCAAGTTTCAGCCTTCTCAGCTGTACTTACCTTGCCTCTCTCAATTAACTGGGCCTTGTGTGGTAGCCATTTTGAATTAATCTCTCTCCCCAGAGCCTGCTGTTGTTAAGCTTTTCCTGTCCTTGCCTGCCTGAGTGACTCCTCCCCCTGTGTGTGTGGTAGCCATTTTGAATTAATCTCTCTCCCCAGAGCCTGCTGTTGTTAAGCTTTTTCCTGTCCTTGCCTGCCTGAGTGACTCCTCCCCCTGACCCCCTCCCCCTGAGGTATCCTGTAACCTTGTTCCTGTTTTCTCCACGTGTGCATAGGCTGTTTTAGTTTGCTTTTCTCTGATCAGAGAAAGGCTGAACTTTTACAGAGCTCTGCTAGTGAGTGGATTTTTGCCTCCTGGGACATCTTACTGTGAGTTCTAGCTGTTTATTTAATTATTTACTGTTTGTCTAACTGTTGTTTGTTTAATTATTTAGTGTTTGTCTTAGTGGTGTGCAAGTTTCGGCCTTCTCAGCTGTACTTACCTTGCCTCTCTCAATTAACTGGGCCTTGTGTGGTAGCCATTTTGAATTAATCTCTCTCCCCAGAGCCTGCTGTTGTTAAGCTTTTCCTGTCCTTGCCTGCCTGAGTGACTCCTCCCCCTGTGTGTGTGGTAGCCATTTTGAATTAATCTCTCTCCCCAGAGCCTGCTGTTGTTAAGCTTTTTCCTGTCCTTGCCTGCCTGAGTGACTCCTCCCCCTGACCCCCTCCCCCTGGGGTATCCTGTAACCTTGTTCCTGTTTTCTCCACGTGTGCATAGGCTGTTTTAGTTTGCTTTTCTCTGATCAGAGAAAGGCTGAACTTTTACAGAGCTCTGCTAGTGAGTGGATTTTTGCCTCCTGGGACATCTTACTGTGAGTTCTAGCTGTTTATTTAATTATTTACTGTTTGTCTAACTGTTGTTTGTTTAATTATTTAGTGTTTGTCTTAGTGGTGTGCAAGTTTCAGCCTTCTCAGCTGTACTTACCTTGCCTCTCTCAATTAACTGGGCCTTGTGTGGTAGCCATTTTGAATTAATCTCTCTCCCCAGAGCCTGCTGTTGTTAAGCTTTTCCTGTCCTTGCCTGCCTGAGTGACTCCTCCCCCTGTGTGTGTGGTAGCCATTTTGAATTAATCTCTCTCCCCAGAGCCTGCTGTTGTTAAGCTTTTTCCTGTCCTTGCCTGCCTGAGTGACTCCTCCCCCTGACCCCCTCCCCCTGAGGTATCCTGTAACCTTGTTCCTGTTTTCTCCACGTGTGCATAGGCTGTTTTAGTTTGCTTTTCTCTGATCAGAGAAAGGCTGAACTTTTACAGAGCTCTGCTAGTGAGTGGATTTTTGCCTCCTGGGACATCTTACTGTGAGTTCTAGCTGTTTATTTAATTATTTACTGTTTGTCTAACTGTTGTTTGTTTAATTATTTAGTGTTTGTCTTAGTGGTGTGCAAGTTTCGGCCTTCTCAGCTGTACTTACCTTGCCTCTCTCAATTAACTGGGCCTTGTGTGGTAGCCATTTTGAATTAATCTCTCTCCCCAGAGCCTGCTGTTGTTAAGCTTTTCCTGTCCTTGCCTGCCTGAGTGACTCCTCCCCCTGTGTGTGTGGTAGCCATTTTGAATTAATCTCTCTCCCCAGAGCCTGCTGTTGTTAAGCTTTTTCCTGTCCTTGCCTGCCTGAGTGACTCCTCCCCCTGACCCCCTCCCCCTGAGGTATCCTGTAACCTTGTTCCTGTTTTCTCCACGTGTGCATAGGCTTTTTTAGTTTGCTTTTCTCTGATCAGAGAAAGGCTGAACTTTTGCAGAGCTCTGCTAGTGAGTGGATTTTTGCCTCCTGGGACATCTTACTGTGAGTTCTAGCTGTTTATTTAATTATTTACTGTTTGTCTAACTGTTGTTTGTTTAATTATTTAGTGTTTGTCTTAGTGGTGTGCAAGTTTCGGCCTTCTCAGCTGTACTTACCTTGCCTCTCTCAATTAACTGGGCCTTGTGTGGTAGCCATTTTGAATTAATCTCTCTCCCCAGAGCCTGCTGTTGTTAAGCTTTTCCTGTCCTTGCCTGCCTGAGTGACTCCTCCCCCTGTGTGTGTGGTAGCCATTTTGAATTAATCTCTCTCCCCAGAGCCTGCTGTTGTTAAGCTTTTTCCTGTCCTTGCCTGCCTGAGTGACTCCTCCCCCTGACCCCCTCCCCCTGAGGTATCCTGTAACCTTGTTCCTGTTTTCTCCACGTGTGCATAGGCTGTTTTAGTTTGCTTTTCTCTGATCAGAGAAAGGCTGAACTTTTACAGAGCTCTGCTAGTGAGTGGATTTTTGCCTCCTGGGACATCTTACTGTGAGTTCTAGCTGTTTATTTAATTATTTACTGTTTGTCTAACTGTTGTTTGTTTAATTATTTAGTGTTTGTCTTAGTGGTGTGCAAGTTTCAGCCTTCTCAGCTGTACTTACCTTGCCTCTCTCAATTAACTGGGCCTTGTGTGGTAGCCATTTTGAATTAATCTCTCTCCCCAGAGCCTGCTGTTGTTAAGCTTTTCCTGTCCTTGCCTGCCTGAGTGACTCCTCCCCCTGTGTGTGTGGTAGCCATTTTGAATTAATCTCTCTCCCCAGAGCCTGCTGTTGTTAAGCTTTTTCCTGTCCTTGCCTGCCTGAGTGACTCCTCCCCCTGACCCCCTCCCCCTGAGGTATCCTGTAACCTTGTTCCTGTTTTCTCCACGTGTGCATAGGCTGTTTTAGTTTGCTTTTCTCTGATCAGAGAAAGGCTGAACTTTTACAGAGCTCTGCTAGTGAGTGGATTTTTGCCTCCTGGGACATCTTACTGTGAGTTCTAGCTGTTTATTTAATTATTTACTGTTTGTCTAACTGTTGTTTGTTTAATTATTTAGTGTTTGTCTTAGTGGTGTGCAAGTTTCGGCCTTCTCAGCTGTACTTACCTTGCCTCTCTCAATTAACTGGGCCTTGTGTGGTAGCCATTTTGAATTAATCTCTCTCCCCAGAGCCTGCTGTTGTTAAGCTTTTCCTGTCCTTGCCTGCCTGAGTGACTCCTCCCCCTGTGTGTGGGAGCCATTTTGAATTAATCTCTCTCCCCAGAGCCTGCTGTTGTTAAGCTTTTTCCTGTCCTTGCCTGCCTGAGTGACTCCTCCCCCTGACCCCCTCCCCCTGAGGTATCCTGTAACCTTGTTCCTGTTTTCTCCACGTGTGCATAGGCTGTTTTAGTTTGCTTTTCTCTGATCAGAGAAAGGCTGAACTTTTACAGAGCTCTGCTAGTGAGTGGATTTTTGCCTCCTGGGACATCTTACTGTGAGTTCTAGCTGTTTATTTAATTATTTACTGTTTGTCTAACTGTTGTTTGTTTAATTATTTAGTGTTTGTCTTAGTGGTGTGCAAGTTTCAGCCTTCTCAGCTGTACTTACCTTGCCTCTCTCAATTAACTGGGCCTTGTGTGGTACCCCCATCCCCCTGCTGAGGGTTCAGGACAGGGTACCTTGTAACTGCCCTCTTTAATAGGACTTATCTCCCCCCCTCCCTCCCCAGCACCCACCCACCCCTGGGGAAATTGTAGTTTTATAGGTACTTGGACATCTTAGAGGAAAGGGGCTGCTCTCAGGTGCAGCTCTTAATCCAAATCAGTCATACACAGAGGACCTGTGATTAATTAGCTTCAGGTACACAGGGTGTATTAGGGGTATTAGATACACTTTTATTAGTATAAGCATCTACACCAATCCTTATTATATACCGATTTAAAAGACCTAAACACAAGCTTTAAACTAAGATGCAGTCAGAGGTCCAGCAACGAGATGGGGGTTCTCCAGTCTTTTGCATCGAGTGTCACATGTATGATTATCTCCCAGTTGGTGAGAGGTCCTACATATGCACTAAGTGCAGGGAGCTCTTTGCTCTCAGGGAACGAGTCCGTTCTCTAGAGGCTAGAGTAGCAGACCTGGAAGACATAAGAAAGACAGAGAAGTACATGGACGAGACCTACAGGGATATAGTCCTGAAGTCCCACCTCCAGTCTGGCAGCATCCCTGTTGCCATGGAGGAGAGAGGTCACGTGACAGGAGAGCATCACCCTGGTGTGGCAGGAAGTGATCCTGTAACTAGGACCTGTCCTCCAGGTGATGTAAAACCCTCTCGCACCGAGGACGTTTCTCCAGGGCCATGTCCCCATGAGGGGAGGGTCAGGACAGCTGTTATAGTTGGTGATTCAATCATTAGGAATGTAGATAGCTGGGTGGCTGGTGGACGTGAGGATTGCCTGGTAACATGCCTGCCTGGTGCGAAGGTAGCAGATCTCACGCACCGCCTAGATAGGATCATAGATAGTGCTGGGGGGGAGTCTGCTGTCTTGGTACATGTTGGTACCAATGACATAGGAAAATGTGGTAGGGAAGTTCTGGAGGCTAAATTTAAGCTTTTAGGTAGGAAGTTGAAATCCAGAACTTCCAGGATAGCGTTCTCCGAAATGCTTCCTGTTCCACGTGCAGGACCCAAAAGACAGGCAGAGCTCCGGAGTCTCAATGCGTGGATGAGACAATGGTGCAAGGATGAGGGTTTTGGATTTGTTAGGAACTGGGGAACATTCTGGGGAAAGGGGGGGCTCTTCCGAAGGGATGGGCTTCACCTTAATCAGGATGGGACCAGACTGCTGGCATTAACCTTTAAAAAAGAGATAGAGAAGCTTTTAAACTAGAAAATAGGGGAAAGCCGACAGTCACCCAGGAGCGCACGGTTCGGACAAAGGTATCCTTGAAGGATGCTACCAAAAGCAGTGAGGTTCCAAAAGGGAGTATAGTAGCCCAAATGCCTTTGAGTAAGGAGCAGACAGAGCATAAAGATTCCCAATTACCCATGCCTACCAATAGCCAGATTAATATTAATAAAATGCAGTCTCTAAAATGCTTGTATGCCAATGCTAGAAGTCTAAACAATAAGATGGGAGAATTAGAATATATAGCATTAAATGAGAGGTTAGATATGATTGCACTCTCAGAGACATGGTGGAAGGAGGATAACCAGTGGGACACTGTGATACCTGGATATAAACTATATCGTAATGATAGAGCTGAACAAATTGGTGGAGGGGTTGCGCTCTATGTTAGAGAGGGCATTGAGTCAGAAAGGATTAAAGTTTTGCAGGGAACAAAATATGCTGTAGAATCTCTATGGATTGAAATTCCATTTATGAAGGGGAAGGTGATGGCAGTGGGAGTATACTATCGACCACCTGGCCAGAATGAACAAATGGATGATGAAATGCTCAAAGAAATCAAGGAAGCTAACAAAAGCCACAACAGAGTAGTAATAATGGGTGATTTCAATTACCCCGGTATCGACTGGGACAGTGTCACAGCAGGACAAGCTAAAGAGATAAAGTTTCTAGATGAAATAAATGACTGCTTCTTGGAGCAGCTGGTTCATGAACCGACCAGAGGGGAAGCCATACTGGACCTAGTCCTTAGTGGAACGCCAGATCTGGTGCAAGAAATAAGGGTGTTGGGACCACTTGGCAATAGTGATCATAGTATGATCATGTTTGATTTAATCAGTGGAGGACAGATAGTAAAGGAATCCACAGTACTACCTTTTAACTTTCAAAAGGGTGACTATGATAGAATGAGGAATATAGTTCGGAAAAAACTAAAAGGAGCGGTTCCAAAGGTTAAAGACTTACAGCAAGCTTGGGTGTTATTTAAAAATACTATCCTCGAAGCCCAGACCAGCTGTATTCCACGCATTAAGAAAAGTGGAAGAAAGTCCAAAAAACTGCCAGCATGGTTTAAAGGTGAGGTCAGAGAGGCTGTTGCTGCCAAAAGAGCAACCTTCAGAAAATGGAAAAAAGAGCCAAATGATGAAAACTGGAAACAGCACAAGCACTGGCAAGTTAAATGCAAAGCATTGATAAGGCAGGCAAAGCGGGAATTTGAGAAGAAACTTGCTACGGAAGCAAAAACACGAAATAAAGACTTTTTCAAGTACATTCGTAGCAAAAGGCCTGTGAGAGAGTCAATTGGACCATTAGATGATAGAGGGGTAAAAGGGGCAGTAAGAGGAGACAAGGCTATAGCAGAGAGACTGAATGAATTCTTTGCTTCGGTCTTTACTGAGGAAGATGTAGGGGTGTTACCCAAGACTGAAGTGGTATTTAAAGGTGATACTGCAGAGGAATTGAGAGAAATATCGCTACACCGGGAAGATATATTACAACTATTTGATAAACTGAATAGTAGCAAATCACCTGGACCGGATGGTATACATCCCAGAGTGTTGAAAGAACTGAAATATGAGATTGCAGACCTGTTATTGGTAATCTGTGAACTTTCATTAAAATCATCTGTAATACCTGAAGATTGGAGGGTCGCCAACGTAACACCAATTTTTAAAAAGGGTTCCAGGGGTGACCCGGGAAATTACAGACCGGTGAGCCTGACGTCAGTACCAGGGAAAATGGTAGAAGCCATCATAAAGAACAAAATTACACAGCATGTAGATAGTCATGGCCTAATGGGAGACAGCCAACATGGCTTTAGACAAGGCAGATCTTGTCTTACTAATCTGATCTGTTTTTTTGAAGGTGTGCATAAACAGGTAGACAAAGGTGAGTCGGTTGATATAGTGTATCTGGACTTTCAGAAAGCTTTTGACAAGGTCCCCCATCAGAGACTTTTGGCGAAGCTAAAAAGTCATGGGATAGGAGGCAGTGTACTATTGTGGATCGGGAACTGGTTAAAAGATAGAAAGCAGAGGGTAGGGCTAAATGGCCAATATTCCCAATGGAAAAAGGTGAATAGTGGAGTACCCCAGGGATCTGTACTGGGTCCGCTACTTTTTGACATATTCATAAATGACCTGGAAAAGGGAATAACTAGTGAGGTAATCAAATTTGCAGATGACACAAAACTGTTTAAAGTTGTTAAAACCCAAGAGGATTGTGGAAAACTGCAGGAGGATCTGGATAAATTGGAAGACTGGGCATCCAAATGGCAGATGAAATTTAATGTGGACAAGTGCAAAGTTATGCACCTAGGAAAGAACAACCCACACTATAGTTACAAGATGCAAGGCTCCACATTAGAAACCACCACCCAGGAAAAAGATTTAGGAGTCATCGTGGATAACATGTTAAAACCCTCCGCCCAGTGTGCAGCGGCGGCCAAGAAAGCAAATAGAATGCTAGGTATCCTAAGGAAAGGGATGGAGAATAAAACAAAGGATATTATAATGCCTCTGTATCGCTCCATGGTACGACCGCACCTTGAATATTGTGTGCAATTCTGGTCACCGTATCTTAAAAAGGACATAGAGTTATTAGAAAAAGTACAGAGAAGAGCCACCAAATTGGTGAAGGGGATGGAAGGCTACTCCTATGAAGAGAGGCTAAAAAGGTTAGGGCTCTTTAACCTAGAAAAGAGGCGGCTGAGGGGAGATATGATAGAGGTGTATAAATTAATGAATGGAGTGGAACGGATAAACGTGGATAAATTGTTTACGCTATCAGAATATAGAAGGACTAGGGGGCATGTAATGAAGCTACAGGGTAAACTATTTAAGACAAATAGGAGAAAATATTTCTTCTCTCAACGTGTAATCAAACTCTGGAATCTGTTACCGGAGGATGTAGTAAGGGCTGTTAGTATAGCTGGGTTTAAAAAAGGTTTGGACAAGTTCCTGGAGGAAAGGTCCATAAACCACTATTAAAAAGGGACCCAGGATATCAATGCTTGGCCTAGTACAAGCACTGCAGAACCTGTGTCTTTTGGGGAAACTGCTAGGTACGTATGACCTAGATTGGCCACTGTTGGAAACAGGATACTGGGCTTGATGGACCTCGGTCTGACCCAGTATGGCATTTCTTATGTTCTTATGTTCTTATGTTCTTATGTTCCACTAAGGACTAAGTCTAAAATGGCTTCCCCTCTGGTCAGTTCATGAACGAGCTGCTCCAAGAAGCAGTCATTTATTTCATCTAGAAACTTTATCTCCCTAGCATGTCCTTCCGTGACACTGACCCAGTCAATACTTGGATAAATCAAATCACCCATTATTATTACTGTTCTGTAACTTTTGTTAGCTTCCTTGATTTCTTTGAGCATTTCATCATCCATTTGTTCATTCTGGCCAGGCGGTCGATAGTACAACCCCACTGCCATCGCCTTCCCCTTTTTACATGGAATTTCAATCCATAGAGATTCTACAGCAAATTTTGTTTCCTGCAAAACTTTAATCCTTTGTGACTCAATGCCCTCCCTAACATGGAGCGCAACTCCTCCACCAATTTGATCAGCTCTATCATTATGATATAGTTTGTACCCAAGTATCACAGTGTCTCACTGGTTGTCCTCCTTCCACCAGGTCTTTGAGATACCAATCATATCTAACTTCCCATTTAGTGCTATATATTCTAACTCTCCCATCTTATTTCTTAGACTAATAGCATTTCCATACATGCTTTGTAGAGACTGTATTTTATTCATATTAGTCTAGTTATCGGTAGGCAGGGCTAATTTGGAATCTTTAAGCTCTGTCTGCTCTGCTCTCAAGGGCATTTAGGCTACATTTGTCTTTACTGGAACCTCTCTGCTGATGTGCCCTAACTTCATTTTTTTGGTAGTGTCCTTCAAGGATACATTGTTCCATGCACTCCTGGGCGACTGTTGGGTCTCTCCTATAAATACAGCTATAAATACAGCTAAATAAATTATCTAGTTTAAAAGCTGCTCTATCTCCGTTTTAAAGGTTAATGCCAGCAGCCTGGTTCCAACCCGGATAAGGTAAAGCCCATCCCTTCGGAAGAGCCCCTCCTTTCCCCAGAATGTTCCCCAGTTCCTAACAAATCCAAAACCCTCATCCTTGCACCATCATCTCATCCACGCATTGAGACTCCGGAGCTCTGCCTGCCTTTTGGGACCTGTGCGTGGAACGGGAAGCATTTCGGAGAACGCTACCCTGGAAGTTTTGGATTTCAACTTCCTACCTAAAAGCCTAAATTTAGCCTCCAGAACCTCACTACCACATTTTCCTATGTCATTGGTACCGAAATGTACCAAGACAGCAGATTCCTCCCCAGCACTATCTAAGACCTTATCTGGGTGGTGCATGAGGCCCACTACTTTCGCACCAGGCAGGCATGTTACCAGGCGATCCTCATGTCCACCAGCCACCCAGCTATCTACATGCCTAATGATCAAATCACCAACTATAACAGCTGCCTAACCCTTCCCTCATGGGCACATGGCCCTGGAGAAACCTCCTTGGTGCGAGAGGATTTTAAATCACCTGGAGTACAGGTCTTAGCTATAGGATCACTTTCTTCCATACCAGGGTGATGCTCTCCTGTCATGTGACCTCTAACCTCCATGGCAACAGGGATGCGCCAGACTGGAGGTGGGACTTCAGGACTATATCCCTGTAGGTCTTGTCTATGTACCTCTCTGTCTTCCTTATGTCTTCCAAGTCTGCTACTCTTGCCTCCAGAGATCGGACTCGTTCCCTGAGAGCAAAGAGCGCCTTACACCTTGTACACACGTAAGACCCCCCACCAGCTGGGAGAAAATCATACATGTGACACTCAATGCAAAATACTGGAAAGCCCCCATCTCACTGCTAGACTGCTGTCTGCATCTTAGTTTTAAGGTTGTGTTTAGATATTTAAGTTCTTTACTTACTAAGGATTCCTGGGGATACTTATACTAATAAAACTATACCTAATACGTTTAATGTACTTTGTACACCTGAAGTTTAATTAATCTCAGATCCTTAATATATGCTGCTGATAATAAACAGTTCCACCTGAGAGTGAATATGGCACCTCCTTTCCTCCTTTCCTTTAAGAGATTTAAACACCTATAAAGCTACGATTATCCCAAGGGTGGGTGGGTGTCAGGAGGGAGGGAGGGAGGGAAAGAAGACATTAAAAGCTGGCTGCTACACAGTACCCTGTTCTGTGCTTTTAAAGTAGTCTGTGATCAATCTCCAGGGGGAGTCCCACATTCCTTACTTGGATAGAGGGAGTCTTGTGTTCTAAATTTAACTAGAAAGCTCTCTTCTGTGTTTGAAATTTAAATCAAAAACTGTTTGTTGCTACTAGGCCCTGACTGATTTAACAAATACACTGGGTTCACAGATTAAACAGCTTTAATCTAAATAATTCCTTTTCCTCAAGTTTTAGAAAAATTCCCAGAAGTAAATACTTACAATTGCAGATCTTTCTCCAGAAGTAGCAGTCCCCTTTTGTAGTCCTTCAGACCATGCTGCTGCGCAGGTTCTGTGGTCACCCTGAGGGGAGGATGGGCTAGAGATGGACTCTGCTGCAGATCCCTATCACTACCAGTGTGTGGCAGGTACTCCCTGCAATGAAACCTGAAGTCACCCTGTGTCCATCTGTATGCCACAGTCACATCTAGCCCTGGTTGACCGATACCCACCCAGAATAGTGCATACCCAGTATTACAATGCGGATGCCATGACCACCTAATACCATGACAGAGGGTTGTCTAGACTCGCATGAGGTTTATGTATTAATGCCTATATACTGTCCTCTCTGGGCCAAAGCAGTGCATAGTATATGCCCCTTGTCCCCAAAGGGTCCGCAATCTACATTTTGTAACTGAGGCAGTGGCAGGAGATGTGGCATGCCCATAGCCATGAGAAGTGGCTGTGGTTCCAGAACCCCCAGTACCTTGGGCCTGAGGTTGCTGTCCCCTGGGGAGGAGGGGGGTGGTTGGACCCCCAGCAGAATGTAAGGCACCAACCAATAGGCCACATCTGTATCTGTTACTAGAGCACTGGCAGATCACCAGTAATGCTGGGAGAAAACCTGGAAGACCTCAGCTGTCAACCACCAAGGTCTACCATTCACCAGCAGAAAGCACAGTCAGACTGCACCTGCTGCGCCCCAGTAGGTGTTCCAGCCATGCACATGCTAATTTCAGACAATCCATTAGCCAGTCTACATTGTATGTTCACAGAAAGACTATGTGTAACCAGAGTTGGGATATACTGCACAGACACCCAGCAGTTGGTTCAGTGATTGGACCACAGAACAGAGAGCACACAGATATCACTAGAAACAGATACCATATAGCACTATGTGGGAACATAGCCGTGCCATAGTCATTGCTCGGTCAGAATGAGAGTGTCCTCCCAGCATAACATGCTATGGCCACCCGGTCCATGCAGGTGGTGGTCAGACACTGCGATGTCCCAGCCATTGCCCTACCCCTGATGCAGATGCATCCTGCCCTGTCCGGGCCATACCCACAATACATTGCTCCTCAGTATGCACATTTTGCAGGCTAACGCTGGAAACAGTGCAGGCATTGTATAGCACAGTGAGGAGCAGAAAGCCACAGAACAATGGATAGACATACACACAAACTAGCTCATATTGCAGCACTGTGCAAAGATAGGGATGGTTGGCATCCCTGCTCACCATACTGGTCCCAATAGCAGTGCAGGCATTGCTAAGGTGTGCTAGTTGTGCAGGACCTAGTAGTAGTGCTCTGGTGATAACTGCTGCTCTGTGTGTCAGAGCCAACAGCCTGACTCTCCATCCAGCTTTGGATATTGGAACCTGTGTGTGTGCGTGTTTGTACCCCTGTTGAACTGATGCTTTGGGGGTGTTGGATCTGCAATGCAGGGTAAAATATAGAGGTATGCTCTGCATAAACCACAGCTGGTGCCTGAACCTGTGACCCTCTGCTCCAAGACGCACTGACTGTGTGTAATGCACCACACTGTTGCCACATACATGTAGCAGTCCCTGGGGTTACCTTGCTGCCCATCAGACAGTCCTTGCCTGTTGCACTGGAACATGGCATGGTGTTGGTCTACTGCAGGCGGGTGCCACTGCCCCCTCTGCCACAAACACCCCCCCTGCCATGCTGATATGCCCATATGCTGTTGGTACTGGTAGTGCGCAATCCCAGGCCATCCAATTTGCAGGTAGGCGAGTACCTAGGGTGCGGGGTCCAGGTTGGGAGGCATGCATGGACATCCACACATCCCCCCATCACCGCCTGCCAATGTTATGTTCCTTCCACCTGGGGGAGAGATGGCTGGGGGGTGTCAGGTTGGTGATCTAGCAACTATTGGCTAGGGTGGACCAGGTAAATGTAGATAGATTGTGTTATGCCAACAGACTGTGGACAGGCTAGGGCATGCAATGTGGGTACAGTGTACCTAGTTTGGATTGCTGGGTGTATGTATATATGTTTCAGATGATGCGTGGTCACACCCTGCAATGCCTTACCAGGGGCTATAGTAAAAGGTATTAGTTTAGCTGGGTTTACAAACAGTTTGGAACATATCCTGGGGAAGATCCATAGCCCCTTGTTAGAGTGGTCCCCAGATGTGTGCTGCTTGCCCCATTACAGGCATAGTGGTTCCTGTGTGATGTTTGGAGTACCTGATGGGTACATGTTCCCTGGATGGGACACTGTGGAACACAGAATACTGAGCATGTTTGACCTTGGTCAGATGCTGTCTTGTTGTTTTCCAGTGTCTGTGTTCCTATGTGACACCTAGACGACAGCCTAGTCTACCCTGTGCCCCAGCAGCCCCCTTTGCCCCATTTGCACCATCACCATAGTGGCCTTTCATACTTGGGCACTATGCTGTTGCTGCAAATGGAGCACTACTATCACTTTTCTTGGAGGACCCTCTGTGCTGTACATTGCTGACACTGAAATGGTCTCTCCTGCAAAAGTGCATTTACCGACAGGTTTTCACTTGCGGTAAAGTCCTGACGTTACTGTTCCAGCGTTAGTGTAGCAGGCACTTCTCCGCACCCGCTCACCACCCATTAACTCCTACTCTCTGCCTTCTCCCCACCCTCTGGGACATTTAGTGCTGCTGGTAACATTAGCGCGCATTAACGTTACATTAGGTAGCATTACCACGTGTTAGCGTTACTGATACTACATTACTGTGGTTTAGTAAACATGCCCCCAGGTGTCAAAATACATAGTAACCCTCAGAAATCCAATACAGTTGTCACTAGGTTTTGAATTAAAATCCTCAACAAAGAAAATCAAATATACATTTGAATCACTAAGAGCCCAGCCCAGCTTTTTTTGGGGTCTAGATTTATGTTAGTTTTTATTCTTATAATTAATTGTACTAATGTTTTATTTTTCTGGTATTCTGTTTTCAGAGGTTTTTCTGGATATGTTTGTGAAAACCTTATTAAAACAAAAAAGCCAGTCTAGCAGGTTTTGTAGTATGGCAGCAGTGGAGTGGGGGGGTGGGGGTGGGGTGCTGCATAGAGAAAGCATGCAAAGCGTGACTCATGGAATTATTTGTAATGCATTTACACGTACATTTATGTGGTCCTGTCCTATACACAGGTCCGACCCAAGAGTTTGTGGCACCCTAGCTTGTGCCGCCCCCACTTCCAATCTGTGCCTCTGCCCCACCTCATTGCTGCTGTTTCCATTGGCTGGGTTGATGGAGAGTTGAAGGCTTGGCATGGCAGCAGAGACAGCAGCGGAGGCAGCAGGAGGCCTTGTGCTTTGGCACACATGGCCTTCCACTTCTGACCCCTCCAACATGGGGGTTAGAAACAGCAGGCCAAGTGTGTTGAAGCATACGGTCTACCACAGGCACCGTGCCGTGCAACCCACAGAGGTATGTCACTGAACATTCTGGTTGCTGGGATTAACGGGATTAACAGGTCTGCTAACCACATAAATCAATTTGAATATTGGCCCCTGTAGCTTTGTGTTGTGGATGTGTCTGTGTGGATGTGGATGCGTTTATGATGATGTGTATGTGTGTGTCTGCAGGTAATTTATTCTCAGGCAGTTGTCAAAGTGAAAGCATGTGTGACTTTAATTTTGAAAACTAATACAAAGTCTGAAAGTAAAAGTAACCCACAGATTTTCAGCTGTGCAGGCAGTATAAAAATTGTCCCCTTTAGAAATGATTTTAAAAGGTATATATATATACCTTATGGGGGTTATTTTAGAAGTCCTATTTGTGCTTTCATGTTGGAAAATGGGCATGGAGATGTTCCAAGAGTCATTTAAGAGTCATTTAAGAAGCCGACTATGTAATCATCTCCAGGACGAGGATATTCAAGTCTGAATGGAGACATGGAGTAGGTGTGTCTGGAGCATTCCCAGAACTTGGACATCCTCACCTTTTTCAGAAATGCCCTGGATGTTCCTAGCCATATCCAAGCTTATAACTGCTACAGGCATGAATAGGCATTGCAAAGTGCTCATTTTCTCAGACAGACATCTGGAAGATGTTGGGAAGGAAATCTGTTCATGTCCCCTATATTTTCCATGATGATAATGAAAACTGACAGGGAATTAGGACTTATGCTTTCATTTTGCTATGATGCTGGACATCCCTTATGCTAGCTTGCATGAGATGGACATCCCCACCCCTATGCTTACCTAAGGGAACATCTATGTGGCCGGTGGCATGGACGTCTACATCGGTGAAGTCTATGTAGCTAAAATCAGGTGGAGACACAGAAATCCCTATGATTTTTCTGCATGTTCTGCCCTAGATGTCCCAGGTTATACTTGGATACCCTTTCTAAAATGTTACTTCACATATGCATAAGTTTATCTGAACTGGGTAGAGGAGTTTCCAGGGATGGAGTTTGAATTTAACTCACATATTTCATAAAATATACAGATGTGCCTGGGATTCAAATTGGCAAATTTGTATATACCAGAGAGTAGGTTTAGACAAGTGCATGTTCTTTCTGTGAGGTAATTTTCAAGGCAAAGGTATCTGCATACTTTCCCTTAGAAAACGAGTATAACTTACTGCCGCACAAGCTAGACAGTCTGTTATAAAATTATCCTCCCTATGTATTGCCTGTGAACTTGCCCATTCTTTGTAAAAATATAATTGTATAAAGAGATGTAAAAACAGCACAATAGATTTTAATCTTTATATGCTTGTGTTTCTTCAGATCAGTTATGGCTCTATAGATCCAAACTTCAATGACAGGGTTCAGTTTCCAGCTTTTTATCGGACCGCTCCCAATGAGCTTGCTCAGAATACTGCTGTTGTTCAATTGCTGAAGCACTTTGGCTGGAATTGGGTTGGAATGCTTGTATCAGATGATGATGCCAGTGTAAGAGGCAGCCAAGAATTGAGGAAAGAGATAATCAGCAATGGTGCCTGCATTGAATTTTCAGACGTAATTCCTTCGATGACTGGGTACAACTTGCAAAAGTTCAACAGCATTTACCAAACCATTATGAATTCCTCTGCAAATGTGGTGATTATCTATGGCACTTCAACTGCCTTTGATTTACTTTTATTTGAATTATCTTTACCAGTAAATAAGGTTTGGATTGCCTCAGTTACTTTGATGGATTCTCCAGATTCATATTATTGGAGAACATCGTATTTTATTCCATTTAATGGAACGTTGGCATTTTATCTCCCCAGAGGAGAGATTCCTGGTTTCAGGGATTTTATCTATCATGCAAAGCCTTCTAAGTATCCAGATGATGTGCTACTTAAATCTCTCTGGAAATTATATTTTATGTGTGTCTTACCATATGCTAATGGGAGTTTTCCATATCGATTCCTTTTGAAACCTTGCACAGGGAATGAAACATTAGAAAGCATTAGTTTGAGAAAACTTGATGTCTACGATTTTAGATATACTTACAGCGTATACACTGCTGTGTATGCATTTGCTCATGCTTTGCATAAAATGTATTCTCATAAAATCCAAGCTGGTCAGCTCGTAGATGGAACACCTCTAACAAAAGACTACCAATCATGGCAGGTAAAATATTTTATCTTTGATAAATTGAGGTAGTGTCGCCTCCATTATCCATCACATATAAACTTCCCTCAATGTCTTGGGTTTATAAAATCTCTAAAGTATATTTCATTTGTGCACGTTCCCAATAACACCAATCATTCTTTGCCCACCTCGAAACACAGTATTGTAAGGCATTTTAGATCAGGGACACTAATTTGTTTTAAACACTTTATATGCCACATCATTTGATACAAATATTTCAATGTGGTTAACAATAATTAAAAATAATAACATTCCAAGTTTGACTTTTGGGGTTCCCAGTTTAATTATTGTCTTCCTGTTTCTAAATTGTGATTCCTTGTTTGGCGATGGTCTATATTCTGCATGTGTAACTGAGCTGAGATATTCTGTTTATGTAATTCCTCTTTGACATTGCCACTTGTTCTCTTTCCCCAGTAGGTCATATATTGTTATTCTCTGAAATGTATTGGTTTAATATTTCCAGTAAAATGCCTTATAAGGTGCCTTATAAGGTGCCTAGTAAAGTGCCTTCTATGGTGCCTTATAAGGTGCCTTGTATGGTGCCTTATAAGGTGCCTTGTAAGGTGCCTAGTAATGTGCCTAGTAAGGTGTCTTGTAAGGTGCTCTATAAGGTGCCTAGTAAATTGCCTTATAAGGTGCCTAGTAAAGTGCCTTATAAGGCGCCCTATAGGGCCTCTTAGGCTAAGCACCTTATTAGGCACCCCTGGACAAGGCACCGCAGAAGGCACCCTGGGCTATGGAACCATAGGTTAAGGTGGCCTAACAAGGTTATGGTGCCCTAGGTTAGTGTGCCCCATGGGCTGCAAGGTGCCTCAGGATGACATGCATGACCTGTGTGGAACAGAGACAGATGTAGCCCTAAAACTAGATAGAGCACTCAGGAAAGGCAATGAACAGGTGAGTGAAGGAGGGAGTGCTGGGAGCTGCTGGACCTGCCATATCTGCGGGCATCCCATGTGGCTGCCAGTACTGATGACAAACATGGTGGGGGGCAGCTGTACCACATGGCAATGTAAAGTACTGGAAAGACAGTTGGTGGCAGATGATGGGAATACGTGTCTCCCAGTGGGGGCGGAGGTGTCAGGATAGTTACAATGATGGGTGGACAGAGGAGTGGTGTTGCCATGCAGAGCAGGCACAGGCGAGGCAAGCATGAAGAGGCACAATGCAGGAAAGGGTAGCAGTGAAGGACATGTGTTGGCAGCCTGCACAGGCAGATAGGACTCTACACAACTGACAGACCCAGATAGACGGACAGAAGGATGGTTGGCAACTGTGATGAGGGTAATATGTGCTGGCAGCAAATATCAGCAGAGAAATGACTGTTACAGGGATGACAGGTACTGGTGTAGGAAAGGCATAAAAGAAGGAGAAAAAAGAGGGAGCGAACCCATGGACACATTTTCGACACATTGTACAAACCAGTGGGCTATACCTCTGTGGCCTGCTGTACAGCAGTGCCTGGGTACAGAGGGACTGCAGGTCACTGCCTGGACCATCTGCTCTGTGTGCCAGGTTAGGGTAACCACACCAGCACCCATGATGCATTGCATATGAGGAACAATGGTCTACATCAGGTAACCAAATGGGGTCTGCACCTCTCTGTTACCACATCCTGGTAAGATGGACTGCCGTGCGAGCTACTGGCACAGAGTAGCTACAGACCATGCCATTTTGCAGGTTCTGTATTCACCCTGAGGGTAAGGATGGCTGCCCTGCAGTAGGTTCAAAGTACATGTGGTGCTACATATAGGTCCTGCTGCACATCCCCATCACTGGCAGTGTGTGGCAGGTGTCCCAGGCAGTGTGTCAAAGGCACCTCTGTATGCCCATTCCTCATGGCTAGGAATATCACTCTAGGGCTAGTGCTCATAAGACATATCCTGTGACTAGAGCATCAGTAGAACAGCATTAATGCCACCTGAAACCTCACTTGCCACATACCACAGTCTATCATGCATCATCAGACAACACTGTCTGACTGCACCAGCATACACAGTGTTCTCACCATGCACAGACATACTGAGAACATTCCACAGGCCAGTCTGTGGTACATGGTCAATGAGAAAACACATGCATCCAGACATAGGCTGGCCAACATGCACACACACCAAGCAGATATATCAGTGATTGGGCCCAAGAACTGGAGGGTCATACAGATATCACTGGAGACAAATAGCATAAATGACTATGTGGGAACCTGGACATTCCATGGTCACTGTTATGTCAGGGCGAGACTGCCCTCCCAGCACGACATGATTCAGCCACCCTGTCCATGCAGGTGGGGTTCAAAAACTAATGTGTACCAGACATTGGACTACTCGCTGTGCAGATGCAGCCTGCCCAATTCGCCCTATCTGGCCCATAAGCACACTACCTTGCTCCTCATTATGCACATTTGCAGGCTGATGCTGGTAACAGTTGGACAATGTGGGCCGGAGGGGGGCAGGGGGTAGGTTTGAAGCCACAAAACTATGGATAGACATACACACACACACTCCTAATGCAACACTGTGCAATGGTAGGGGTGTTTGGCAACCCCAGCTGCCACACTGCCAACATTTCTGGACTGAGCAGGAGATAGCAGAGGTGCTGTGATGTTACCTGCAAATCCGTTCTGGAGCCAACAGCCTGCCTGTACAGCATGATTTGCATGGTGGAGCCTGTGTGAGTGGGTGTTTCTACCCCTGTTGGCCGCTGCTATGGGGATTGCACGGTTTGATGTTGTATATGCTTCGTAGGGTAAAATGTCGGGATGTGTTCTGCAGGTTCCAGCGGCTATGACCTGAACCTGTGACCCTCTGCTCTGAATCACACTGGCTGTGTGTACTGCACTACAGTGGGGCCACAAGTGCACAGCCCTCCCTGGGCCATACCTTTACGTCTCCTTAGCCAGGCATTTCCTTTTTTTATCCTGCTTTTCTGTTATATCTACGTAGCAGGGCAAAGGTTTGTGATGTGTTCTGCAGCTGGGTCCTGAACTTGTGACCCTCTACTCTGAATCACACTGGCTGTGTGTACTGCACCATAGTGGGGCCACAGGTCCACAGCCCTCCCTGGGCCATATCTTGATGTCGCCTTTGAAAGGCTTTTTCTGTTGCACTGCACACCACGTACTGGTACAGGGCATGGCCTGGGTCCACTGCAGAGAGGTGCCACTGCCCCCTCCGGCACGGACACCCCCCCATGCTGTGCTAACATAACCATATGCTGGTGGTGCTTTTTGTGCGCCGTCTTAGGCCATCCACTGTTCAGGTAGGCAGGTGCCTATGGTGCGGCGTCTATGGTGGGGAAGCATACATGGACATTCCCACCCCCACCCCCATCAGCGCCTAACAACATTCTGTACCTTCAACATGGTGGTGGGATGGATGCGGGGGCATTCTGTCTCTGCCCTGGCAACTATTGCCTAATGTGGACAAGTTATTTGTATCTTGTATTTGGCCTTTGTCAGATGTTGTCTTTCACACTTCCAGTTTCTATGTTCCTATGTGCCACCTCGGCGCCCGCCTTGTCCACGCTGTGCCCCAGCTGCCCCCGATACATGTCCCACCTGCAGCCCCCTATGCCCCATTTGCACCATCACCATAGTGGCCTTTCATATTGGGGCACTATGCTGTTGCTGGGAATGGAGCACTACTATCACATTTCTTGGGCTCACTGGCTATGCTGTACATTGCTGAAACTTAAATGGTTTCTCTCTCCTGAAAATGTGCATCTAACGGCAGGTTTTCATTCACGTTAGGATTCAGCCCTTCAGTTCAGCGCATTAGTGTGGAGGGAGCCTCTCCCTGCCCAATCCCCACCCATTGAACCCTTCTCTCCGCCCTTTCTCCACCCTCCGTGGTGTTTATCCCGGCCAGGTACGCTAATGATCGTTATGTAACGTTAACGTGCGTTGTTACATAACATGCGTTAACGTTACCTAACAATCATTAACATTACATAACATGCGGTATGTAACGTTACATAACATACGGTATGTAACGTTAGATAACATACGGTATGTAACGTTACATAACATGCGGTATGTGACGTTACCGCAGTTTAGTAAACATACGCCTATGTCTAATCACTATTGCCTATAGTGAATCCTTGTTCCCTGTGATTTATGGTTTTGGAGGATAAATGAATTAAGGAAAACCGGGATGGATTGTCCAGATTTATGTGAATCAAAGTGGCGGAGGAGAGTTGAATATGGATCACCAGATCCAATGTCTACTTCTTTAGACACTAGGCCACTAACTCACCCCTCTGAACTCTCCCAGCTACCTGTAGCCCTGTAACAATTTAATGTTGAAATTTTTAATTTTCATTTTATTATAATGAGAATATTGCATATAGGTAATTCTGAAAATAAACTATTCAATATGGGAGAAACTGAAGCGTGTAAAACAAATGCAAAGGCATATATGTAGTTAGGAATAAAAATAGAATTTTAAAATGCTGTACTTTGAGATGTTACCCATCTCACCACTTTCACTTTAATGGAATTTATATGATTTGCAATTTCTGTCCTTGTTCTTGACATGGAGAGTCTCCCTCATTTAAAAATCTCCTTCTCCTCATTATCCCTTCTAGGGTATGTATACACATTTATAACATCATGCACTTCTGAACATGAGGTGCATGCCCCAGCTAGCATAACAAGGGATAAATATCCTAAACTGGCCTAAATATACATTTCTGTTATTTTCTCCATGTTTAATATCCTGTTTCACTGTAAACTCAATGTTACCTGTATGCATTGTAGTATGTTTTGTTCGATGTACACCGCACTGATTATAATAGCGCGGTATAGAAGAAATGTTAAATAAATAAATACAATTTTAGCAAAAGAATTATGGTGCTGACACTGAATACTGCGTATATCATGGACTGCCCAAAGAACAAACCAGTCAGTAGTAGAGGAAATCAAACCTAAGCTTTCTTTAGAAGCTCAGATGACAAAACTTTGACTTTCATACTTTGGACACATCATGCGAAGAGAGAGATTGTTGGAGAAAGACATAATGCTTGGCAAGGTAGAAGGTCAATGTAAAACAGGAAAGCTGGTAAAGAGATAGATTGATACAATAACAGCAGCTATGGGTGACATTCCACCAACAATGAGCCGCCTGACTGAAGACCGAACACAGTTTAGGTCAACTATCCAGAGGGTCGCCATGAGTTGTGTCACATGCCCCCTCTGCACACCTGTAGGTTAAGCAGGGTATTGCACTGGGGCCTTAATATAACTGGCCTTCTGGTAGTTGTAGTTGTGCTGCCAGTTAAAAATCAGTCGTGGAATCGGTGGTAAGGTTATAAGGGCTTTATTTCCCTTTCCCAAAAGGACTTCTTATCATGTACAAAAATGAAATAAACATAACCCTTCTTGGGCATATAACAAAAGAAAAACTGTAACCAAAAATAGCTTCCTTTCAGCTTTTTAACCAGAAACAAATGTATTAAAAACACAGACTTGCAGAGATAGGAATAAGCCTTCCTTTCACACTGTCAGGCTTCTTACTTCTCTTTACCTTAGTGAGAATATGTTGTCAGCTACAGAAATACTACAGTCCATCTGTTCAACACTATTCTCCACTTCAGACGGTTCACATTGCATGAATTCTTCAGCAGGGATTAACACATCTTTACCTTCCTCATGTGGGAGCTTTTCAAACAGTCCATCTTGGCTGTGACGTACTTTCCTTTCTCTGAGAGTAAACTGATTGCTATTACCACATTCACTGAGGTTCTGTTGGTAAGAGCCTCTCCCCTGCTGGTGCCTGGTAGGTAAGCTAAAATATTCTATTGCACTCCTATTAGAAGGAATTGATTCACCTCTAGCCTCTGCTTGGCTCAGGACCCTGGGGATAGCTGGAGTTTTGAACGGCAGCCTTTCTGAGATTCTGTTCCTTATGTTTCTCTCAGAATGATAAACTTCTGCAGGTAAAAAGCCTTTAAAATTCTCTTGCTTATAATAGGGGTAGCGAAGCTTCTCTGTTTCCCTTAAGCTGGCTTCATATGGCTTTTGTACTTCAATGAACTGTTTCCTATAGCCAAGCCCTGTGCTTCCCCTCTTAGGATAAGAGTAAAACTTCTTGGCTTGTACCTTTCTCCTCCTGGCTCCGTTCCAACCTGGGCTGTTGTACTCAATCTCACTCTCTGTGTCAAGCTGTCTTTGCCTCTCACTCAAGCACTCATTGGACTCACTCAGACCTCCGTTCAGGCTTCCAAAGTGGTAGTCAGACACGCTTTCTTCACAGCTATCTCTCCAGCTTCTCTCGTCCTCTCTGTTTACCCAGTTCCTTCTGTTTCTGCTTTCGTTCTGAGTCTTAGGCTGCCTCTGAGACTTAGCCTGCCTCTGAGACTTTGACTCAATCCTAGACTGACTAATTGTTTGTGAGCTGTGCTTAACTAGGTATCTCCGAGCAGCACCTCCCCCCAGCTGATTTGTATCAGGTGAGAATCTCCTAGCTTCTCTGCTGGCTGGGTGTGTCTCCCTAGCTCGTGACCTCATTTGCTTTCGTTGCTCATGGCAACTTTCTAACATGTGCTCTCCCCAAACGTCAGTGTCTTCCTGATCTGCTATTTCATCTATCTCCATAGGGTCCGCTAGTGAGTCTGCTCTGTGACAGATTCCCCCCCCTTAAAATATTACGGGCTGCCTCAATCTCAGACATACAGCACGTAATACGAGATAGTGCATCCGTATTCCCATGCGTTTTCGCTGCTCGATGTTGAACAGTAATATTAAAAGATTGTAGCGCTAGGTGCCACCTTGTTAACCTCGCATTATTATTTCTCATCTGATGGAGCCATTTTAATGGGGCATGATCTGTTACTAGCAAAAACGTCCGTCCTGTGAGGTAAAAACGGAGTGCTTCAATGGCCCATTTTATAGCTAGGCATTCGCGTTCGATCGTGGCATAATTTCTTTCTGCCTTGGAGAGCTGCCTGCTAAGGTAGGCTACCGGATGCTCGATTCCGTCAAAGATTTGGGACATCACTGCCCCTAATCCCATGTCCAATGCATCTATTTGAACTATGAATGGCAGGTTAAAATCTATATCCCGCAGCACCGGGGTGCTACAGAGTTTCCCCTTTAAGGCCTCAAACGCTGTTTACGCCTCTGGAGTCCACTGTACTCGGTTAGGCGCATTTTTTTTCAACATTGCAGTGAAAACCATACTTTCCTCCGCGAAGCAGGGTATGAATCGACGATAATAGCCGAGTAACCCCAGAAAGCTTCTGACCTGTTTTTTTGTGGTAGGTCTGGGGAAATCTCTGACACTTTCGATTTTGCTTGCTAATGGCTTTACCAGCCCTCTCCCTATCATATGGCCTAAATATTTGGCCTCTTCCATGGCAAACAAACATTTTTCTGGGTTGAGGGTGAGGCCAGCCCTCCGTAGTGCTCTCAGCACCGCTTCCACCCTAGCCAGATGTTGCGCCCAAGTTGTGCTATAGATGACCACGTCATCCATATAGGCTAGGGCGTATTCGTGGTGAGGCCGTAAAACTTGGTCCACCAACCGCTGGCACGTGGTGGCCGCCCCATGTAAGCCGAATGGCATCCTTCTGAATTGGAATAACCCAATTGGTGTACTGAACGCTGTCTTGGGCTTAGATTCCCTTGTTAAGGGAATTTGCCAGTATCCCTTACTGAGGTCGAGGGTGGTTAGATATTTGGCTTGCCCTAGGCGATCCAGAAGGTCGTCTATACGGGGCATGGGATATGCGTCAAATTGTGAAATTTCATTGACTTGACGAAAGTCAATGCAGAACCGTAAGGTTCCATTGGGTTTTGGCACAAGTACAATAGGACTGGACCACGGGCTGCGTGATTCTTCTATTATGCCGGTGGCCAGCATTTCTTTTACTTGTTTAATTACCTCTTGTTTGCGGGTTTCTGGCATTCTATATGGCCGTTGCCGAATTACTCGTCCGGGCACTGTGATAATTTCATGGGCTACGAGGTGGGTCTCGCCTGGCCGAGTTGTTAGCACATCCGTGAATTTTCCCAACATTTGCATTAATTCTTTTTGTTGTTGGGGCAACAGCTCGGTGCCTATCCTCGGGGTAGGTTGTTTTTCCCAATCCTCGATCTGCGGGCCCAGATCCTCCTCACTTCTTTCCTCACCTAAGGCTGTTAAGTTTTTAACCTCTCTTTCTCCTGTGGAGCCGAATCCCCCTGCCCCCCGTTTCGTCAGTGGCAGTGAGGGTACTTCCTCCACCGAGGGGAACCCTACACGCTCGCAGATTAATTGTGCGATTCGGTCACCTGCGTGTATCTTAAAGTCCTTACTTCCAAAATTAAATAATAGGACTTTTATGGGGCCCCGATAATCGGGGTCAATGACTCCTGCTCCTACATCTAAAGAGTACTTCACAGCCAGCCCTGACCTGGGTTCGATGCGCCCATAACATCCCTCCGGGATTTTTATCTGGATTCCGGTGTCTACCAATGCTTGTCCCCCTTTTATAACAAGGGCGTCTTCTATACTAAAAAGATCATATCCCGCGGCTGCCGCGGTAGCCCTTGCTGGACCCTTAGCCTGAATATTAGTCTTACAGAATTGCAGTACAAATTTTGGCTTATCAGGCGATGTTGCCTTGAGAGGTGGCTGTTTTTGGGAGTCTGTCTTACGAGTCTTCCCAAACAGAGGACTATGAATGCTAGCCGCTAAGGCCTCAGCTCCTATTTCTACTTCTGCCGGCTGGCAGCGTGCGGGTGTAGGGGCTAGCACTTTCTGGAGACCTCTCTCCATTTCCTGGCAGAAGGGTGCCCAATCCCT
This sequence comes from Ichthyophis bannanicus, assembly GCA_033557465.1. NCBI lineage: Eukaryota > Metazoa > Chordata > Amphibia > Gymnophiona > Ichthyophiidae > Ichthyophis > Ichthyophis bannanicus. Next base: position 298,210,385 of record CM066036.1, on the reverse strand, counting down.
CCCGAGGACAACGGCATAGGGTAATTTGGGGACTACAGCTATTAATATTTGCCGGGTGATCCCTAAACCCTTTATGTTCACTTCATGCAAAGGATAATGGGAAGCCTCTCCGTGTACGCAGCGTATGCGTACCTGGCCTGCCGCTTGATTCGGGATCGCCGACCGCTGGTTCTCGATGGTTTCCCAAAGTTTTTGAGAAACCATACTCTGATCGGCTCCCGAATCAAGTAACGCCAGGGCCTCTATCCCCTCCACTTGGACCATCTGGAGAAATCCTTCCGGGACTTGTCTTTCATCCCCTGTTACCAGGACAGTTTTTACTCTACAATTTTTTTGATAGTGTCCTGTCTTTCCACATCTGTAACACTTCTTTTTACCAGATATATCACCAACATTATCATCATACATATTTCTTTTATACATCGTAACTTTTTCCCCCTTCCTCATTTTATCAGGATTTTCACCGTCAGTTATTTTTAACACGCCAATTCTAGAGGTGTCAGCCCTTTTTGCTTCGAAAAATACCTCTGCCATATTGGCTGCCTCTTCTGGATTACGGCAATCCTGTAAGGTGAGGAAGGTCTTTAAATCAGGGGATACAGATTGCATAAATTGCTCCAATATTATGTCGTCCATAATGGAGTCTACTGACCTCCCTTCGGGGTTAAGCCATTTATACGCCAGGCTTTTTAACCTCTGGTATAAGGCTCTGGGAGTCTCCTTACTTTGTATTTTTGCCTCCCTAAATAGACGTTTGTAATGTCTGGGCGTAAGGCCCAGCCTATCTCTTATAGCCTTTTTAATCTCTAAGTAATTAGTGGCTAAGGTAGCAGGCATTCCCTTAAATGCTGACAGAGCCTCGCCAGTCAAGGTCATGGCAAATCGCATGGCCCACTGCTCTGATGGCCATTTGAGGGTTTCTGCTATCCTTTCAAAGGTTTCAATGTAATCATCCAAGTCATCATATTGTGTAAGCTGTCTCACAGAAAAATATGGCAACTGTTCATTTCTACTTGCGGCATTGTGGGCAAGTTTGCTGCTTCAGTTTCCTGTGGCTTCTTTACAAGTGTTTCCAACGCTTCCAATAAAGGTTGCTGCTGCTCTTTCATAGCGTCCATGTATTGTCCTTGAAAATGTTGCATAAGCGCTGCTTGCCTGTCCAACTGCGCTTGCATCCATGTCTGGACATCGTGCGGATCCATCCTCCTGGAGCAGAACCACCTGCAAAAGAAAGAAAGAAAAAGCACACCAAGTGCGGTATTTCTTTTGCACACTTCCTGTCTAGGTATAGCGCCCCCTTTCTCACAGATGTCCTTCTACCTTCCCGCCCAGGCTACCATTACCTGAGGTTTCTGGTAGACTTCAGCATGTGAGAAAGGTCTCTGCTTTTCTGGCCGACCTGCCAGCGAAATCCTCCTCAGGTAGTGCTTCTGTGTGGTCACCGTCCCTCCAGAGATGTCTTTTTTCTTTTATTTCTTCCTTTTTCCTCAGAAGAAATCACGTGGTACAAAAAATATCCTAAAATACTACGCCATTATGTCACATGCCCCCTCTGCACACCTGTAGGTTAAGCAGGGTAGTGCACTGGGGCCTTAATATAACTGGCCTTCTGGTAGTTGTAGTTGTGCTGCCAGTTAAAAATCAGTCGTGGAATCGGTGGTAAGGTTATAAGGGCTTTATTTCCCTTTCCCAAAAGGACTTCTTATCATGTACAAAAATGAAATAAACATAACCCTTCTTGGGCATATAACAAAAGAAAAACTGTAACCAAAAATAGCTTCCTTTCAGCTTTTTAACCAGAAACAAATGTATTCAAAACACAGACTTGCAGAGATAGGAATAAGCCTTCCTTTCACACTGTCAGGCTTCTTACTTCTCTTTACCTTAGTGAGAATATGTTGTCAGCTACAGAAATGCTACAGTCCATCTGTTCAACACTATTCTCCACTTCAGACGGTTCACATTGCATGAATTCTTCAGCAGGGATTAACACATCTTTACCTTCCTCATGTGGGAGCTTTTCAAACAGTCCGTCTTGGCTGTGACGTACTTTCCTTTCTCTGAGAGTAAACTGATTGCTATTACCACATTCACTGAGGTTCTGTTGGTAAGAGCCTCTCCCCTGCTGGTGCCTGGTAGGTAAGCTAAAATATTCTCTTGCACTCCTATTAGAAGGAATTGATTCACCTCTAGCCTCTGCTTGGCTCAGGACCCTGGGGATAGCTGGAGCTTTGAACGGCAGCCTTTCTGAGATTCTGTTCCTTACGTTTCTCTCAGAATGATAAACTTCTGCAGGTAAAAAGCCTTTAACTTTCTCTTGCTTATAATAGGGGTAGTGAAGCTTCTCTGCTTCCCTTAAGCTGGCTTCATATGGCTTTTGTACTTCAATGAACTGTTTCCTATAGCCAAGCCCTGTGCTTCCCCTCTTAGGATAAGAATAAAACTTCTCGGCTTGTACCTTTCTCCTTCTGGCTCCGTTCCAACCTGGGCTGTTGTACTCAAGTTCACTCTCTGTATCAAGCTGTCTTTGCCTCTCACTCAAGCACTCATTGGACTCACTCAGACCTCTGTTAAGGCTTCCAAAGTGGTAGTCAGACATGCTTTCTTCACAGCTATCTCTCCAGCTTCTCTCGTCCTCTCTGTTTACCCAGTTCCTTCTGTTTCTGCTTTCATTCTGAGTCTTAGGCTGCCTCTAAGACTTAGCCTGCCTCTGAGACTTTGACTCACTCCTAGACTGACTAATTGTTTGTGAGCTGTGCTTATCTAGGTATCTCTGAGCAGCACCTCCCCCCAGCTGATTTGTATCAGGTGAGAATCTCCTAGCTTCTCTGCTGGCTGGGTGTGTCTCCCTAGCTCGTGACCTCATTTGCTTTCGTTGCTCATGGCAACTTTCTAACATGTGCTCTCCCCAAACGTCAGTGTCTTCCTGATCTGCTATTTCATCTATCTCCATAGGGTCCGCTAGTGAGTCTGCTCTGTGACAGATTCCCCCCCTTAAAATATTACGGGCTGCCTCAATCTCAGACGGACAGCACGTAATACGAGATAGTGCATCCGCATTCCCATGCGTTTTCCCTGCTCGATGTTGAACAGTAAAATTAAAAGATTGCAGCGCTAGGTGCCACCTTGTTAACCTCGCATTATTATCTCTCATCTGATGGAGCCATTTTAATGGGGCATGATCTGTTACTAGCAAAAACTTCTGTCCTGTGAGGTAAAAACGGAGTGCTTCAATGGCCCATTTTATAGCTAGGCATTCGCGTTCGATCGTGGCATAATTTCTTTCTGCCTTGGAGAGCTGCCTGCTAAGGTAGGCTACCGGATGCTCGATTCCGTCAAAGATTTGGGACATCACTGCCCCTAATCCTGAGTCCGATGCATCTGTTTGAACTATGAATGGCAGGTTAAAATCTATACCCCGTAGCACCGGGGTGCTACAGAGTTTCCCCTTTAAGGCCTCAAACGCTGTTTCCACCTCTGGAGTCCACTGTACTCGGTTAGGCGCTTTTTTTTCAACATTGCAGTGAAAACCATACTTTCCTCCGCGAAGCGGGGTATGAATCGACGATAATAGCCGAGTAACCCCAGAAAGCTTCGGACCTGTTTTTTTGTGGTAGGTCTGGGGAAATCTCTGACACTTTCTATTTTGCTTGCTAATGGCTTTACCAGCCCTCTCCCTATCATATGGCCTAAATATTTGGCCTCTTCCGTGGCAAACAAACATTTTTCTGGGTTGAGGGTGAGGCCAGCCCTCCGTAGTGCTCTCAGCACCGCTTCCACCCTAGCCAGATGTTGCGCCCAAGTTGTGCTATAGATGACCACGTCATCCATATAGGCTAGGGCGTATTCATGGTGAGGCCGTAAAACTTGGTCCACCAACCGCTGGCACGTGGCGGCCGCCCCATGTAAGCCGAATGGCATCCTTCTGAATTGGAATAACCCAATTGGTATACTGAACGCCGTCTTGGGCTTAGATTCCCTTGTTAAGAGAATTTGCCAGTATCCCTTACTGAGGTCGAGGGTGGTTAGATATTTGGCTTGCCCTAGGCGATCCAGAAGATCGTCTATACGGGGCATGGGATATGCGTCAAATTGTGAAATTTCATTGACTTGACGAAAGTCAATGCAGAACCGTAAGGTTCCATTGGGTTTTGGCACAAGTACAATAGGACTGGACCACGGGCTGCGTGATTCTTCTATTATGCCGGTGGCCAGCATTTCTTTTACTTGTTTAATTACCTCTTGTTTGCGGGTTTCTGGCATTCTATATGGCCGTTGCCGAATTACTCGTCCGGGCACTGTGATAATTTCATGGGCTACGAGGTGGGTCTCGCCTGGCCGAGTTGTTAGCACATCCGTGAATTTTCCCAACATTTGCATTAATTCTTTTTGTTGTTGGGGCAACAGCTCGGTGCCTATCCTCGGGGTAGGTTGTTTTTCCCAATCCTCAATCTGCGGGCCCAGATCCTCCTCACTTCTTTCCTCACCTAAGGCTGTTACGTTTTTAACCTCTCTTTCTCCTGTGGAGCCGAATCCCCCCGCCCCCCGTTTCGTCGGTGGCAGTGAGGGTACTTCCTCCACCGAGGGGAACCCTACACGCTCGCAGATTAATTGTGCGATTCGGTCACCTGCGTGTATCTTAAAGTCCTTACTTCCAAAATTAAATAACAGGACTTTTATGGGGCCCCGATAATCGGGGTCAATGACTCCTGCTCCTACATCTAAAGAGTACTTCACAGCCAGCCCTGACCTGGGTTCGATGCGCCCATAACATCCCTCCGGGATTTTTATCTGGATTCCGGTGTCTACCAATGCTTGTCCCCCTTTTACAACAAGGGCGTCTTCTATACTAAAAAGATCATATCCCGCGGCTGCCTAATGTCCCACCCTGCAGTCATGTAGGTCGCCTATACCAGACTGGCCGCCATCATTGAGGGGACTCACCAGGGTGCCCAGCCTTGCCACCAGCTAGGGTGCCCTCTCCCTCAATTAAGAAACTGCATATGCCTAATATTTGGTTCAAGTAACCACCATAAACACAGAGAATCACCATCCACCACCTACTCCATGTACCTCATTTTAGAATTCATGCCACTGAATCTGAGCCTCAATCTGCTGGGTTGCCATGTCCAATGTCTGATTGCGAGAATGCTGCAATTGGTTAATTTGTGGAGTTATTTTGTGCCTTTATGATTGCGAGAATTGCCACCAGGGTTTTGTGTATGTCACTGGGATTCCCTACAAGGTGAATTAGATTGCTTAAGTTTCCAGATAGAGCTTGAATCCATTCATAGTCAATCCACTAACCACTGGTGCCAATTGCCTACCATCTGATTCATCTGTTAACTTTGATGTCTGTTGCATAATTTTGTGTGATTGAGACAAACTGTCAAGACTGATGAATTCTCACAATGTTTGTGTGCCCCAAACAAAATGAGCACTGCCATTTGTTTGCTGCCATGGGTTTGGCAGATCAGTTTGTCATAGATCAAGATGGCCATGCCTTTGAGAGCATCAATCAGAGCACTCTGCCATTGCTTTAAGCTAGAGTGTCTTTCTTTTGTTAGGTTCGCTGGCCATTGCTGACCAATTGGCTCAGCTACCTTCAGTAAGTAAGGAACAGCCCAGCTTATTCTGTATTCTCCACCCGCAAACTCTCGCACCAGTCTGGAAGGAGGCTGCTGGGAGGTTGATGCGTATATATCAATGTTACAGCTCTTGCCATCTCTGAAAACTATCATTTGCTATTGTCTGGGCTGTCTCAAATGTCCTAAGTATGCCGCTGAGTACAAGTCCAAGCAATGCCCTATAAGTGACTAAAGTCCCCCTGTAATTTCCAGGAATGACTGAGTAGGGCCAGTTGGTATCTATCAGCTGTCAGCTTCCAGAATCCCTTCGCCCATCATTCTACTGGCCTGCTTGTGCCTCGGGATTCAGGGTTTGGTGCCTACCCATTACAGTCTCAATATAAGGTCAAGTCAAGTCATCAAGGCATTTGGGAGAAAAATGGGCAACTCTGATTATGCAAACTCAATCCTGCAAGGTCTCCCTCAAGCCACCTTGAATCCGCTGCAACTGGCAATGAACGCCGCAGCAAGAGTCCTACACGGAGCATCCAGGAAAGACCAAGTCTCATCCATCCTAAAACAACTCCACTGGCTCCCGATACAAAGTAGACTCACATACAAGACCTTACTACTTACATTCATGGCCATCAAAGGGCTCTCGTATGCATCACTAACAGAACTAATCCAGACAACACCCCACAATAGGGACAGACGGTCAGTAGCACTCAACACCCTGGTAGTCCCAAAATCAATAACACAATGCACCAAGGCAACAGCTGGCAGGGCCTACAAATTCTGTGCACCAAGGTGCTGGAACAGCCTCCCTCACGGCATCCGAGCAATCCCAGACATATTTCAGTTCAGAAAGGCCTTGAAACACCACCTCTTCCTTCTGTATTACCCAGTAACCAATGCAGACACAGCACCAACCTCACAAGCCACCCAAAACCCCCATGACTGAAACCAAAAAGGAGATCACGATTATGCTGTAAATTGTAAATAGTTACCCCTGTTATCCAAGTTGTATTACCTGTTCAACTGTAAACAAAAAGTACCATCGGAAATGTGTAAATTCATTGTTCATTGTAAACCGCACTGATGCTGAATAGCGCGGTATAGAAGAGACTATAAATAAATATAAAAATAAATTAAAAAATCATCTGTTCAATTCCCACTAACATTTATTTATTTATTTAACCAGACTTGTATCCCACTTTATCCTTCAATCAAAGTGGCCAACAACACAACTAAAGGTTACAATACAATTGAAGGTGAAGGATGTACTCTGCACCTCCCTTCACCTACAACGAGGCAGGCTCTTGGGTCACAGAAATCTGCACACAAAACAAGGAGAAGGTTGACTGATCACAATCTTTAGATAATACACAAATCTGTAAATAATACACAACACACTTGTTTTATAAACACAGGACCAAAGCGCTTTGGGAGAGAAAGCTAGGCCGTTGCTTATGTTTACTCTGAAATCAAAGCTTTAGGCCTCTTTATTTATAGGTAAAGATTCCATTACACAGCATAATTTCACTTTATTATTCTACATCTCACATCACGTATATTCATAATATACATATTCTATTCTACGTCTAGTGTTACGTATATTCATAATATACTTTTCTATAGGCATGCACGTCATAGACCATCATGGAAAGACATACATATATTCTCAGACATGACTATGTAGGCCTTAATTCTAATTAATCCTAACACTGACAGTTTGATATCTTTGACCAGAGACAGTGAGACTGAGAGGCTGGGTAAACAGCTTGCCTTTTACTTATCTTTCCAATAACATAGGCTAATGTTTATGCTATTTAAACCTTTCACCCAATTTCTTTTACAGACTTCTCAAGGATGGTATTAAATAAGAAGCTACAAATGATATTAACTCTTTCTTAGGAATTATAGCAATATAATGTTATTCACAGGGCCTGACTGTGTATCCAACCTGGTACAATCAAGCTTTCTTTCAGTCCTTCCTCTGATTCTGTAAAGAATCTTTTTGCAGATAAGGAAACTCAGACATCGGTATTAAAAATGGATCATAGCTAGCTTCTGGGTCAATGTGTAACATCATTTTAGGGGTCAGTGTCTCCACTGATTTCTTACAACAAGATGATATTACACAAAGAATTAATGCTCCTAAAATGATAATCCCTAATAAGCCAAATAATGAAGCTAATAGGCCTTGCAGGGGCCTAGATAATAAACTCCAGAAAGAAGAAACAGAATCAAAAAAATAAGAAAAAGAACTTACATAACTACTACTTGATACAAATGTATGATTTCTAACCCTATCCAGCAAACCTTTCACTATGTTTCCTTCATTATCAAGCATACTGCAACAGTAATCAGAAATTAGGCTACATACGCCATTTTCCTTCGCTAGTAGGTAGTCTAAAGCCATGCGATTCTGAGCTGCATAAGTGGACACCCTGTCTACTTCACCTTGTAGCACACTAATAGCCTCTGTGAGATCCAGGGCTGTAAATTCAACAACTGCCTGTAATCGCATAATCTGGGTACCATATTCTCTAGTGGGTGCTATGGCTCCAAAGGTTGAAAGCCAAACAGTACCTGTAAATGCATCTATCTGAGATTTGGTTAAAGGACTTGTAGAATCTACCAGTTGTTGTGCTGCTATTATGGCTTCATCCTGAGGGGAAACATCCCTTTTTCTTCTTAAGGAATTATTCAAGGTTGATAATAAAGTAACATTTTGGTAAGGTATAAACCGCCACGGGGTATCTAACTGAGCAACATAGCAAGTACCTGACCAACCTCTGGGACGTTCTGTATATGCAAGATTACCACACACAAAATAGTCTCCCTTTAAAGCCACTAATCCATTTTCCCAAATTGTCAAGTTACGGGGACAGACTAGATTCTGCGTACAATTATTCAAAGCCCACTGAGTAATGTTCATTTCCTTAATTCCTACAGATAGATTACGTTCCCAGGGATGATAATATCCTAATAAGGGGCAACTCCAGGTAGGTATGTCTCGGACTGAGTCATTCAAAAGGTAGCCAGAACTATTATACTGTAACAAGTCATAATCATGCACCTGATTCCCTTGAACTTGCATTAATTGTACTACGGAAATATAAGGTTTCTGTACGTGGGATTTCTTATACCAGATGGAAGAATTATGTAGCATTATATTTTACAAACGTTCCATGGGGTGTCCCCTACCTTTTTCCCTGTACCTTGAGCCATAAAACATATTGGAGGGGACTTTAAAGGCATAGAACTAACTACTCTAGGTTCTGTGTTTGTATGAGGCCATCGTACAGCAGTTAGATTAAAAGCTGTATCACGAAACTCTTCAAAGGCTTTGGGCCTAAATTGTGGTAGAACCCCGTGTTGAGTAGCTGTCACAGTTGGAAGGCAAACTGCACAACGTGATAGATTAAAATATTTTGTAACTGAGTGTAAATGCGACTCAAAAATGTTTGGATATCCCTCATAACTTTCCCAAGATTCTAAATGCAGCACTGCTTCATTAACAATAATATGCCACAGCACAACTAAGACCAAATACTGAAACATTCTTAGCAGACCTCTAAATTTCTGAAACTATAATCACCCCAAAAATAAATGTGCTAAGACAAAATAAAAATACACCTACTCTTCTTAATATGATGAAGATATATAGTATAGCTATAACTACCCCTTAATTCTCAATTATGTCATGAAGTAGAGGTTAAGTATCCAAAGGTCATTGCATCTATATCAGTAAAATACTAATTCAAACTAACTATATCCACCTAATCAGTAGTGTAAATTTATTTATTTATTTATTTATTTAACAGTTCTTCTATACCGCTCTATTTTAGATCAGAGCGGTTTACATTTAACATCAACTATACAACACAAGGAACTTTGAGTTGTATTTACAATAAACAGGGAGATCAACTTGGAAGTAACTGGGGGAAACTATGTACAATTCTTAACTCTATTGTAAATGCTGGACAAAGGTTTTTTGCATAATAAGTTCATTCAAAAAGCACTTAATCACAATAGTCTCTTTTTCTTTTCTGCAATATTACTGATGTCCAATGAGTCTCTGTGTTGCAATCTCTTGATTCACTGATGCAAGGAACCACCTTCTGGATCCTGTGAAGGAGCCTTTTTACACTGTGTAAGATGTATCCAACGAGAATGTCCTTCCACTTTACAAGCTGAGTATCCCACCAGGAGCACACGAAATGGACCTAGGAACTTGGGAGCCAGAAGTGTCTTCGGATGCAGATTCTTAAGCAGGACCCAGTCCCCGGGCTTTACTTCCGGATGTGATGTTTTTGAAGGAGCATCTTGTTGAGGCTTCACCTGCAATAAAGGGGAAACAGACAGAACTGAGTGCAACCTTGAGCAATAAGTCAAAATATCGCTGCGCAACAATTGAGGATCCGGGATAACTGCCAACTCATGTGGAGAAGTAGCTGGATGTCCAGTAACTATTTTATATGGTGTCAGGCCTCTCTGAGCACGATGGGGGGAATTACGCACTGCCATAAGGGCAAAAGGAAGGGCTTCTGTCCAATCTGTAGCCCAATCCTTTGTCATAGTACGCAAGTGACCTTTGATTGTCTTATTCATCCGCTCCACCTGGCCAGAGCTTTGCGGATGATAAGGAGTATGCAGTTGTCTCTTAATACCAAACCAATTTTCAATACCCTCCCAGACACTCGCAATGAAGGCCGGACCCTGATCAGAAGACAGGACAAAAGGAACACCCCAAACAGGAATAAACTGAGTGAGCAACAATTTGATGGCAACCCCAGCAGTCATACTGGTAGTGGGATAAGCCTCTACCCATCCAGAGAAAAGACAAGTGACCACCAGCAAATACCGCTTCCCTCCTTTGGCACAGGGCAGATCAGTAAAGTCAAGCTGCAAAATCAAAAATGGTCCAGAAGGCCTGGGAAGGGCAGCAGCAATCTTCAGAAGGGATCCTGCCCTACCAGCCCTCAAACAATCCAGACAAGCAGCATAGACAGCCTGTGCCACTGCAATAAATTCCGGGTGATATCACAGAACTGAAAAGGCGTGTTGCATAGCTGCAGCTGACAAGTGAAGTTTATGATGCAAAAACAGAGCAAGTGGGAACAATAGAGCATCAGGGCAAATAAGTAGATGGTCCTTTTTCCAATAGCCCTGTGTATCACGGGATGCACCCCACGAGGTCCATAGAGTTTGGGTTTCAAGAGAAGTATCCTGATAGTGCTGTAAAAGAGACGAAAGGGAAAACAAAGTCATATTAGATGGTGCTAAATACAGCAATGTCGGTGACACTGATGCTCGAAGAGCAGCTTGTCGTGCTTCCTGGTCTGCAAATTGGTTGCCCTTTGACACAAAATCCCCAGCAGAGGAATGTCCTTTACATTTTAAAACTGCAACTTGTGCTGGCAAGAGAACAGCCTGTAGTAAACGGTGAATGTATGCAGCATGCTTAATTGGTTTATTAGCAGACGTCAAAAACCCTCGTTGCTGCCAAATATTGCCAAAATCCAATAAAATGCTTAACGCATAAGCACTATCTGTATAGATATTTGCCAAAAGATACCTAGAAAGTTCAAGTGCACGTGTCAATGCAAACACTTCTGCTAACTGTGCACTAGTAAATGGCAAAGATGCTGATTCCACCACATCATTAACCGTAGTGACCGAATAGCCAACATGAAGTTTTCCCTTGTCATCCCTGAAAGCAGAACCATCCACAAATAAAGTCACATCTGGCACTGGTAAGGCTATAGAAGAGAGATCAGGCCTTGCCCGAGAAACTGTTAAAATACTTTGAAAACAATCATGAGACCCATCCTCCTCCACAAGATCTGCCAATGGAGCTAGAAGTGTTGAAGGGTTGCATATTGAAGTAGTACATACTTTAACATGAGGCTGAGAAATTATTAGTTCCAATGTTAACAAACGTGTGGAGGACAAAGGCTGAGTCTTGGTCAGATGGAGCAACCTAGAAACTGAATGTGCCACATACACGTCAAGAGGGTGCTGTAAAACAAGAAAATCAGTTATTTCAATTGCAAAAGCCACTGCTACCAAACTGCATAAACATGGTGGAAGTCCCAAAGTCACTGAATCAAATCGCTTTGAGAAATAGCCTATGGGCTTGCGACCAGTTGGGAAAGCTTGCAAAAGTACACAGGTGGCAGAGGAAGTTGAAATAGCAACATACAGTTTGAATGGTAATGAGTAGTCTGGTAGTGATAAACATGGTGCAGTGCCCATTGCAGTCTTGATATTCACAAAAGCTTCCCACTGTGCTAAGGTGGGTACAATAAGGCCTTCAGGTCCTTCCTTCCCAATAAGAGCATAAAGTGGAGCAGTAAGATCTGAGAAATTTGCTAGCTATTGTTTACAGAAAATTAATAGACCCAGAAACTTGCGCATTAACACTGGTGTTGCTGAAAAAGATAATGACAAAATAGGTTTCAATCTAGCAGAGGTAATTGTGCGACCAGAGAGTGTTAGGGCAACACCCAGGAAAGTAATATTTTGAGATACAAACTTCAGTTTAGATAAATTGACCTTCAAACCTAATTCAGCATTTAAACCGCCGCTCCGGAGGCGGGCCCGCGCCAGAGGGCCTCGCCAGAGGGCCCTTTGGTGTGGCCCTTAGGCGGGGTCCGTGGCGAATGATTAAAATCATACAGAAATTGTGAGTCTATTTGTCATGCCTGTAGTTTGTGAAGGTAGTCTGCTGTTCTGTTTTCTCCTATCTGTGCTATCACTTTGTCTATCTGTTTCTCCTACTCTGTCCTATCTTATTAATGGCATTCTTTTCTTATTTTCCATAACATAAATGTAGGATTGTAAACCGCTCTGATGCTTCTTGGCCTGAGCGGTATATCAAATGTAATAAACATAAACATAAACATAAACATAAAGACAAGGAATCTGACAAACAACTTTCATAATTTGGTGAACAGAGAAGCAAGTCATCTACATATTGTACTAAAGAGGAATGGTCGAGCTTTACATCCAATAATGCAGTTCTTAGGGCCTGCGAGAAACATGCAGGACTATCAGTATACCCCTGACACAAAGTGGTCCAGGTATATTGCTTATTGTCAAAATAGAAGGCGAATAAAAATTGGTTGTCTTTGCTAATTTTCACTGAAAAATAAGCAGAACTTAAATCCATAACAGAAAACCAGGTAGTCCCTGAAGGTATCTGCGTCCAGATATCATGTGGATTAGGTACCAAGGGAAAAATTGGCAAAATCACATTATTTACTGCTCACAAGTCTTGTACAAATCTATAAGTCTTACCGTCAGCCTTTAGCACAGGAAGGATTGGAGTATTGCATGGTGAAGTTGTAGGATAAATGACACCTTGTTTCTGGAGATCCGCAATCACAGGATGAATTCCTTCAATGGCAGCTGCTGGCAATGGATATTGCTTGAGTCTAGGAAGCTGAACTCCAGGTTTCACGGTGATTTTCACAGGAGGAATAGAAAGGCACCCGACATTAGATCCTGGCACTGCCCACAAAGTAGAAGGAAGGTCTTCAAGCGCCGGATGAACAACACTGGCATCTGCAGGGGACGGCACTTCAGAGAGAGGGTACAGCTGGAAAGAGAACTTGCCACCCATCCAGGATAGAGTAGCATTATGTGACACCAAAAAATCCCGACCTAGAAGATTCACTGGCAAAGTGTCTCCCACAAGAAAAGTTGGATATACAATCTCTCCAATCTGCAATGGTAAATATTCAAGTCTACGATGAGGAATTATCTTTCCCTCAATGCCTTCACAATGTACTATCAGTGCTTGTGCTAATTGAGCATGGTAGATAGCAGGCAAATCCTGTAAACGCAGTGCTGATGTTGTAGCTCCAGTATCAATAACAAATTTCAAATTAGAACCTCCCAGTTTAGCTTCTAACTCACCCTGAGGAGTTACAGTCAAATTCAGGAATAGTCATGCATCTCATGTATCACCTCCACAATCTTCTGGGTTAGAGAAGCACTGATATACTGGAGTGAATTCAGCTTGTACTGGAGGGGGAGGGGGGAAATCAGCTCTCGGGCCATCAGGATTTCGATTCCGGGGGAAGTCTCGCTGCAAATGTCCAGCCTCTCCACAAGTGTAACAGGTACGCGGCTCTCTGGACTGTCCACGTCCTCGCTGAGAATTCACATAACCTCCTCTAGCTCTGAATCTACCCCTCCCCCTTCCCATGGGAGTTTGCATGGAAGCAATCTGCAAATTAAGCAACTTCGCTTTTTTTACATCTAATCTGGTTTGTTGTTCTTGTTGTTCCTTGAGGAACTTCAACTCACTGTATCGAGCCCCTTCCAAAATTGCATCGGCTGTTCTAGCTGGCCAATCTATTATTGAAGTTTCTAAAATTTCTTTTATTCTTGGAATTAATCCATTTACAAAAATATTAGTAAATCCTGAAGGTGTGTCTTCTGCCTCACTAGAATAGTCTTTAAAAACTAGCATACACCTAGTTTGAAAATCTGTAACTTTTTCACCCCTATCCTGCCTTAGAGATGTTAACCTCAACCAATCCTTTACAGGTTTACATACTACCTTTATAGATTCTAACAATTTTTCTCTACATAAAACAAAATTATCTCTTTGTGTTTTTTTTCTTGAAAATCTGTTACAGGGTCTGTCAGTGGCCATTGCCAGTTGTCATCCCTAATTGGATGAGTAACCTTATGAAAATCAGCTGGATTAAAAAAAACATATCTGAGCAAATTATCTAGATCTGCCCAAGTAGGATTATTAACTGTTAATTATTTGAGACCATAAAGACACAAATCTACCAGGATTATCCCTGTAGCTAGGAAAAGTTTTAGCCAAATCAAACACCTCTTTAGGACTCCAATTTGCAGGTACAGTCATTGAACCTGAAGGTCCTGTGGGATATAGACGAAAAGGATAAGTAGGCACAATATCATTTCTCATAGTTGCTTCAGATTTAACTGTGCTAGAACGTACATGGTTTATAGCTTCCTGAATATAGCCAAGATCATAATATAATTCATCATACTCTTCCTTGTAGTTTTCATAATGCCTATCCAAATCTCTCTCAACTTTATCACTAATGGCACTAGGAATTCTTACCTCCTTTGCAACGGAATCACACTCATTTAGTGCTTCCCTTAAGGATCTTATCAGAAGTACAGTACTTTCTGTTTCACTGTCTAAACGTGCTTTTACATCTTTGAGCTGAGAAATAGTACAAATATCCAGATTACCCCACTCCTGTCCCCTTTCCCCTAACTTCGTTTTCTTATCAAGTATTTCCTTTCTTAGTTCTGCTGCACGAGTGACCCACCCTCGTTCAGCTAGTTCCTGGTCCCTTCTACCAGATGGAGGAGGAGGGGATAAAATTGGGTTTGCTCCAGCTGTTACTACTAGTGCAGCTACATCTGCCTCATATGCTGGAGAAACAACATCCAGAAATTTCCCTTCACTTACTCCATCCCCCTTAGCATCACACAACTTACTCGGTTTAGAGTTCTCTAACACAAACAAATCAT
This sequence comes from Ichthyophis bannanicus, assembly GCA_033557465.1. Classification (NCBI taxonomy): domain Eukaryota; kingdom Metazoa; phylum Chordata; class Amphibia; order Gymnophiona; family Ichthyophiidae; genus Ichthyophis; species Ichthyophis bannanicus. The sequence continues at coordinate 298,195,281 of CM066036.1, read as the reverse complement.
TTTTCAATTTCTGAACATTTTCCTCATGTTTCACCTCATATGCCATTCGTTCCCACCATGTAAATACAATCCACTCAGAGGTATTGCATGGCTTATTCTTAGCCGTCAATGCACATCGCAGGTAACGAAGCTTATCTACAGAAAAAGTTCCTTCCAAGGGGAACTGCAGAATCACATTATCTTTAGTCATTGCATGCCAATGTACAATGAAACTGGTAGCCACATCCCCATATTTCTCACGCATACAATAAGAAGGGCTCCCTTTCTTATATGCTAACACCTTAGCTCTGTAATGCCATTCCTGCATCTGAGACGGAGCCTGGCTACTGAACAGATTACCCATCGCTGGTAATACTCACAAATCTTCAGGCACCTTCTGCCCTTGCCTTGAATGCAGAGATCCGTATCCGGCACGACACCAAACTGAAGGATGTACTCTGCACCTCCCTTCACCTACAATGAGGCAGGCTCTTGTGTCACAGAAATCCGCACACAAAACAAGGAGAAGGTTGACTGATCACAATCTTTAGATAATACACAAATCTGTAAATAATACACAACACACTTGTATTATAAACACAGGACCAAAGCGCTTTGGGAGAGCAAGCTAGGCCATTGCCTATGTTTACTCTGAAATCAAAGCTTTAGGCCTCTTTATTTATAGGTAAAGATTCCATTACACAGCATAATTTCACTTTATTATTCTACGTCTCACATCACGTATATTCATAATATGCATATTCTGTTCTACGTCTAGTGTTACGTATATTCATAATTTACTTTTCTATAGGCATGCACATCATAGACCATCATGGAAAGACATACATATATTCTCAGACATGACTATGTAGGCCTTAATTCTAATTAATCCTAACACTGACAGTTTGATACCTTTGACCAGAGACAGTGAGACTGAGAGGCTGGGTAAACAGCTTGCCTTTTACTTATCTTTCTAATAACATAGGCTAATGTTTATGCTATCTAAACCTTTCACCCAATTTCTTTTACAGACTTCTCAAGGATGGTATTAAATAAGAAGCTACAAATGATATTAACTCTTTCTTAGGAATTATAGCAATATAATGTTATTCACAGGGCCTGACTGTGTATCCAACCTGGTACAATCAAGCTTTCTTTCAGAAGGTTTACATGGAACATAAGGGAACGGGGAGACAAGACATACATATAGCATAAGTTAATCAGTTCATCAATCTTTCTCAAATGTCAGAAGAGCAGGGATTCTTATGTAACTTGACCATAAACCTCCGTGAATAAGAGTGTCTTAAGGGATTTGTGGAAATCCCTGATGTCATTCATATTTCTTAAATCATCTGGAAGGGAGTTCCAGAGGGCCGGCGCTGAGAGTGATAATGCTCTGTTGGAGGTAGATTGCTTAGTTTTGTAATGTCCTGTAGGTAAGCGGAGTTCATTAATATTGTTAGATCGTCTAGGCCTATTAGTCGAGTCCTTGGTCAATAATCCATGAAGGACATCTTCTGAGAATAGATTCATAATCTTGAATATTATTATAGTTGTCTTAAATCTAACCCATGGAGCTATCGGTAGCCAGTGCAATTGCTGGCATATAGGTGTGATATGTGCACATTTGACTGTGCCTGTAATAATGCATGCTGTGATGTTCTGCACTAACTGAAGAGGATGTGTAGATTTTATGGGCAGACCCTGATATAAAGAATTTCCATATTCCAATAATATGGAATAATAACTGCTTGACATACAGTGTGAAAATGGCTATTGCTGAGGATTGGCTGAAGTCTCCTGACGAGCTTCAATCGTTGGTAAGCTTTGGCAGCAATTTTGTTTATATAGTATGTGATTGGAGATTTAAATTTTTGTCCAAAATGACACCCAGATATTTCACTTTATCTTTTAGAGATATTGTTCAGTCAAAGAAATTGATAGTTAAGGGCGGGTCTTTGTTGGTGTTATTAGAAATGAACATAGCCTCTGTTTTATCAAAGTTAACTTTCATGTTATTGTTGGTGAGCCACTTAGTCATTTCGTCAAGGTACCTGGTCATAGGAGTTGTATCTGGGTTGAGTATATCAATTGGCGCATATACCATAATATCATCAGCTTATAGGTGATAATGTATTCCATGACTTTTAATAACACCACATATGGTGAGAGTGCTAATTCTTGGGGTATACCTTGAGTGATGGGGAACTTTATTGACTTCCTTTGGTCACATTTAACTTGCTGTGTTCTGTTTGTCAGATAGGATGTGAACCATTTTAATGTGTTATTGTGTAGTCCTATCTCTTGAAGGCGGTCCAGCAATATGGAGTGGGACACCGTATCAAAAGCTGCAGAAATGTCCATGAAAACTAGAAGGAATCCGCCTTTTGCATTGTCTAGGCCCTTGAGTAGGTTGTTGAAGAGTGATGTGAGTAGTGTCTCCACATTGTGCTGTGGTTTGAAGCCATGTTGATGGGGGTCTAAAGGAACGTGCAAATCAATATGATCATGGAGTTGTCTCTGTACTACCTTTTCAATGATCTTCGATATAAAAGGGAGACTAGAGATGGGGCAGTAAGACTTTGGGTCAGTGGTACTTAGCCTTGAGCTCTTAAGAACAGGTCGAATCATTGCATGCTTAAGTGTTTGTGGTAAGTAGCCTTGTTGTAAAGATTTCTTTACAACTTTGTAAAGGTAAGGACCTAATTGTTCTTTTTAAGTTTGATACATTCCACTGGACAAGGGTCAGATGGAGATGTTGTCGTGTTTAATGTGTCAATAATATCCACTATGTGCTGTAGGCATAATAAAGTCATTCCATGGCTGATGGATGTCTGCCCATGTTGCAATTGAGTGATTGGCGTACTTGTTTATTATATGCTTTGCAAATTCTTGGGGGTCAAGCTGATGAATGATGTTTTGAGGGGTATCCTTAGTGAGTTTTTGAACAATATTGAAAACCTCCCTAGGTTTATTTGCAGCTTTCATGATAAGGTTAGTGTGATGTTGTCGCTTGTGATCATTTATCAAGTTGTTGTATTTTTGTTGTTCAACTCTGTATTGGTGTAATGTTTCTTGTGATTTGTAACATCTCCATTTCCTTTCTAATCATCTGAGTGAGCACTTAGCTTCTCTGATTGTATTAGAGTACCAAGGGCATTGTTTCTTCTATGTGTGTGTAATTTGCCTTTATTTAGAGCTGCAGCTGCATTGGATATTGCAAGTTTCCATTTTTCAATAGCTTGATCTAGGTTTTCACATTTTTGCTTCAATTGTCGGATTACTTGTTTTAGGAATGCTTCTTTGTTGTAAGCTTTGAACCATTGTATATTTTTCTCCTTCAGTGAGTAGATCTGGAGTTACTAGGTATAGGGTAAATGTAAGGGTATGGTGGTCTGACCAGGGGACTGGTGTGGACAATAGGTGTGAAGATCTGTTGTGGCCCCATGGATGTGAGAGGGAGCATTCACCATTTGTAGTCAAGAGCTTCCAGGGCTTTAATGAATGCTTTAGTATCTTTGGGGGGAGCAGAGGTAAGGTTATAATCTCCCAGGGCTATGAGCGATTTATGCTTGGAGCTGAATGTGCAGATTGAGTCAAGTAGTGCCGATAGCTGTTCAGCTTTGGCATTAGGAGGCCTGTAAGTGAGGCAAAAGCTGATGCAATGATTTGAAATAATTATTGTGCTTGAATCAGCTAAATTATTCATGGAGACAACATTAAATTTGTAGCTTTTTCTAGTCAATATTAGCACCCCTCCTCCTCTCTTGCAAAGTTCTGTGACATCTAAGAACTGTAAAATCAGGTGGTGTAATTTGATTTTGATCTGCTTCCGTGAGCAATGTTTAAGTAATACATATAATATCAAGCTTTTGGTCAAGGATGTAATCATGGATAGTATGTGGCTTATTTCTAATTGATCTGGCATTTATTAATGCACAGTTAATCGTGGAGGCAAGGATAGGGTTGCTGGTCGCTTTCCGCAATAGCAGTGGCTGAGCTGCCCTGCGTTTATAAAGTGTTTGCTGCTTATCATGCTGTTGGGGTAAAGGGGCAATTATCCAGGGTGTATAAAACAGATTTGATGGCCATAATGTGTGATGTAGTAAGTAAGCGTTATATCAGGTTTTCTGCATCAACAGTAGTATTGAGAAGTATGTTAAGAAATATTAGTAAGAGGGAGACATGCCCGATCTCTGGATAGAATATAATGCAGATAAGTTTGCCTAAGTTCCGATATGATTTGTTTTCAAGTAAGAGGAGGCCCTTGATTAAATCTCTTTTGGTTTATTAAGTAGTTGGATTGGGTAGGTTGCCTATCTGCAAATGTATCTCAGCGTGCTCACCTGGTGTGTGAAGAATCGGGTAATTGGGTAAAATGATCTGCTAGGTTGGAGGATTCATGGCTTGGTCTGCTAAGTTAGTTCTATACGAGTATTATATCGGGCGTGTGATTTGATTGAAGTCTTCACCAGAGAATTTTAATGTTTACTGCTATTCACCTCTGGAGTATTCAATGAAGCTGCCTTAGCGCCCCTCCTTTGGCTAGGCCCTTAGGCACCGGTCCGCCCGATAAGCAGTGGAATTTTAACATGCCACCTGAAGCAAAGCACCTTACCTTATCCCCTCAAAAGACACGTGTAGATACTTTTATATTGTGAACGTGTGCCGCATCTGGCACACAAGGCATTGTGCTTGCCTCCAACGCATAAGGCAGCAGTTATAGTGATTAGCATGTACAGGATGCATGGGGCATATGGCACGGTGCATTGCATACTGCGCCATGCACATCACATATGCGCTGTGTGCCTTACGTTCTGTCTCAGGCAGACCCATCCCAAAACAATGCATAAAGGCCAATGCCTTGCATTCCACGTGCACGTAATGTTGGCACGTATAGCACCTAGTGCAGACACTGTGTGTATGGCGCATTATGTCCTGCACATTGCACTGATGAACTGCACCTCGAGCATGGTGCCATACTTCCTACATGTCACATACATGCTGAGCGCTATACGTGTCACTTTATGTGGACACGGCATGTAAGGTGCGGGGCATTAGGCACCGTATGCTATGCACCTTGCACTGTGCACCACATGGCACATTGTGGGTTGCACAAGGCGCCATGAGCCGAAGTACTGCACACTGATGCAAACTCACCATAGGGTGCATTATGGCACTTCCATGACACCACAGCTTCATGACGTCATTCAATAAAACACCAGATAAAATGGCCACCCATTCACGGAAGCCACCCTTCTCCGAGGGGGATCTGGGGATGCTGGGAAGGCAACAGCACCTCTTCCCATCCTCAAGCATCAGGCAGGACCTGTTCCAGGTAAAGCATGCCTGGCACCGGGTTCAGAGGCGCTTCAATGCCCAGTCAGACTACCCACGAGAAGTAAGTGCATGGGGGCTGGTATCACAAACAAAGGAGCCCAACATAGCAGGTCGTAGGCAACACATATTATCTACTGGTCACACCATGGACAAATATGGTCCAGTCTCAGATCTATGAGGTAAGCATCGGTGCGTAACAGTGTATTGTGAACTCAGGTGAGGGGTAAATGTTACCTCCACCTGGGCCACCAATAGTAAAGGGGATAGTTGCACATGTAGTACCCACCATTGCTGTGACCTAGGAGGAGTGACATTCCCATAGCTTTGTAAGAATCGTAGATACATGTATGTATGTTGTAGGCCTAAAAAATAAAAATCCTGTATGCATGTGCACATACCATTGCCACACATGAGGTTGTTGCGGCAAACACTGATGTGCTGCTGGATGCAAATCTGATGGTTTATGTCCCCATCAGGCTACCACATACAGCCTCTGGGTTTGTAAGACTGACCCCTGGGAATGTAACTTTCAGTGGGTCACATAAATCTGCATCACATGGCAGTGTGTGGCATCAGGCCACAGAGGATTTCTGTGGCCAGGTGCACACCATCAGAGGTTATGTGCAATGTCATATTGAAGTGTTATGAATTGGATGTGTAGCAGCACTGTACCAATGGAAAGTGAAACACTAGCCCACTCCTAAGCCTCGGGCAGGGTGAGATAGGTTAGTGACATACACAGTGCATTGAAAATGTATACATCCCTGCTGTCTCAGTGCTGTTGTGTCACTATACAACATATGACATTAAGTGGGGTTCTGGGGGTTAGCACCATGTGAGACACACTACATGCCTAACAATCAGAGGGTACATAACATCCCTTATTGGCACACTAACAATATATATATATATATATGCACATTAACATCTGCGGATGGTAGGACCACCTGAGTATGAGCATGTGCATGTGTGATGTAGGGACCATGGCCAAGTGATCATGTTGCATTGCACCAGCAGGCATATGAACATGCACCATGCAACAAACAGGATATTACCTGCACATTTAGCCATGTCTGTGTTGGCACGCCTTGCATGGCAGAATGGTGTACTGTGCAGATCATATTGGGCCACACAAGAACATTCAGGGGCCGATATCCTATCTCAGATTAGATTATGGACCTGTTGGCCACCACACAGATGACACACAAAGCTATGATGTCATGCCACATGTGCATATCTGTTGTGGCCGTGCATCATATGCACACCCAAAAAATGGTGATGGCACAGCATACATGTATTTTATGGCATCGCGCCCTTCCCAGGGTTGACATTACCCAGACACATCTGAATGCCACTGGATCATGCATATACAGGACACATTTGGACAGCAGATGCCTGGTAGCATGGGCCTGTAACAACAGTGCCAACCCCTGTTCTGTGGAAACACCAGCCACCCAATAGTCTCTGTCAAATCCCTACCTATAATATGGAATGGCAGACAGGGACCATGTGGACAATGAGTACGTAGGGCCCACATGTGCCACATCTGCACCCACCCATGGATCCATCAGGCATGTGTGTCTTGGTCAAACTCTGCTTTATGCACATGACAAACTGATGTGTTGCATGGGTACCATGTGTCCAGCCAGCCTTCAATGCATGCATATCCCATGTGCACACACTCCTTCATAGGTCACCGGGTCACTGCACTGTGCTGCTGGATCCATGTCCTATCACGCTATGTAAGTGCATACATCCTGCCCTATCCTATGCACCATGCCTGACCAGCTCCCATTGCTGCTGTGATGTATACATGCTGCCTGAAATAAAACATAGCAGTGGCCACATAGTGTATCCCCACACCACCCACCACAGTGTCCCGATCTCTCCGATAATACAACATGCCCATATTACTGGCTGACCCTCAGCAGGGGAACATACATCCAACTGTCAGCCATAACCTACCTATCATGTCACAGTGACACACAGAGCTGCCACCCATAACACCACAAACACACCACTAGAGCGTCAATTTTGACTGTGGGCACCCAGACAGTTGAAAACATGCTTCCATCCCCTCAGTGCTGTACACCACATGTGGTCCAGCAGTCATCTCAATGGTCTGGCCAAACCCTAGAAGTGTCAGTCCCCAGCATGCTGGTAGCACACCTTCGCCATGTCACCTCACTATCCCCACAGACAGCAACAGAGACTGCCAGACCTTACCTTCTGATGTATTGAAACATGCACACCAAGCCTCCCTGGCCATACCATACACATGCATCTAGGGACCCCACAGTGCTGATGTGCAAACACAATCTGCACCCCCCCCCCCCCCCCCGTTCTGTGCAAGGCACCATAGGGGACCCCTTGTGGCATTGCTTTTGGGGGCTGACATCTGTAGTGGAAGGCCATGTGGGCACCTAGGCACTAACATACCAGCAGTGCCCCAGATCTCCCTGAATTTGACAAAACTGGCAGCTCAATTTCCAACACCTTGCCTGTCATGTGCATACCCCTTGGATGCATAAGCGTGTGCAGATTATATCCTGTCTGTTCTGGGGGCACTGCATATCCTGGTGTGCACGGCTCATCTGCTTGCTGGTCGGTAGGCCACCAGCTATGTAGCAGGCTTGGAGACATTGTGGCTGCTGCTAGTTGCCCTGTGAACAATGAACACGTGGCTGATGTACCATTCTCTCTTTCCATTCACAGAGCCTGCAAATGGAGGAGCTGAAGCACAGGCTGCTGGGGCAGTGGGAGAGGTGGCAGCACTTCAGGCAGAGGTGAAAGAGAAGGAGGAGGAGGTGGAGGAGAAGGAGGCAACAGAGGAGGAGGAGGAGGAGAAGAAGGGAAAAGCAGAGGATAGGGAGAGGGAGGTTGAGGAGGGGGAGGTGGAGGAGACAGATGTGGAGGAGGAGGCGTAGGTGGCGAAGAAGGTAGAGTCGGAGGATGGGGAAGTGGAGGAGATGGGGGAGGGGGAGGGGGAGGTGGGGGAATGGGTGAGGGAGTGGGAGGGGAGGGGGAGGGGGAGGGGGAGATTGGGTTTGGGGTGAGGTAGGGGGCAGGGTGTGAGGCAGGATGCTCCCCTGATGGTGTGGGATGTGGAATGGGGAGAGGAGGTGTGCATGGAATGGAGGCCACATTCCCACACCACCACAGGGCCATCCTACCCCACAGACCTGGTTGTGGGCAGATACCTGGCACCTGGGAATGCAGAGGGCCCTGGGGGTCCCTGCCACCAACTCCATCGTCCTGTGGCTAGGTCATGCTCAGCTGCAGGGGTGGCAATCAGCACCACAGACAGGGGGGGGGGGGGCGGACGCCTCAACCCAGACCCCATACACATGGGGTCTGGGTGGGGGTGAATGTGACCACACCCTATCTGCCTCACCGGTTGCCATCTCTCTGGGCCAGCGTGTCCAGACCAGAACCATGGAGCAGGTGGTGGAAGCTGTGGTTCAGATGGCTCATGAGCTGCAGAGGCTAAGGGAGGTGGTAGAGGCCTCCACAGCCCATGAGCCATCAGGCCATGGTGGCCCCCCAGGAGGGGTAGGCAACATGGGGAGGTGGCTGCACCCCTTCCCTCAGCATCCCTGTGCCCCAGGTGCTGCCACAACCACAACCACAAGGCACAGGGAGGTTTGGGTTTTGGAACCCACTACCAGCATTTTTGGCACTGTGTGCCATTTATCATTTTAATTTTATGTATAATTTATTTTTGTTTTACAAATATATATGTGGCCAGTGGCCTGGATTTATTTTATGATTTTTAAAAACAAATCTTTTATGTTTTTATTGTAAATAAATATATTACATATTTTTGTAACAATGTAATGGTTATGAGTGTTTCTTTGATGTCATGCACTTGCACATTGTTCACACACTAGCCATTATAACACATGCAACTGGGGTCTCTGGGATGACAGAGACATGACATCAGAACAACATAGCTTGACAGTAGTAACCAGAGGTCACATGTTCACCCATGCCAGAACAGTAGCGTGTGGATATTGTATGGACCAATGGGGAGGGTTGATTCTGTTGGGCAAGTAGATATCAGCACCTCCTCTTCCCTGCAAGAGGGGAAGAAATCTTTGCAAACTAGCACATATACAGGGAGGGCCTACCACCTCCTCCCAATAAAACACACCTCATGCTGATTATACTCATACCTGGTACAAAATTCCACAAGATTTCCCTTACCAAAAAACTGTATTCATTTCCTTCTTATATCACAGAAGCAGGCATACAGGAAGCACAACCATACAAGCTAAATAAAAAGGAATGTTGGGAATCCCCTCACCCTCTTCTCACAAGTTCACAGCTATGAAGTAATTACGAGGTTTCCTGCCCATCAACAGATCCTAGCACAGTGAAAAAGAAGGATATATGGTTCCTAAATATACTTAAAGATAAACTAAAGAAAACCTTTCACACAGCACAAAGAATCAGAATCATACCCACTCACTCATTAGCAGACATGTAGTGGAAAACTGCAAACCACCTTCTTCAGAAATATGTGGTGTCAATTCGCAATCTTTGAAATTTCTGTGTTGTCATATAGATTTTCTTTTCAATTTGATCCCTTTAATTATTCCTTTGCTTTTGATTTCTGGCATCTGGATTCTCTCTTTCATTCTTTCCTTTATCCTGTCATGTCTGCAGTCACATTCCTGCTGACCTGTTGACCCTTATGGCCTTGTGTATAACTATGTGCTCATGCCTTTGTCAGATGTATTCCCTGTTATCTGACCCTTTTCCCACTTATTCAACATTCCACCTGGGTTGCCTTCTATCCCTTATTTTCAATAAAACTATGATATATATGGCTTATTAATTCTCTAATCTTCTGACAGTTTCCAAACTAGGCCTCATGCCAAACTGTCATACCCATGCTAATGATACCTTCTGTCTCCTGTGCTCTGTAAATAAGTGTTTTTATTCTCACATTTCTTCCATCTGATGTCACCTAATACCCCTAGCATCCCACGACACACATGCAGTACAAATGCCAGCAAGTTGCACACATGTTAGATGTTCTTTGTGTTAACCACTTCTCTTCTGGCTCTCACAATACAAAACACTCCCCCCCCCCCCCCACCAACAGTGACTGTACCCTATCACACCATGTGCTACAACATGCCATGTTATGGTTTGTCACCCACCAGCAAGGTCTGCATGGGTTGTGTCCGTGTAGTGATGCAACTCCTGCATCATCTCCCTCATCAGAATTTGGGAACTGGCAGCCTCAGATGACCCTGGGCCAGGGCATGGTCCACTCCCCAGCTCTGTTTCTGTTGTCTGGGTGTTTGTCCCCTCATCAGTGCTGCTGCTGCCTGTGAGATGTATATGTTTGTCATCTTCCCCCTCCTCACACACATCCTCTCCCTCTGTTAGTTCCTCTGCAGCTGCTGCAAGCACCTCAGCCCCTGTGTCAGCAACTGGTGGTGTTGTGACATAGATGTCATCATCCCCTGTTGGGATGTCAGTGTGGCACACCTCCACCATAGCACCATCATCCTGGTCCTCAACCTCCAACTGCCTGGGAAAATACAACATACACTCAGTACAGTTCACATTCTGGTACATGCTCATATCAAGACAGTTTCACATTGTAAGATGCCATGCTGTCCCAGGGGCCACTCAGGACAGGTCAGAAACAATGTAGAAATACACTTTGGTAGTCATTGAGAGAGCTACACAGGTCCATGCATGCAGCAGTCACACAGGCCATAGGGTCACATATGTAGCTAAAAATATACACGGTATATGTGTGGCCGTATGGCTATCCATATCTACAGGATGTGTCAGTTGCTTGCAGAGGACACCATGTGTACTTGATTAACAGGGTTGCATTTCACACGAGTCACATGTGCATGGTAATCTTTTTTGTTATGTTTCTTAGGGCTCTAGCTTTACTGCATCATCATTACACCAGGCCAAAGAACATTATACAGTGGGTGAATGGACAAAGAACAATATTGTGAATGTCATCAAATATCTGATAGGGGAGCAGCAGTACAGGCTACAGGTGACATATTATGAGGGGGAAGGGCACATTTAGCAAATAGGTAGATGGTGGGAAATCACATTTAAACATTTACCAGCATGTGGGTGGGCTGTGTTCAGCTCTTGGGACAGTCCACGTATGTAGATGGGCTCTAATCTCTCTGACAACTGTTGCTCAAGGGCAGAAAGTTGTGTCCCATTGGGTCTGCCACCACCTGTACCCATTGCATGCTGGCGCTCCGCTGTGAGGTGTGCTCAGACACCATGTTTAATGTCATTATACCTCTTTCTGAGGCTCTCAATGTCCCTGGGTGGTCCACCGGCCTCACCAACAGCTTCCCGAATCACCTCCCAGACCATGTTTCTTGGGCTCACAGGTGTTTTGTGCATAGAACACATCATAATTTTCCAAAACATTGGCCAGGAGGATGTCATTTTCCTGCTGGGTGAACTGCATTGCCCTCTTGTGCACCTCTACAGGGACATGATCCTTTTTCTTTTGCTAGGTAGGGGCTTGTCAGCTGCTCTTGTGTTTGCTGGACCACCCCAAATGGCCCAGCTTGTTCCTCTTCTGGGGCCTGGACCCCAGATTGCTCAGTGGGCTGCTCTTCAAGTGTTTCAGTACCTTGGTCGGTTGGTATCTCTTCTCGTTGCATGTTTTCCGTAGTTAACAATAGTAGCACATCTCTGGACTGAACACTGACTTACACCACGTGTCACACCTACATATGCCCTACACTGTTTGTGCATGAGCAGCATGCATAGTGCACATGCAGGGCATGGTGCACATGCAGGATGCGGTGCACATGCGCAAGGCATGGTCTGCACATGCATGGCACCCTGCCTCATGCCCATGTTGGGTGTGCTCCGTATGTGCAGGGCACCTACATGTGTGTTATGCATGCAGCGCATGCGCTCCACACCTTCCACATGCACGAGGCACCATGCACATCGGCATGCACAATGAGGCAAATTCTAGGTATGACACGTGGTGCAAAGACTATCAATGTGGACACATGTGCCAGTACTCCTAACTACTAAAAAAATGCTGTGAGATGAAGACATTAACAGCAGGCCCATGATCAGTTGCAAGGCGGACTGTTCCTGCGGAGGACCCGGCCCACATGTGCAGGGTACCTCAAGCACATGCAGTGTACCTTGCCCAGATGCAGGGCACCCTGCACATGCCCAGGGCGCTTCATGCACGTGCAGGGCACCCTGCACAGATGCAGGACGCATAACGCATGTAGAGTAGATCTTCCACATGAGCGCAATGCCATGCACTTATGCAAATGGGGTAAATCGTGTTTTATGTGTGACACGCACTGCAAACCAAATTTATATCCGGACATATACTTGTGCTATTAAGTACTGCAATGATTCTCGTAGAAGGAAATCCTTTCGACAATGCCAACACATGAACAGCAAGCCTGTGTGCAGTCACGAGTCACCGTGAAACTTGAATAGGCACAGAATGCATGCGCAGGGCACCTTGCGCCTCCGTTCTGTGCCTTATGCATGTGCAGGGTGCATTGTGCCTCCGTTCCATGCCTTATTCATGCACAGGGCACATTGTGCCTCCATTCCGTGCCTTACGCATGAGCAGGGTGCCTTGTGCCTCCATTCTGCTCCTTCTGCATGTGCAGGGCACCTTGTGCCTCCATTCCACACCTTATGCATGTGCAGGGTGCCTTGCACCTGTGTTCTGCTCCTTCTGCATGCGCAGGGGGCTGGGGGGGGGGGCCCTTACAACATCCAATTAGCACCGTTGCTTGTGTGTGATGCGTAATGCACAGGTGTGTAGTGTTTGTTCTGATCATTTGTTCTGATCCATCCCCTCTCTATTTGAGGCAGTGTGTATTTGCTGAAGCTATCGTCCATGATGCTCACTTTGTCTTTGCTATGAGTGCTGTCCAGTGGTGCATGGTGAGGGAGAACTGCGGTTACCTGAGGAGGGAGATGGTGTCCAAGGGAGAATGGCAATGGGCATGGGTCCTGCAGCAACACAGACCTGAAGCTGTGGAGGATCAGTTAAGTTGTTTTAAATGCATTTAAAATGATAAACTAACTGGAGGCCTATGATTGATAGTGCAGGGTGTGTAGTTGTGTGGTTTGTTGCGTTATTTGCACAAGTGTAAACCCACTTCCTCTGATGACTGTGGCCTGCCCATAACAGGTTCAGCTTTCTGCTGTTTGCCCCTGCAATTAGCCTTTCTCTCCCTAAGTATGAGGATGGCTTTTTGTTCACTTAGGTTCCTTTTTGCTTGTTTACATTTCTTTGAAGGCATGAATAATTATGTGGTAAAGAGGAATCAGTCAGTTGGATCACCTTTCTTTAGTATTGGTATTGGATCACCAATACCAAAGAAAGGTGATCCAACTGACTGTGGAAATTATCGAACAATCGCTCTGATCCCACATGCCAGCAAAATTCTACTGAAGATTATTCAAAAGAGACTACAACCATACCTGGAACAAGAACTACCTGAAGTGCAAGCAGGGTTCAGGAAAGGGCGAGGAACGAGAGACATCATTGCGGATGTGAGATGGATCCTTGAAAAGACTAAAGAATACCAAAAGGATATCTACTTGTGCTTTATTGACTATAGCAAGGCTTTTGACTGTGTAAATCATGAGAAACTCTGGGCCACATTAAGAAGCATGGGTATACGAGAACACCTGATTGTTCTCTTGTGCAATCTGTACATTGATCAAGAAGCAAACAGTTTGAACGGAACAAGGAGAAACAGAATGGTTTAAAATAAGCAAAGGTGTAAGACAAGGCTGCATACTTTCCCCCTACCTGTTTAATTTATATGCAGAACAAATCATCAGAGAAGCAGGATTGTATGAAGACAACAGAGGTGTGAAGATTGGTGGAAGACTCATCAACAACCTTCGCAATGTTGATGATACCACATTACAGGCTGAAAGTGAAGATGATCTGAAACATTTGCTTCTCACAATCAAAGAACATAGTCTCAAAATGGGCCTGCACCTTAATATAAGAAGACAAAGATCATGACAACTGGCATAATCAACAGGTTCATCGTTAAAGGAGAAGAAATTGAAATTGTGAACACCTTTAACCTACTTGGATCAACTATCAATAAAGAAGCAACAAGCAGTCAAGAAATCAAACGACGCATTACTCTTGGCAGAATGGCTATGAAAGACCTAGATAAGATTCTCAAGAGCAGAGATGTCTCTCTCCATACAAAGATTCGACTTGTACAAGCCATGGTATTTTCAAAAACATCATATGGATGTGAAAGCTGGACAGTGAAAAAGACAGGAAGAAAATTAATGCCTTTGAATTATGGTGCTGGCGGCGAATACTGTGTATACCATGGACTGCCCGAAGAACAAACCAGTCGGTACTAGAGGAGATCAAACCTAAGCTTTCTTTAGAAGCTCAGATGACAAGACTTGGACTTTCATACTTTGGACACATCATGCGAAGAGAGAGATCATTAGAGAAAGACATCATGCTTGGCAAGATAGAAGGTCAACGCAAAAGAGGAAGGCCAGCAATGAGATGGATCGATACAATAACAGCAGCTACGGGTACCAGTCTGTCAACAATGAGCTGTCTGACTGAAGACCGAACACAATTTAGGATATCTATCCAGAGGGTCGCCATGAGTCGACTCCGACTCGACGGCACTTAACAACAACAACAAAGAGGAATCAGTTAACATGGAGCCTGATTCAGTGTTGGGGACATCCAGGACATCCAAACATCCCTGAGAAAGATGGGCCAGTTATGACCCGATTCTGCACCACAGGAACTAAACATTACCAAGGTGCACAGAATCGGGCCAGTGGACGGCACGGTGTGCCCCTGCCATCTGGGGGGACATCCTTCTTACAGGCACACTCACACTCACCCAGCTTGGCCCTCCCTCTTCCCCACTGCCTGACCCACAGATGGCCTATCGAGGCATAGATCAGGTGGCGAGACAGCCCCTGTACCCTTTCCCAGCCCCAGGGATGATTCCCGGTCCTGATTGCAGGGTCAGTACTGCTTATTCCTCTTTGAGGTGGAATAACAGGCATGTCCCCTTTGACCCGGCAGGATGTACAGGGCCGTGACCTGAATCGGTCCTGTATATCCTGCTGGGCTGGCCTACCCCCGCTCCGCCCAGATCCTGCCCCTTCTGATCCCTCCCACCCCCTGCCAGCTCTCCCCGTCCTGCTACTCAGGATGTAGAGGGAAAGCTGGAGGGGCAATCAGGCCTGGTTTGCTTGTGAGAGTGGACATCCAGCTTGGATGTGCAGCCCTGCAACCCGCGTCCCAGAATCAGGCTCATAGTGTACCTAAATTTTCAGAAAACTTTTGATAAAATCTCTTATGAGAGAATCCTGAGGAAAATGAAAAGCCATGGCATAGGAAGCAATGTCCTGGCTAAAAAATAGCCGATATTCTCAATGGATAAAAATTCATAGTGGAGCACCAGAAGGATCAGTGCTAGGGCCAGTGTTTTTTAACATATTTATAAATGATTTAGAAATGGGAACAACAGTGAAGTAATCAAATTTGTAGATGACATAACATTATTCAAAATTGTTATACTTCATGCAGATTCTGAGAAATTGCAGGAGGACCTTGGGAGACTGGAAATCTGGACATCCAAATGGCAGATGAAATTTAATGTTGATACTGTAAGTGCTAGGTGATGCACTTTCATAAAGTAACCCAAATGATAGGTTTACAGTGTTAGGTTCTATATTAGGAATCACCACCTAGGAAATTGATCTAGGTGTCTTCATGAACAACATGTTATTCTTCTGCTCAGTTTGTGGCAGAAGCCAAAAATGAAAACAAAATATTAGGAATTATTAGGAAATCTGTATAGAATAAAGCAAATAATATTGTAATGCCTCTGTGTTGCTCCATGGTACAACCACACCTTGAGTATTGCATGCAGTTCTAATTGCCACATCTCAAAAAAAATATAAAAGATGAAGAATTAGAAAAGGCTCAGAAAAGGGCAATCAAATGATAAAGGGGATGGAACAACTCTGCTATGAGGAAAGGTTAAAAAGATTAGGACTTTTCAGCTTGGAGAAAAGACAACTGAGGGGAAATATAATAGGGGGTCTATAAAATCTTGAGCAGAGTGGTTAAATGCAAATCATTTGCTCTTTCAAAAAATCAGACGATTAGGAAACATACCATGAAATTACTGAATAGCATATTTAAAACAAATTGGAGAAAATATTTTTTCACATGAACCATAGTTAAGTGCTAGAATCTGTTGCCAAAGGATGTGGTAAAAGCAGTTAATGAGGGAGGAGTAGCCTAGTGGTTGGGGCACGGTACTTCAGGCCGGAAGGTCGGGGGTTCAAATCCCACTAGAGGACAGCAACCTTGGGCCGGAAGGACTGGGGTTTCTAGTCCCACAGATGCTCCTTGTGGTCTTGGGCAAGCCACTTAACCCTCCATTGCCCATGTTCCCTGTAAGTATTAGTGTATGTGTCTCATATCCCCACATGTTAAATGTATCCCCCAATTGTGTTGTGACCGCTTTGATTGAAGGATAAGGCGGTATACAAAACTGTCTAAATAAATAAAAAATAAAATAAATGTAGTTGGGTTTAAAAAGGATTTGTACAAATTCCAGGTGGCAAAGTCCATAAACCATAACTTAAGTAGACTGAAAGAAAGCCACTCCTTATCCCTGGGGTAAGTACTATCAGTGATTTTGTGGTTGACCACAGCCTCCTCATTACTGACTGGATCATCATCTCCACTCTCCTCCTTGTTTTCAGTGTCTGACTGATGTTCCCTCTCTTGCCTTTGAGGCACTTTTGCCTCTATATGGCCTGCGTCTTCAGAACAACCAAGATTTAATAGACCTCCTTCCTCCTCTTCCATGTCCCTTCTCTAGTCATCCTTTACTTCCTGTGTCCTGGCTGCTGCATCATCTGCATATTCAGTTGGAGCTACTTATCAGCTGAGCCCTGTCATATTCATATAGATGTTGCTTGGAAGTACGCAGGAGATCACTGAATATGACATCTGGACTTTAGCAAGGTAGCAGCTCCTACAGATTGGTACAATAAGGTATGTGGCACTGCAAGAATTATGGACTATCCTCGAGGTTGTTCTCGCCCATCCTTATCTGCTGGTTCTCCACCTATGACACTTGGAAATGGCAAGACTGTGAATGTTCTAATGGATCTTATTGTACAATGGGTGTTCAAGATGTTTATAAAAGAGGAATGTTAAGAGGAACAACAGATAGGGAATTACAAGAAATGGCATGAAGTGGCTGCCAGTAGGGTTAAGCATTGACCAGGACTTAGGTTCTATGGCAGGTGGCTGTAAAGTGTGCAACTGGATGACCTCAGATATCATGTTTTCATCTGCTGTAGATAAGATCTGGCATTCTGTCTAGGAGAGAGAAACCTAGCTGACTGGTTGCATTTGATCTTGGGAAATCTGCTTTGTTTTATCTTTTTCACAGGCCCCTCTATTTCCTTCTCAGGTCATCACAATCCCAGTTGTTATGGTACATAACATTAAATTTATTGCACATTACTCTCCAGAGTTTTTATTTCTATTTAAAGTTTACATTTGCTGAGGATGGACTACATAGCACATGAGAATATTTTACAATTTCTTTCACAAGGAGCTTGACCTTACCAGGGATAAAGTTGGTTTTGTGAAGGAGGGTTCTGTATCTGGAAACTGCTGTCCATGTACCTGCCTGGGAATATGCACATGCTTGTTAAATGCACGTGTACACATCTACTTAAGGCCAAAATAGACACACATGTTCCTAATCAAATGGCAGTCAGTTTTTTGGCCAGATCATTTATAAAGTGGGTCATTAATTTAGAAACAGAGAAACATGACAGAAGAAAAAGGCCATATGGCCTAGCTAGTCTGTCCTTCCATATCAACTACTATAGTCTCTGTTTCCCTTTAGAGATCTTCTGTGTTTGTCGCATGCTTTCTTGAATTCAGATACTCCTTGTCTTTACTACCATCACTGGGAGACTATACCATGCAACTACCACTCTTTAGGTAAAGAAATATTTCTGCATATTACTCAGTCTATCCCTTTTCACCCACATCTATGTCCCTTAATTGCAGAGCTTACTTTCAATTGAAAGAGGCTCTCCTCCTGTGCATTTATGCCACAGAGGTAATTAACTGTCTCTATCATATCTCCACTATTCGCCTTTCCTCTAAGGTATACATATTGAGATCTTTAAGTCTTTCCCCATATGATTTATAATGAAGACCACAAACGTTTTTGGTAGCCACCCTCTGTAACTACTCCATCCTGGTTATATACTTTTGAAGGTGTGGTCTCCAGAATTGCACACAATACTCCAAATGAGATTGCACCAAAGACTTATACAGAGGCGCTATCCCTTCCTTTTTTCTGCTGCCCGTTCCTCTCCCTTTGGGTGGGATAGCTGTAGGTACTTACTTTCAGCCAACAGTGGGCACCTAGATACCTTCCCTGACCTCCTTCTGCTCTAAATGCCTGATTGTCATCTAGAAGTAAGGCAATCCTGGATTCTCTATAGGGAGAGCTATTCCAGTAATAGGTAAGAGAACCCACCTGTGAGGGGGCCAAACTGGAACTAGTGTTTATGAATAGGGAGAGTGTTTCTGATATAGTAGGTGATTATCTCACATCCAGTGATCACTGGTTGGTATGGTTCAGTTTTAGTACAAGGGCTGATATAGTACATTCAAAGAGAGGGTCCTAGACTTTAGGAAAACTAACTTTGTCAAGAAAGGACAATACCGGACGGAGTCATTAGCGGGATGGGACAGCTGGCGGATGTAGAAAAGTGGTTGTCAAAACTGATAGAGGATATTTTAAGGGCTATAAACATTTTTGTTAGGAAAGTAAATAAATGTAAAAGGAGGAGGCCACTATTTTTCTCAAAAGAAGTAGCTGAAAAAGTGAAGACAAAGAGAGTGACCTGCATAAAATACAAGAGATCACAGAATGATGAAGACATGCATCAATATTTGGAAAGGTTAAGGGGTATGTTTACTAAACCGTGTTAGCGGACTCTGTGTGATATCGGAGCCGCGTCCCATTGATTTCAATAGGGCCATGGCTCTGATATCGCACGGAGTCCGCTACCATGGTTTAGTAAACATACCCCAAAGAGAAGCTAGGAAAGTAATCTGATCTGCCCAGTTAGGTGGCTAGAGTTGTTCTTCCAGTTATGGTTAATTTTGATGGAAGAAGAATTTAGAACAATCCTATAGGATGAGATAAGAAATAAAGTTTTTGAAATGGAATGAATTATTGAATTAAGAAAGTATTGAATATGAATTATTGAAAACAGAGAGTAGGGTTATAGAAAAGAGAGAGTAGGATTAAATGTCCAATTTTTTCATTGCAGAAAAGTTAATAATGGAGTATCCCAGGGATCTGTGCTGGGCCCTCTACTTTTTAACTTTTCATAAATGACCTAGAAATGCAATTAACGAGTGAGATGATCAAATTTGCAGATGTCACAAAATTATTCAAAGCTTTTAAAACAAAAAAGGATTGTGAAAAATTGCAAGAGGACCTTGAAAAATTGGGAAGACCAGGTGTCCAAATGGCAGATTAAATTTAATGTGGACAAGTACAAAGTTATATACTTGGAGGCACATTTCAAATGGACGTCCCAGTGCAATCTGGGATGTCAGAGTCAGAACATCTGAAGAGAAAGGCAGGCATGTGCAAATTCGGGCACAATTCCAGAAACATGAACATGCCCGATATGCATGTGTATCAAATGTCTATAAAGATGCCCCCAGGAGAACATTTCAGAACCAAGAAGTCTAATAGCATAATGGTTAGAGTAGTAGCTTAAGCGCTGGTATAGCCAGGATTCAAATTCCAGTGTGGGGCTTTATAATCTAATGCTAACGACTTAGTTCTCCATTTTCTCTACAATTTCTGGATGTTTTAAGGAGAAAACAAACAATACTTTCCTGATGCCTATTCGTGTCTGCTGCAGGAATAAACATGCACATGCCTGCAGACGGCTCTGCTGCTTCTGGGATCGAAGGGGGACGTGTAAATCCATTGCCCGTCATCAGACACGCCAGCCCCACCCTCCCATGCCTACTTGAACAACCCTGTAATGGAAACATCTGTGAATGGTATTTGTGGAATGAATATGGAGACATATTTGTGATTTCAACCTGTATGCCTACCACCATTCCTTTTTCAGTTGGTATACTTCAGGGCTCTGTCTTGGGATCTCTCCTTTTCTCTCTCTGTGCTTGGTCCCTTGGTGCATTTATTTCCTCTCTTGGTTTTCAGTACCATCTTTATGCTGATGACTCTCAGATCTATCTTTCAGTGTCTGAAATATCTCCTGGAATCCAGGCCCATATCTTTGCCTGCTTATCTGATATTGCTGTCTGAATGTCTCAATGCTGTCTTAAACAGAACATGTCCAAAACTGAGCTCCTTATCTTTCCCTCTAAACCCACCTCCCCCCTTCCCCCCTTCCTCCCTTCTTTACTTTTGTGGATAATACTACACTCCTCCTGGTTTCCTCAGCTTGCTACATTCGGGTCATCTTTGATTCTACTCTCTCTTTCTCTGCACTCATCCAGCAGATAGCTAAAACCTATCACTTCTTTCTCTATAACATTGGCAAAATTGGACCCTTCCTTTGTACATAACTACTAAGATACTTATCTACTCTTTAGTCACTTCCTGTCTAGGCTATTGTAACCTCCTCTTGCTAGTCTCACTCTGAATCATCTCTCTCCCCTTCAATCTGTTCAAAATTCAGCTGCACGGCTAATCTTCTGCCAGCCTCTACATCAGCGGTTCTCAACCTGTGGGTCGCGACCCCCACGGGGGTCGACACAGGATTCAGCAGGGGTCGCCTCACTCCTCTGTTAAAAAAAAAAAAAAAAAAAGCGCACAAGTTGCTGCCACTGCCGAATTCGCTTCTCGGCAGCAGCAAACTGACAGACTCCAATCTTCTGCAGCCGCAGCTCCCTGCCTCTTAGGGAACCGCAGCTGTGCCTGCTGTGAGTGAAGCCATTGTGGAGCCTTTCTGTCTTTCAATGGGCTCTGTGCAGAATTGTCCCACCTCCAAAGGAAGTTGTTTACTACTTCCTTTGGAGGCGGGACAATGGCATGCTGCACGGAGCCCGTAAAGAGACAGGAATGCTCCGCAATGGCTTCACTCACAGCAGGCACAGGCATGGTTCCCTAAGAGGCAGGGAGCCACGGCTGCAGAAGAACAGGGCAGTAGCAGGCAGACAGGGAGAGGGAAGGAGGGGGCAGGGAACCTGCAACGGGGCTGACATGAGGGAGGGAGGGGGCTGACATGAAGGGATGGATGGAGGGAGGGAGGGAGGGGTTTGACATGGAGGGGGGAGAGCTGATTGTTGGATGGATGGAGGGAGTGAGGGGACTGACATGGAGGGAGGGGAGAGCTGATGGATGGATGGAGGGAGGGGGCTGACATGAACAGAGGGGGCTGACATGTACAGAGAGAGGGAGGGAGGGGGCTGACATGGAGGGATGGATGGATGGAGGGAGGGAGGGAGGGGGCTGACATAGACAGGGGGGCAGACATGGAGGGAGGGGGGCTGACATGGATAAAGGGGGGCTGACATGGAGGGAAGGAGGGAAGCCTGACATGGACAGAGTGGGGGCTGACATGGAGGGATGTATGGATGGATAGATGGAGGGAGGGGGCGGGGCTGACATGGACAGAGGGGGAGCTGACATGGAGGAAGGGAGGGAGGGGGGCTGACATGGAGGGATGGATAGATGGAGGGAGGGAGGGGGCTGACATGGAGGGAGGGCTGACATGGACAGAGGGGGGACTGACATGGAGGGATGGATGGAGGGAGGGGGCGGGGCTGACATGGACAGAGGGCTGACATGGATGGAGGGAGGGAGGGAGGGAGGGCTGACATGGAGAGATGGAGGGAGGGGGACTGACATTGATGGATGGATGGAGGAAGGGAGGGGGCTGACATGGAGGGAGGGGGCTGACATGGACAAAGGGAAGAGACAGGGAGACATACTGGACAGACGGGGTATAAATGCTGGACAGAGCGGAAAGACAATGCGGGTTAGGATTATAATGGGCAGATGGGGGGACTAGGACTGGTAATGGGTTGATTAGGGAAGGCTAGGACTGGGAATGGACTGATCAAGGGGGGATTGGGACTGGTAATGTGTTGATGGGGGGTAGAACTAGTAATGGACTGATGGGGGGCTAGCATTGGAAATGAGCTGATCAGGAAGGTTAAGACTGGAAATGGGCTGATTAGAGGAGGGTAGGACTGGTAATGGGCTGATGGGGGGGGGGGGTGTAGGACTGGTAATTGGCTGATTAGGGGAGCCTAGCACTGGCAATGGGGTTGAGGGGGGACTAGCACTGGAAATTTATTTATTTATTTATTTAGCGTACATTTATATCCCGCTGCTTCCAGTGATCAGCAGCGGTTGTTACACATGGTGATGTTGGCTGTACTTGGCCAGGAATTAGATTATAACACTCTGATTAGAGGGGGGGGGGGGACACAGCAGAATACAGATTACAGGCTTACAGTTGATTGCTATATACATATTTACACATGATTGTTATATACATAATTACAATTGACTAAACTGTAGAACTTTATAAGTGGTCTGCATATGTATATGTATATTTACACGCGGTTGCGTGTAGCTCATGATGTTAGGTTGTAATGGGACTTGAAAAGGTGTGTCTTAAGCTCTTTTCTAAAGTCCTTTAGATCATAGATTTCACGCAGATCACTTGGTAACCGATTCCAGAGTGTAGGAGCTGTAAACGAGAAAGCTCTGTTAGTGGTACAGGCATTAGCCTTTGTGAATGATCTCGGGAGGCAGATGGTGTTGAGGTTCGCTGCTCTCCTACTTCTGTTGTTGGGTGGATTGGAAATCAAGCTGTTGAGGTGAGAGGGTGCTATATTATGGATAAGTTTGAATGTAGTGACTAGTAATTTGTACTGAATGCGGGCCGTGATGGGGAGCCAATGCAGCTCAATTAGGGTGGGTGTAATGTGGTCAGAGAGGTTTTTTTGCATGATGAATCTGGCTGCAACATGTTGTGCCATTTGCAGAATATTTGTAGTTTTCTTTGGCAAGCCTTGCAGTATGGCATTGCAGTAATCTAGGTGTGGAATGATGAGGGCCTGAGCGACAGATCTGAAGTCATCATGATCAAGGATGTTACGTAAAGGCTGCAGTATTCTTAATTTGTGGAATATGGCTCGATTGGTGTTTCGCAGGTGCCTGTCCATATTTAGGTTGTTGTCAAGCATCACACCTAAGTATTTTATTTCTGATTTTATGTTGTAAATGTTGTTGTTCATGGTGACATTTTTAGGGGGCTCAAAACCTGGTTTCCTGGAGATGCACATTGCTTCTGTCTTCTTATGGTTAATGAGCATGTTATTTCGTTGGAGCCAGATTTGAAGCTCGAGAAGGCAATTTTCAAGCTTACTGATGTTCGGGTTGTTTGCATCCAGTTGTGTGTAGAGCATTAGGTCATCAGCGTAGATATGGTAGTTGATGCCGTGGGTCTGGAATATTTTGCACACTGGTTGCAGGTATAGATTGAATAAGAGAGAGGAGAGGGCGGAACCTTGCGGAATGCCCTGGGTTTGTGGGAAGGGAGTTGCTTTGTCGTTGTTGAAATTGACCTGCTGCATTCGGTTTGTTATATAGGAGGAGAACCATTTTAGTGGGGTCCCTGCAATGCCTATGGACTCAAGTCGTTCCAGTAGTGTTGAGTGGTGCACTGAGTCAAAGGCAGCTGAGATATCAATGAGCTGATTAGGGGCTTCGACTGGGAATGGGCTGATTATGTGGAGGGGAGGATAGAGCTGCTGGCCCTGGAAGAAAACTGGGGGCTAAGGCTACAAATATATGAGGGGATGGGAGAATGGAACTGGAAGGGAGTGGATCTGAGAGGGGCTGCCATGGTATTTGTACTAGAAGAGACTGCTCAGTGGGGAAGGAGGGGGACTGGAAGGGAATGGACACCAGTGGCAGTCATGGGAATGCAAGTTGATATTGGAAGGTACTGGGAGTGAGGACTGGAAAGGGGCTGATACTGGGGAGGGTTACTGGGACTGGAAATAGGCTGATGGAAAGAAGTGAAGAAAACAAAAGAAGAGATAAGAAATGGCAGATGGACCATAGACCACAGAAAGAGAGCTAAGAGAAGACAGGAAAGCAGAAGCCTCAGATCGGGACCAGCATGATCAGAGAATAAATTGGTCAGACAATAAAGGTAGAAAAAATAATTTTATTTCATATTAGTGATTTGACTACAAAATCATCATAATTTTGAAATCAAATATTGTTACTTGTTATTGTAGTTTAAATAAGTACATTTTATAAATAAAAACATATTGCAAAGGCCTATAATATATTAATAATTCAACAAATGATTACAGCGACAATGCATTAATGATAAAGGAAGAGAGACGCATTTGATTTTATAACTGGGGGTCACCACAAGTTGATCAATGGTAAAAGGGGTCACGGTACAAAAAAGGTTGAGAACCACTGCTCTACATGCTCATATAACACCCTTTCTCAAGTCGCTTCACTGGCTCCCAATTTATTTCCGTATCCAGTTCAAACTTCTCCTGCTGACCTATATGTGCACTCATTCTGTTGCTCCTCACTATCTTTCCTTTCTTATCTCTCCCTACACTCCTCCTCGGGTGCTCTGCTCTTTTGGCAGATCCTTTCTCTGCCCTTCTCTTCTACTGCCAACTCCAGATTTTGATCCTTCCACCTTGCAGCTCCTTACTCCTGGAACAAACTACCCAAGTTTGTGCATCAGGCTTCATCTTCGGCCCTTTTCAAATGCAGGCTGAAAACTCACCTCTTCCAGTCTGCTTTTGGACCCTGATCTGTTTGGTCTCCTATGTGTTTTTTTGCCACCTCCCTAGATGTGTCCTTGTCCTCAGCTGTTGTGTTGTCTATCTTGACTAGATTATAAGTTCCAGTGAGCAGGGATCGTCTTTTACATTTGCCTGTACAGCGCTGAGTATGCCTTGAAGAACTATACAAATAATAATAGTAAACCATGACTACACCTTTTAGGGAAGAGGAACCCAAACTATGGTTAGATAAGTTTCCAATTAGGAACCACCATCCAGGAAAAGGATCTAGGTGTCATTGTGGATAATCATTGAAACCCTTTGTCCAGTGTGCAGCAGTGACCAAGAAAGGAAATAGAATGCTAGAAATCATAAGCAAAGGAATGGAGACTAAAACCAAAGATATTTTTTTTTCTTAGGTTTCCATGTAAGTTGTGATAACACTTCAGGGTTTAAACTTTATTTTTCTTGATTCTTTACAACTAGAGACCTTCTTGTCTGAAAGGGAGAAAGCTGGGTAAAGTATGAGGGACGTTTTGGCTCTGAGGTTGTAGAGAGTTTTCTCTTAGTTTTATTTTTTCTTTTGTTATTCTCCCCTAGATTTTGACTGCAATTGTTTGTTTATGGATTGCCTTTATGATTTTCTTATTGTATTTTCTGTTTATTTCTTTATACCTGCTTATGTTAAGTATGTTTGAATTGAAATTAATAAAAAAATTAAATACCCCCCCCCCCCCAAGATATTATAATGCCTCTGTATTGTTCTATGGTGCGACCGCACCTTTAATATTGTGTGCAATTATGATCACCATATCCTAAAAAGGATATAGTGGAAAAGAGGATGGAAAAATACCTCTACGAAGAAAGACTTAAAAGGTTAGGGTTCTTCATCTTGGAAAAAAGATAGGAGAGGGGAGAAATAATAGAAGTCTATAAAATAATGAATGGAGTGGAATGGGTAAACATAGATCAGTTGTTTATGCTTTCAAAAAATAGACTTCTATTATATCTCCCCTCTCCTATCTTTTTCCAAGTTGAAGGAAAAACTATTTTCTTTGATTACTTAAATGAGCAACTTTGCAGCTTCATTTCACATCCCCTAGTCTTTCTACTTTTTGAAAATGTAAAAAACTAATCTATGTTTACCCATTCTACTCCATTCATTATTTTATAGTCCTCTATTATATTTCCCCTCTGCTATCTTTTTTTCCAAGTTGAAGAACCCAAACCTTTTAAGTCTTTCCTCAAAGGGGTATTCTTCCATCCTCTGGAATTTATTACCAGATGATGTAGTAAAAGCTGTTAGTGTAGCTGGGCTTAAAATAAGTTTTGGACAAATTCCTGGAGGAAAAAGTCCATAAACCATTATAAAAAAGACCGGGGAAATCCACTGCTTATCCCTGGGATAAGCAGCATGGAATCTGTGCACCTTTTTGGGAACCTGACAAGTACTTGTGACCTGGACTGTGCTTACATGCACTGTGCCCTTTGTAACTACAATGGGCCAGGAAGGCAGCTTATGGCTATAACAGGACCCCTACATCAACTACTACAGGCCAGATGGGCAGCTTCTAGTTGGTAGTGCTCTTCAGCTCTATCCCTCTCAGAAGCACAGTGTTGGGTTGTGCATTCTCTGTGAGTGTTCACCAGAAAAGGAAGCTCCTGAAACAGCAGAACAGGAGGGCTGGGTGCATTTATAGGGGTTGGAGGGGCACCAATTATTTCCATCTCTGCAGCATGCAAGGCACTTTGTGACACTCCCCTCTTCATTTTCAGTGTGTGGGACAATTATCTTTCATGTGGTCTGAACAATGTCTAATTCTGCAGCAATGGTGTTATGGCTAGTGAAGCATGGTACATTCACACATAATCGATGATCCAGACCCTCACACATTCTGCTCATCTAAGGGGTTCTGGTGGATGGAACAAAACAATTTTCTGGAAAGGTTAACTGGTGGCTAGCAGGCATCACTGCCACAAGCTGTGGGGAGCATGGCTTCACATCACATGATAGCTTTCTGCAGGGTTCTTCACAAAGGGCTCCCCTCCTGCCCAATAAAAATTGCTCTGATTAATGCCAGGTCCGTCAGAAACAAAATTCCCATAATGGTTGATCTCCTCAATGATAATATACTTTGCTTGACTGACCCTGGTTATCAAACTCTGACAACACCTTAATCAACTAATTAGACCTCCCCAATTATGACTTATTTCAATGCCCTAGACAAAACAAACATGGTGGTGGCATCCTAATCTTAACAAAAAAGGACCTCAAATTCTCTCTCCAATTGAAAAACATTATAGAAGATATGGACACTCTGACCATTAACAACAGTTCCATCACGATCAGTCTGATCTACAGACCCCCTTCCCATAACCCAGACAACTTGTCCTTATTCCTAGAAACTGCATGCACCTCAACCCCAAGCAAACACCACATCATCCTTGGTGATTTCAACTGGTCCTCACTCCCTCCCACACGTTCATCTCACTTCATAATTCCCTTACATGATTTAGGATTTCAGCAAATTGTCCAATCCCCCACTCACAAGAAAGACAACATGCTCAATCTCATCTTTATTCCATTCACCACTCCTACACTTCTCCCTCCCCCAAGCACTCCCCCTCCCATGGACAGATCATTACCTCTTAGAGTTCACCATCCCATCTACCACCCTCCCAATCCCCCCTCCCCCCGAAACAACAAAAAAACCCCCAACCACTTTAAAAACAAATTTAAAGTGTTTGATAAGGAATCTTTCCTAAACTACACCATACCACACAGAAAACCCTCCACCACAGAGCTTGACATCCTCGTAAATTTGCTGGAATTCAACCATCGCCAAAGCCGCACAGACCACCGTTTCTCACCACCCAACAAAACACAAAGAATCCAAACCCTGGTATACTGCTGAACTAAATAAGCTGCACTGCTAGGGCTTGGTTTTCTAAATCAGAGAGAACTTTATTTATTTGGGAAGAATTGCCTGAACCAAGGATATCCTGGCCTGGGCTACAAGGGTCAGTGGTTCCCTGGACCAAATAGTCCTGGGGGGGGGGCTGGGGGGGTCATGGAAGTCTGGGCATGAGGTTGTCTGTAGAGTATTGCAGGAGGCAAGATGTCCAGGTGATTTTGTGGGAGTCAGGGCTGGGGGGGGGGGGGAGAGTCTGTGGGAGTGGGAGTGTCTAGGAGAGTGGGATTTCTCTTTGGCCACCAAGGATCTTACATCATCTGCGATAAAGTGCTACACTTCATTTCAGATGATACATTTGCCCCTGTACTGTATCTTTACTCTAACCCTGAGCTGATGGAAAGATTTATTGCTAAGAAAGAGTAAAAAGCTGAGCTTAATTTGATCTTGGGGGTTTTTTTTACATCAGGTACAATTTATTATTCAATTAATTGCCTGCATTTTACATGCATACTGAGCTACCCTTTTGGATAGTGAGTCTATTGCTGATTTTCCTGTGCTAAAATTTCTTACTGCATCAAGAATAAGATTAGCATGGGAAAATCTGGAGTAAACCACTACAGTAAGGAATAACATAATTTACTGCATCCAATCCTGAGAGGTTTACAATTACTCCTCCTTCTGTTGATTCTTGGGCAGTTATAGAGATTGTAATTTGGTGTTCTTAGTTGGTTTGATAGCACTATGTCAGATTGGGAAAGCCATGATTCCGTTATACACAAGATATCTAGGTTGTTATCCTTAATGTAATCTTTGATTATAGGTATCTTGTTCCTAGCAGAGAGAGTGTTGATAAGTAAGCAATTTAGTTGTCATTCTCCAGGAACAAGCAGGAAATCACTCCTCACATATGGGTGACATTGGCACTGATGGAGCCCATGCAGAGCATTTCACCAGCTTTCAAAGAAAGCCTTTGGGAATGCCACCACACATGTGTGGTCCCCTTCCCACCCAAGGATGCCATCTTGCTCATTCTCCCTTTTTCCGTGGAAGCCTTCGGACATGCATCTCATCCCCAGAAAACGGTTTTGCTTCACTAAGTGCATTTTTGTGTGTTCTGACTAGCGTCAGTTCCCCTTCTTTTCTACTTTAGTGCTTTTGCGCCCTTTTTAACCACTGGCCGTGCCAAGGGTCTTTGACCTTGCAGGGGTCCTTTTTGGCCTCCAGTTTCAAAAATTGAGATTGTTGCTCCAAAAAACATGTCACACACAGATACCCATGATTGCTTTCTCCTGTGACTGGTCACCAATCATGACCCGGAGCAATGCTCCTTATGCGAAAAGATGTCCTCTAAGGCCATCCAGAGTCGGCTGCAGACTTGACCCTCGTATCCCCGGTAGCCTCATGCTCCAAGGCTCCGCAACCCTCAGAGCTACCTAAGGATCACCCGCGGGCCTGCAGGCACTCCAACCAAGAGTCTCCCGAGAGTGAGCAGAAGAAGAAGGGAAAGCTGCGTGTATGTTGTCCAGGAGGCAGACAAGAGTGAGAAGTCATGTACCTGGTCCCTCAGCCCCCTCCAACAGTCCAAAGAGTTGGAAAGGAAGTGGCCGAGAAAGGTATCTCAAACCAATGCAGAGGTCTCTGGTGATGGCGCCTGGTCTCCCTAGGGTTGTCCCAGCGAGGATCCCCTCTCCTCCTCAAAGCCTGACCCGGTCACCCAGGTGTTGGTGTTGCAGGGCCCCACTCCTGAGTGGATGGCCCAAATGCTGGTCTTGGAATGCAGTGTTTCTGCATTTCTTGCTGCCCAGCAGGCATAGATGCCTGGATCCACCGTCACGCACCATGAGACTGCAGGGACTTTGTCCTCAAGGACTCCCCAGGCTGCCTCAGTGATCACCGAGAGCCAGACGCCTCGTGAGGATCCTCGGTGAGGGTCTCAATCTCCTTCCCATTCCTCAGGTGCGAGATCATCCAGGGCAAGTGCCTCTGATTGCAGTCAGGCTCCGGCCTTGGGAGCTTGGCACAGGTCATCAACTCACCTTGAACCGTCTGATCTCAAGTCCTCCACGAACTATTCAGAGTGGGACTCCAATGGAGACACTTCACCAGAGAATCAGACCCAACGAGACCTCCCCTCAGACACATCCCCAATGATCTAGAGGTGGTGGTCCCTTCCTGAAGACACCTCTTTCCTTGAGTTTGTCCAGGATATGGCGTGGGTCCTCATGCTTACCGCCAAATCGGAGGAGGAGCCTCAAGCAGAGGAACTGAATATTCTCCAATATGAGGCACCACCGAGGGAAACCCTCACAGTTCTGATCCCTTCCATCATTAACTGGCTCCTTCTCCACATGTGGGAGACCCCGACTTCTGTCCTGATCGTCAGCTGATGTCTGGACTCAATGTACAGATTCCAGTGGATACCTGGGTTTCGGAAGGCACAGATTCCCCACACCTCCATGGTCATTGAGTCGGCTATGTGCAAGCAGAAGAGTCCAAAGACTCACTCAGTCCTTCTGGGCAGGAAGTCTCATGCCCTTGACGCCCTCGGTTGCAAATGTTACCAGGGCTCCATGCTAGCATGCCACATCCAGATCTAACAACTCTACATTGGTATGTTCCTCTGAGACCTCACCAAGGGGATCCTCACTCAGGGGATTTGTGGCCAGTCTTGATGGGGACCACCTCTGGCATTTCCAGGCTCTCTCAAACCTCGAGGGGAGAGGCTGGAAACCTTACCCAGGAGAGACAGGAGTTCTTCCCCGGAGTCTTCTCTGGAAGCTGTGGTTACAGGTGGGAGATTAGGCTGGAGTAAAGTTCCAGGTGAAAAGCTGCAGAAACGTTCCCAGGGCAGGCAGCGTGTCTCTAGCTCAAGCTCTGAGAATAGCCCAGCTGCTTATAAGCAAACAGCTGATTGTGTGCTACGGAGATGGAGGTTAGAGCCAGACCCTGCTGAGAAGTTTGCCACACGGGAGATAGTAAAGCAGTATCAGGACAAATACTTGCCTTTTAACCAAACTGGGAAAGTCAGATATACCAGAAGAAAGGTGAGCCCTTTTTCCATTAATTCAGTTTTAAAGGAAGCTGGTAATTTCAATTCCTCACATATACCAAGAAGTAAAAAGGATTCTAAATGGAAACAGCTTAAAAGCTTGCTAGAGCAGTGGAAGCCAGTTACTCTGCAGAACCCTGACTATAACCAGGACCTATCAGACTCAGAAGTAGAACCAATGCAGACTGAGTCAGCTGTAATAGATAGCAGTTATTCTGATATGGAGACAGAGTGTGCTTACTGTCATAAGGAGTGAAAGCTGTATAACTTTGTGCAAGTGATAAGAGCTGGAGAAGTCCAACTTCATGCAATTGAGCTTTTACACAGGGAGAGGCAGCGTACTGCCTAAGTGTAAAACTCAACCTCATTAAGCAACTGTGGAAAGTAAATGCAATGCTATTGAGTTATCTACAAAGTAAAGTTGTTACATGAAAGTAAAGCTTCTAGAGTGAAGAACAGACTTTGTTCAGAGCTGGAGTGAAGTTTGGATAATTTGTTTGGAACTGACAACCCTGAGAAGTATCAGGTGGACTTTGTTACATCTTTGACTTTATTTGGTTGGAGAAAGTATCCACATTTTGTTTCTGTTATTAGGGGTTGTAGATACAAAATTCCTGTGCTAACAATAAAGTTATTGTTACCCCAATTAACCTTGGCTGTTCGTGTCTTGGCCCACAACTACACGGAACCCGGACATCAGCACTTACAAGGATCTATACATTTGTGGTCACGTCCCCCCTCTTCCAGGCAACTGCCTATACGGGGGAGGAGGGCATGACAATAGGTATTGGATGTGTTGCAGCACAATGTTTCAATTGACTTCAGGAAGGCATAGATTGTGTGTCAGAGCTCTTTGCTAATTTGAGGAACTAATTTGTCAGGTATGCCAGCTGTTGCTTACCAATAGCTGTTGTTGCTCTTCTTGAGGTGCTTCTTTCTTAGTCTTAGAGATGTATTTATTTGCACACCATTTTTATACCGCTCCTTCCGGTGATCAGAAGCGGTTCACATTTTAACAATTTGTTCTGCAATGGTAGCAGTTACATAGAACATCAGTAACATATAACAATTAACGGTAGTAACAATAGGAAAACTATGTACAAATAACATCAGTAATAATATAAAACAATGTCTAACCTATGGATATCTGTTAAATAAGCAATATTAACAGTAATCATCCTATGTAGAGGGTAATATTGGTAAGGGTAAAACTATGTACAAATAACATCAGTAATAATATAAAACAATGTCTAACCTATGGATATCTGTTAAATAAGCACTATTAACAGTAGTCATCCTATGTAGAGGGTAATATTGGTAAGGGATTCGAAGGACTCTAAATATTTACATGAGATAAGGGAGGTGTATTTTAGGTTATCTAAATATATATTTCTATATTGATGTACATCGGGAGATGTCACGCGACTAGTGTGTTTCTAGTTTAATATGGTCGGGTGAGGTTGGCGTTTTTTACGAAGGAGTTGCTAGGTGAATATCAAGTTGAGTTTGTATTGGGTATGATTTTTTGGTTTAAGTTATTTCGGACAAATTGTAGAATTCTAGAAAAAGATGCGTTTTGAGGTTTTTTCGGAATGATTGAAGTTCTTTGTTGGCTCGTAAGGACTCTGGGAGTTTGTTCCATAGTGAGGGGTCTATGTAAGAGAAAGCTCTGTTGCTAGTATTCTTTTTCACCTTGCATATTGAGTTTGGAATTTGCAACATATTTAAGAACATAAGAACATAAGACATGCCATACTGGGTCAGACCGAGGTCCATCAAGCCCAGTATCCTGTTTCCAACAGTGGCCAATCTAGGTCATACGTACCTAGCAATATCCCCAAAAGACACAGGTTCCACAATGCTTGTACTGGGTCAAGCATTGATATCCTGGGTCCCTTTTTAATAATGGTTTATGGACCTTTCCTCCAGGAACTTGTCCAAACCTTTTTTAAACCCAGCTATACTAACAGCCCTTACTACATCCTCCGGTAACAGATTCCAGAGTTTGATTACACGTTGAGTTTAGATTGTGGCTTCGTCTGTTTCTGTTGGGGGGTTGTTCATTAATGAGTGTGTTAAGGAAGGATGGGGCGATATTGTGTATTAGTTTAAATATTGTGATTATTATTTTGTATCTGATGCGTGCTTGTATAGGTAGCCAGTGGAGTTCTTGTAGAATAGGTGTGATGTGGTCTGTAAACCGCACATTCAGTAAGATCTGAGCTGTGACATTTTGGGCCATTTGCAGTATGTTTGTTGTTTTTTTAGGTATACCAACAAGAATACTGTTACAATAGTCCAGGTGTGGAGTTATGAGAGCTTGCACTATTGTTCTAAAATCTGAGTGTTCAGTGATGTTGCGTAGTGGTTGTATTACTCTTAGTTTGTTGAAAATAGTTCTATTTAGAAGTCTTAGGTGTGTTTCCATGCTTAGTGTCATGTCAAGAGTTACACCTAAGTACTTTAATTCCTGTTTGATGTTATATTGTGTCTCATTTAGTATGATTGTGGAGGGATGTTTAAGTTCAGGGTTCTTAGAGATAAACATTACTTCTGTTTTTTATGATTGATACTCATGTTGTTTCGTTGAAGCCATAGTTGTGTTTCTTTGAGGCAGGTTTCTAAGTGGGTATAGTCTGGGTTATGTATATCTAGTTGTGTATAGAGCATTATATCATCCGCATATAAATGATAGTTTATTTTATGTTTTTGAAATATTGAGCAAACTGGTCTTAAGTATAGGTTAAATAATATGGCAGATAATGCCGAACCTTGTGGAATACCTTGTGTTTGTGGGAAAGAGTTGGATAGTTTTTGATCAAAGCTTACTTGTTGTATTCTATTGGTAATATATGAATTGAACCATTTTAAGGGTGTCCCTGTAATTCCAATTGATTCTAATCTGTTTATGAGGGTATTATGGTTTACTGAATCGAAAGCCGCTGTAATGTCTATGAATATTAGTATAAACATTTTCTTGTAATTTTCAATACCTTTATATAGTTTATCGAATAGCACGAGTAGGAGTGTTTCAACTCCATGGGATTGACGAAAACCATATTGATGATCATCAAGTGCATTTGTGGCATTGATATGGTCTTGCAGTTGAAACTGGACTGTCTTTTCGATGATTTTTGCCAGAATGGTATACTTGATATGGGTCTGTATGCTGATGGATCTGCTTTGTTAAGTGTTTTGTTTTTTAATATTGGTCTTATGATTGATCTTTTTAGTTCTGCTGGCATGTTTCCTTGAATTAGAGATTGGTTAACTATGTTTAGTAATATGGGTGCCATTTCAGTTTTATGGTTTTAATCCAGGCTACGGGGCAGGGATCCAATGGGGATGTGGTGGTGTTTATGATTGTGATTGTGTTTAGTATTTGTCTAAGATCGATTTTATGAAAGGTTTCCCATAGTTCTGGAGGGTTATTGTTCTGTATTGTCTTTTGTGTTGTCATGTGTTCACTTACTATATTGATACAGTTTTCCTTTGCAGGACTGAGTTTATTAGTATAGTGGTCAGCAAGTTTTTGTGCATTTATAGGATATTCGGTATTGTCTTTAGGAGGTTTTATGAAGGATTTTACCAGCTCGAACAGTTCCCTGGGCCTGTTTATAGCATTATTTAGTTTCTTAGTGTGATAACTCTTTTTTGTTGAGTTTATTAATTCCTTGTAGGTTGTGAGTAATAGTAGGTATTGTGCTTTGGTTTCAGAAGTCTTTTTGGTTCTCCATTTTTTTTCCATTCTTCTGAGGTCTTTCTTTGCTTTAATTAATTCTGGTGTGTACCATGGTTCGGTTTTATTTCTTAATTTAGAAATTACATTAGGTGGGATTTTTGATGTGTTTTGAGACCGTTTCTATTCCATTGTTCCATTGTTTTACTAGGTCATCTAGATTTGTTGTTTCTGTGTTTGTGTGGGAGAAGATAGATTTTATTAATACATCTTTATCGAATTTTGTAAATATACTTTTATATGTATTGGGTTGGGGTTCTTTGGTGTGGGGTTGTATTGGTATGGCAAGTGAGAATTGGATAAGGTGGTGGTCAGACCAAGGAACTTGTGTTATTTTTGGTGGAGAGCTTGTTACTATGTTGTTGTTTGAGTATTTTTTGGGTATGAAAACCATATCAAGGATGTTGCCCATATTGTGGGTGGGTACTTGGATTATTTGTTGGAATCCTAGTTGGTCCAAGGTTTCTAGGAATGTATTTGTGTGTGTTGCGGGAAGTGATGGAAGATTTATGTCCCCTAAAATAATTTGATATTTTTTAATTGGGGTTTCACATATTGTTTCAAGGGCTGTAGCTAGAGCTTCATGGTCAGCAGAAGGGGGTCTGTATATGAGGGAAATAGCGGAAGTTCTGTTTTCTACTTTGAGGATGTCTATTCCTTCCAATGACTTTTGAGAGCTGATAGTGAGTTTTAGATTGTTTCTAGCTAATATTAACACTCCACCATCTGTGGCCAGGAGCTTCAGCAGTTAACAGACACGAAGATTTGTGGCAAGTTCATTTGCATAAAGTCTGTTGTAGCTTTCAAAGTGTCGTTCAGATTATCTCCAAACACCAGATCGGATTCTCCTGGGATTCCAGTACCAGGTGACACTATATCGAGTGAAAGGTGGTGTGAAGGAGGGCACCGTTGATCGTTGCTGGGGGCACTTTGAGACCAGGTGTCGGCATGCCTTGAGGCTCTTTAAATTTAAAGGGTTGCATGGAGCCAATTGTTGGCTGGTCCTGTGTGGGGGTGAGGAGGAGCTTAACTCCTTGCTCTCTCCTGAAGCTGGTCTTCTGTTCTGGCAGAGATCCTGTTTCTGGTGGCGGGCACGCCTTGCAATTCTTTAAATTTAAAGGGTTGCATGGAATCGATGGTTAGCTGGTCGCATGGGGGAGAGAAGAAGAGCTTACCTCTTTGCTGTCTCCAGAAGCTTGCCATATACAATTTCTATTTACACATGTAGGTGATCTACATGGTTAGAAACCAATATTTACATGTGGGGATGCTTCTAAAATAATCACCAAATTCACATTTAAAGAAAATATTTATGATGTTAGGCCTAAACACAGCTATAATCAAAAAAGTTTAATTAATACAGGTTTCACTGAAACCTGAACATAACTACTTACACTGTAATCACAACTAGAGAGACACAGCAATGACAAAATTTTCATTTGAGTATACAAATTAATTGGATATTTACTTTTCATCCCTTAGCTCAGACATTACATCAACAAACTTCATTTTCAAACAACTTCCAATGACAAGATTTCCTTTGACGATAAAGGAGATTCAGTAGGTCGATTTGATATTTTAAGCTGGATTGTATTTCCTAATGGGACTTTTGCTGCTATCCCAGTAGGAAGTTATGATCCCACAGCCCCTGAGGACCAGCAACTTCTCATCAATGACAGCACCATTCTTTGGAATCCAAAATATAAAAAAGTAAGTGTGAGACACTATGTTACATTTCCTTCTCTTATTATCTATCATATTTAAACGAAGAAAACAATTTCTCCTTATACACAATACTGAGGTAAAAATTGTAAAAGTAGTATTGGAAATTCAGCTGTACAAAAAGTAATACACCTCTGGCATTCTTTCAGTCTTACCAAAAATAAACATGAATTGAAATTTCTGTTCTGTTAAACAGGTCTTGCAAGAAAATTTTCCTTTTCCCTTTGTAAGAAAAGAGAAAGATGATTCCTGAAGTATTTTAGTGGAGGCACATTCCATTCTGAGCAGGCTGGCCTCTGTGTGTCCGGTCGGAACCGGATGCACAGAGATAAACCCGATTCTGATCCCACGGCCCATGTCTAGCCCCTGTGGGATGAGAATCATGCCTAGGCCTGTACATGCAGGCCAGGACCCAATTCCCATCGGCCTGCACATAGAGGTCCCTGCCTGGCTAAATCAGTCAAGCTCCTGAATGGAACCGTGGTGCCATGGTGTCCGATTGCCATGGCACCACAGCTCCATTCAGGAGTCACAATCCCTGGCCGCCAACCACTTTCACCTTTCCCAGCAGCCCGACCCCTGATCTGGCCTCTCATGGCCAGGGTTAGGCTGCGAAGAATCTCCTGCACCCCCTCACCGTTTTTGATCCTTGTTGGGCCTCCTGTCCCCTGACATCTGCCGGCTCCGGACCACCCACTGCCCGCCCTAACTCCGTCTCCGCACTTCCCCCTCCCACTCCCATCTAAGCCTCCACATAGAAACTCCTTGTTCATACATGAAGGCTTAGTTGGGGATGGCAAGGGGGACAAATAGAAGGGATGGATGTCTCAATGGGAGGTCCATCCCTTCTATTCTTGGGATGGAAGAGACCCCATAGCCTCTTTTTTTTAAAATTGTTTTTCTTAAAGTGACAAAAAATGCTGCATAAATAAAAACATAGAAGGCATCAGCAAGGTAAGACCACATGGACATCTCATTTCTGTCTGCCTGCAATGCTCTAATACTTATTACCCTGTCTTCTTATTTAAAAGGTTTTTAATACCGCTTTATCTTTTCAAAGCAGTCTACAGTACATTCTAGCTTAAACTTGGTAAAGAACATTAAACAGGGACATTGATAACTTGGATTTTTCTGAGGCAATGGAGGGTTATGTGACTTGCCCAAGGCTACAAGGAGTGCTAGTGGGAATTAAATCCTGGTCTCTTGGTTCTCATGCCAGTGCACTAACCATTAGGCTAATCCTTCTCTATTACTTTTTAGGATTAGAGGCAAAAAAATATAGCCGTGCATTATTTGCCAATTTTTGAGAAACATTAGAAAAAAGCTCCGTACTGTCCTATACCAAATGTGTCATCATCCTGAGATGTTAAAACTCTCTGGGCCTCTGATTCCTTGGGGCCTGTTTACTAAAGGGCGGTAAGGGAGCAAGAGCGCCATCAACAAGCATTATTGGTGCCTGTGAGAAATCAGTGTGTGTATGAGAGAAGGGTCAGAAGTACAAGTCCAGCCTGTGGATCAAGAAATGTATGTCCAGGGGTGTTAACTTTATCCTATGTTTCCAGAACTGCATCAGCATATGCAGCCTTCAACATTTCATCCCACAAAAGCCCACACACTCAGCTACCGCACTGCGAAGCTGCATCACCCATGGCTGGGTGGCAGAACACACTAATAACACCAGCAGACTGAGGAGGCGTTGACAGCGCCCGAGCATTGCAAAGCACACTAATAGCACCTGCACACTGAGCAGGCATTGACGATGGTGGAGCATCAAAGCAGGCCTAAGGGGCAGGTAGGAATGCCAATCTGCCCCACTTTTGGACAGTGAAGTCATGTGTGTGTGTGTCTGTCTGTGCGTGTCTCCAGAATAGTGTGAGCCTCAGCAATAAACCGTGCATGCATGTGGTGCCCAGGCTTTTTCGATGTGCATACAACATGTTGTGGGATCAGCTATACAGTAACCTCATATACTGTGTGAAACATCAATTGCAAGCAGAAGGTAAGTTTGCAGAAAGTACTACAGTTGCAACCTGTGGCTATCATGCTGTAATACAAACATAGAAACAGAAACCTGATGGTAGAAAAAAAACACATGACCTATCTAGTCTGCGCTTCCCCTTTTTTTCCTGTTGAGATCCTCTGTGTTTGTCCCATGCTTTTTTGGATTCAGATAACGTCCTCATCTCTACCACCTCCACTGGGAGACTATTCCACGCATCTACCACTCTTTCCATAAATAAATATTTCTGCATATCACTACTGAATCTATTCCCTTTCACCCTCATCCTATGTCCCCTCATAGTAGAACTTGCTTTCAATCGAAAACGTCTCTCCTCCTGTGCATTTATGCCACGGAGGAATTTAAACATCTCAATCGTATCACCTCTATTCGGTCTTTCCTCTAAGGTGTACATATTAAGATCCTGAAGTCTTTCCTCATATGCTTTACAATGAAGACCACTAACCATTTTAGTAGCCACCCTCAGCACCGACTCCAACCTGTTTATATCCTTTTGAAGGTGCGGTCTCCAGAATTGCACACAGTCATCCAAATGAGGTCTCACCAAAGACTTATACAGAGGCACTATCACCTCCTTTTTCCTGCTGGCCATTCCTCTTCCTATGCACCCAAGCATCCTTTCAGCTTTCACCATTGCCTTTTCTACCTGTTTAGCTACTTTAACATCATCAGACATCGACACGCCCAGATCCCGCTCTTTTGTTGTGCACAGAAGTATTTCACCCCCTACACTGTACCGCTCCCTTGGGTTATTGCAGCCCAAATGCATGACTCTGAATTTTTTAGCATTAAATCTCAGTTGCTAAATTCTCTACCATTCTTCAAGCTTAGCTAGATCCTTCCTCATGTTATCTACTCCTT
Organism: Ichthyophis bannanicus; assembly: GCA_033557465.1. Lineage (NCBI taxonomy): Eukaryota > Metazoa > Chordata > Amphibia > Gymnophiona > Ichthyophiidae > Ichthyophis > Ichthyophis bannanicus. The sequence goes on along the minus strand of CM066036.1, from coordinate 298,155,768 downwards.
CCTGGGTGTTAATTACATAAAAATATAGAAACATAGAAAAATGACAACAGAAAAAGACCACATGACCTATTTAGTCTGTCCTTCCATATCAACAACTACAGCAGTCCCCTTTTTTTCCTTTAGAGATCCTCTGTGTTTGTCTCATGCATTTTTGAATTCAGATACCGTCCTCATCTCTACCACCTCCACTGGGAGACTATTCCATGGATCCACCACTCTTTCTGTAAAGAAATATTTCTGTATATCACTAGTGAATCTATCCCCTTTCACCATCATGCCCCTCATAGCAGAACTTGCTTTTCAATCGAAAAAGGTTCTCCCCCTGTACATTTATGCCATGGAGGAATTTAAACATCTCAATCATATCACCTCTATTCGGTCTTTCCTCTAAGATGTACATATTAAGATCCTTAAGTCTTTCCTCACATGCTTTATAATGAAGACCAGTAACCATTTTAGTAGCCAACTTCTGTACTGTCTCCATCCTGTTTATATCCTTTTGAAGGTGCGGTCTCCAGAAATGCACACTATACTCCAAATGAGGTCGCACCAAAGACTTATACAGAGGCACTATCACCTCCTTTTTTCTGATAGCCATTCCTCTCCATATGCACCCAAGCATCCTTCTAGCTTTTGCTATCACCTTTTCTACCTGTTTAGCTACTTTAAGATCATCAGACACAAACACACTGAGGTCCCGCTCTTCTTTAGTGGACAAAAGTACTTCACTCCCTATACTATATTGCTCCCTTGGATTGCTGCAGCTCAAATGCATGACCTTACATTTTTTTACATTAAATCCCAGCTGCCAAATTCTAGACCATTCTTCAAGCTTAGCTAGATCCCTCCTCATGTTATCTACACCTTCCTGGGTGTCTACTCTATTGCAGATTTTGGTAACATCCGCAAAGAGGCAAACCTTACCCAGCAGCCCTTCCGCTATATCACTAACAAAGATGTTAAAAAGAATAGGACCAAGGACAGATCCCTGGGGCACACCACTGGTAACTTCCTTCTCCTCAAAGTGAGCTCCATTTTCATGTACTCTTTGTCGCCTCCCACTCAACCAATTTCTAACCCAAGCAGTAACTTTAGGATCCATCCCTAGGGTGCTCAGTTTGTTTATAAGTCGCCTGTGAGGCAAGACTTTACTGAAATCTAAATACACCATATCTAGGGCTCTCCCTCGGTCCAAACTCCCTGGTCATCCCGTCAAAGAAATCAATCAGATTTTTCTGACAAGACCCTGCCTCTGGTGAATCCATGCTACCTCGAGTCCTGTAATCCGCGGAACTCCAGAAACCTCACTATTTTTCCTCTTTTCAGCAGCGTTTCCAATAATTTACCTCACCACCGAAGTTAAACGAACCAAGCCTGTATTTTTGAAACACATCCTTCCTTCCGCTTTTTGTGTAAAGGCACCACATGAGCCTCTCTCCAGTCCTTTGGCACCACTCCAGACTCCAATCCAACGAGACCTTGAAAAGGTCAGTCAGTGGAGCTTGCTAGAAGAACCCCTTTTCCCTCAGTGTTCTAGGGTGTATTCCATCCAGTCCCATCGCATTGTCTACTTTAAGTTTAGCTAGTTTCTCACGAACACAGCCTTCATGACAATTTCCTTTCAAGATGCCCCTCGCTTCTGTTCCTGTTTTGTAGATGTGTTTTCTAAGGTCCTGTTCCTTTTTCTTCATCTGTGAACACAGAACAGAAATATTTGTTAAGCAATTCCGCTTTATCCTCATCAGCTTCTACATATTCCTCCCCTTCACCCTTGAGTCTGACAATAGCACTTTTGCCCTTCCTCTTCTCACTAACAAATCTGAAAAATATCTTATCCCCCCATTTTATTACATTGGCTATTTCCTCCGCCTCCTTTTAAATCTTTGCTTTCCTGACTACGTTGTTATCTCTCTCTAAGTTTTCCCAAATATAAGCTGCCTGTCTCCTCCTCTCTCTGTTTCTCTTGTATTTCATGAAGGCCTTCCTCCTTTTCTTCACCTTTTCAGCTACTTCTTTCAGAAATCATAGCGGTCATCCTTTTCCGTGTACGGACATTTAATCACGTGACAGTTATGTCACGCGACAGTTTATCACCGACATTTAATCAACCCGACGTTTAATCACCTACCCTTTTAATCACGCGACAGTTAATCACGCGCCTTTTAATCACGCGACAGTTAATCACGCGACAGTTCATCACGCGCACTTTTAAATCCACGCTCCTTTTAATCACGCGCCTTTTAATCACGCGACAGTTAATCACGTGACCGTTAATCACGTGCCTTTTAATGCACGTGCACGAGAATCACAGGCCAAGAATCACCCTAGCCTTTTTTAATCACTGGCGACAGTTACTCAACGCGTCCTTTTAATCACGTGCACAGAATCCACAGGCACAGAATCACGTACATCTATTTTAAGTTAAATTGTTTTTATTGAAGAATCACTATATTAATTAATGAACAAGTGTTGCAATAGCACGCAAATAAACTAACATTTCACTTGAGGAGTATCGATCCACTGCATCACGTGCACAGAATCACAGGCAAAGAATCACGTCACATCTATTTTAAGTTAAATTGTTTTTATTTGAAGAATTCACTATATTAGATTATATGACAAGTGTGCAATAGCACGCAAATAAACTAATATTTCACTTGAAGGAGTAAATCGATCCACTGCATTTGCCACTCGCCGTTATTATTATATGACAAGTGTGCAATAGCACGCAAATAAACTAATATTTCACTTGAGGAGTATCGATCCACTGCATTTGCCACTCGCCGTTTCATTGTCGTGTATTTCTTGGGTGCGGCCTGCGTTGCATACCCGATATACCTTGTAGAAATGCCGTTCTTTGGCCCCATCTGCATATCCTTTGCAATTCCCTTCATGAAAGTGCCATAATGTAGGATGAATGGCCATTGAAAAAGTGGCTTGTAGGTCCAAAATGCCATCCTTCAACTGAGTTGGTATTTCTTGCCAATCCTTCAGACAGCAGTTTTTGATAATGGTTCCAAACTTCTAGTTGGAAAGATTGCTGGGAAACCGTAATGTTCACTCGTCCTGGTCGTCGTCTTCCTGCGTTACATAATTTTTGTTTTCAAAATTACGACAGAAGCTCTGGCATCTTATCATGGTCTGGCATGTTGTCAGCTAATGTCAGAAATGCCATCAGTGACATCTGCTGAAGGAACCCTAGCCAAAGCCGGTAAGCAACGAACAGCTGAGTCGTAAGGTAATCATTACTTTCATAGTCCGACCTTCATACCAATTTCGTTTACCTTACGGAAATAAGACTCTGGTAAGAATGAAAATAGCAACCCATGACAGTACACTTTGGACTGCTGTTGCTAAAAGCACTTATTGCTGGCACTTTCAAAGTCGATCAGTATTCTTTCGGGTGCAGCCAGTGGAATCATCTCCTTGACTGCTGCCCATGATGCGATCATAATGGAGCTCGCGTTTTGCTTTGTACCAGGCAGTTAAATGGCTACAACCGGGTTGATACCCAGGCACGAGTTCAAAATGTATTGTGTTACAACTGGAAGAATATTGATGGCACTCACCTTGAATGTTCCGTCCTGCTAACCACAGTTTTTGCTCTGGCCAGTCCATCCAGAAGCTCGTTACTTGCCCATCATAACCAGCCGATCGTTGCCATGATCCAGAATCATATAAATCATATGCTGGAATTCAGTTGGAATGTCAAATGAACGTCATCTGTTGTCGGTGGTGGTAAGGAGCGATGATTCCATTCAGACCTCTAACTTACGAACGTTTTCCCCGTGTGCAAGGTCCTTTTCAGAGAAATTTTCTGTGGGACAATGCCATCAGTACTCTTGGTCTGAAGCTGCACGCTAATAGATCCTCCTAATGACGGCAGTTGTTGTAGCAGATACTTTCACCCATTTTTTCTTTCATTTCAGCAATAGCTTGTCATGCCAAAATATTCTCCTTGTTACCGTCATGATTGTGTTGAGGGTCCGCAGTCGCCCACTACTTCTTCATTTTTCGTTGTTAGACGTGCCTGACAATTTTGCCTGTTCAATGGTAACGTTTGCAAACGGCCATTGAATATTGCCGTTTCCCATTATTACACGATGTTTGACACAATTTCGTATTGCTTGTGTAAGACAGAACGCCGTTGGCCTTTTGCATGTAACACCAAAACGTTATTTTATTGTCAGCCATACGCCTAAAATCACTATATTAAACAATATTGTTTCGATAACACACACGTACATATAAAACCGAGACTTCTGTTTCTTTGACTGTAGCCTTCACATGCCTGGTGTGTGGATTAACCGTCTGGTGATAAAGTGTCCGTGTGTTTTATGTATCGGCGTGATTAAGTTGTTCTGCGTGATTAAATGTCAGTGATTAACTGTCGCGTGATTAACTGCCGCCGTGATTAAAGTGTTACCAAACCTCCTTTTCCTTTTACCTTTATTTACCATTTTAACAAAGAGTTTGGTTGCCCTTAAAATATCCCCTTTCAGTTTTCCCCACTGTTTATTGTACACTCCCCCAGCTGTTTCCCATCCTGCTAACTACTCCCTGAGGTATTGGCAAACGTCTTGGCAAAGTTAGTTTTCCTAAAGTCTAAGACCCCTCGCTTTTGAATGGTATTCTAGCAGCCCTGGTCCTAATACTGAACCACATCATATTGGTTATCACTGGATGCAAAATGGGAAATCTTCCACTATAACATCAGAAACACTTTCACCCATAGGTAAGCCACCACGTCCAAAATGGCACCTTCACAGTGCGGGGTCAAAATTGCAGATTTTGGTATCACCTTCAAAGAGGCAAAACTTACCTGACAGTCCTTCTGCCATATCACTTACAAAGATGTTATAAAGAATCATCCAACCAAGGACAGATCCCTGCAGCACACCACTGGCAACCCCCTTTCTCAGACTGAACTCCATTTACCTGCACCGCTTTGTCCAACCTCCCATTCAACCATGTCTAATCTAATCAGTAACTTCCCAGTTACAACATCTTGACAAGGGCCTATCTCCACAGCATTCTGCTATCAGCGTACTTCCCAACATGACTCTGTTGTGTAGCTCCCAAATCATCTGCTGGCTTGACTGGAGTGAGCAGTGTGTGTGTGTGTGCCCTGTTGCAACCCGTCACCTGTAACTCAGCCTCCAGACCTTAGGACACACCAATTTGCACAGGTGAGAGGCCAGATTAAATGCCAACTGCCACAAACAGCTGTATCCATGGCAACAGTTGGTCAGCACCCGCTGGGTGCAGCGAGATCCTATAGAGAAAATAGGCCTCAGAGGGAAGTCCCTGGCCTCTGTGATGTCCAATCCATTTATTTATATTGGTGACACTGGCAGAAACTGTGATGTACCTGCATGCATGTTTCTCTTGTCCCATGTTGCATTCACAGAGTACAAGGGAGGGGAACTCTGTTTGCTCTATGCAGTGTATGCAGATACAGGGAGGTTACATATCCAGCAAATTTGCACACAAGAAACAACACCTCAACACTGTTATACTGATCCATTGTCACAGCACAATCCAGCAGTACATTACCTATTACCCCAATTGCAGAGTCCCAAATGCAATCGGTATGCCTGATTGGGACAGTGGGACACTGACCTATGAATGGTGCGTGCAAAAAAAAAAAACAATTCTAGCTCGCACGAAATTTCCGGCACAGAATGGCCATGTTGGTCTGCTGCATCACCCCGCCGCCATATGGGAAGGCAGTGGCCTGGAGGTGAATATTGAGTGGGGGGTAGGGGAGCGTGGAACCAGGGCGGCCCAAGGGGAGTGCGGGGCACATGTGCGGAGACTCAGTGCGGGGCGTCATATTGCATAAGTGGCCTTATTTGCATAAATATTTGCATAATGTTTACCATACACTAACTTTTCAGTAAACATATCTCTTAATGAGTGTATGGATAAAGAAAGACTAAAAGATTTCTACATTACTATAATCCAGTGCCAACCGCCAGGCCATTAGGAACTACTACAAACGCTGCCCATTTAGACCCATAGCAAACCCGCCGTATCCTGACAGCATTACCAGGACTCACAAAGCACCATACCCTAACTATCAAAAGGCAACACTGCAACTATTAAACCAATACATTTCAGAGAATACTCGGGGAAAGAGAACAAGTTGGCAATGTTTTTTCAAAATAGGAATTACATAAAACAGAATACCCTCAGCTCAGTTACCCATGCAGAACATAGACCATCACCAAACAACGGAATCACAATTTGAGAAACAGGAAGGCCATAATTAAACTGGGAACCCCAAAAGCGCAAACTTTGAATGTACAACAACACTGTAGAAAATAAAACTATAATTAATTTCCTCTGTTTCCAAACAAAGCACAGGACGTTTAATGATGCACCTTTCCCAGAGTGTTTCATATTCCAGTTAATAAATTCCAAAAATTACAAGAGATAGATTGTTCTACCTTTTGTGGCATTTATTTTTCAGTTGTCCAATTGTTGCTCCAGCCACTTTCTTCTGGTTTTCTTCATGTTTTCTGCTAACTGTCCGCTTACGCTTCTGCTTGTCCGCGATGTTGTTCTTTCCCCCCCCCTTCTCTCTTCTCGGGGTGGATTTTTTTTTTCCATTCTCTCTCCTCTAGATGGACTGCTTCTTAAACATACTAATCTTTTCTCCTTTTGCTCTTTCCTCATTCCTATTTTCATCCACACAAATTTTACCCCTGGGGCCATCCTCAATCCCCTTACATCTCCCAATACCAGGCCAATTGTAATATTTTAGTCATCCCTTCCACACAAAATTTATTTTTCCCCTCTCGCATTTTACTCCTCCCAGCCCCATCCCATTCATAATCCTCAAACCCCAACATCAGCTCCCTTCTAGTTCCAGTCCTCACCCAGCATCCATTCCCTTCTAGTCCCTGCATCAGCCCATTTCCAGCCCTAGCCCCACCATCAACCCATTTCCAGTCCTAGCTTCCCCCATCCATTTTTTCAGTCTGAGTCCCTTCCTGCAGCTCAGTTTCCAATCCGTACCCCCCCATCACCGCCCACCTTCTAGTCATTTCCTAGCCCCATCATCAGCCCATGTCAAAAATCATAGCTCCCCCTCCCACTCAGTCCAATTCCAGTCCCAAGCCCCCCCGCCCCTGAGCCTCTAGCTTTGCAGTTCAGTTCTAGCCCCTCCCTGAGTCCCATTCCATTCAAGCCCCCACCACAGCCCATGTTCCAATCTTTAGCTCCGCCCACCAACAGCCCATTTCCAGTCCCTATCCTAGCTGCGTCCATCAGCCCATTTTCAGTCCTAGAGCCTCGCCCTTCCCTCACAGCCCATTTCCATTCCAAGCTCCCTCCACACAATCAGCTATCCTTGCAGGTTCAAGCCTCCCCTTTCCACTCATCCCATTTCCAGTCCATAGCAACCCCCCAACCCCCCAACCTTATCCAGTCCTAGCCCCCATCAACCCTACTTCCAGTCCTGAACCCCCCCATCCCTCCCATTTTCAGTTTAAGCCCCCCCCATAACCCATTACCAGTCCTAACCCCCCCATCAGCCCACTTCCAGTCTTAACCCCATCAGCCCATTGGCCAAAAGTCCCTAACCCCCCCATCAATGCCCACAGGCCCATTACCATTCCTAACCACATCAGCCCACCTCAAGTCCTAACCCCTCCCCATCCGCCCATTTCCTGTCCTAGCCCCGCCATAGCCCATTAGCAGTCCTACCCACCCGCCAGCCCATTAGCAGTTCTAACCCCTCCCCATCACCCCATTTCCAGACAGCCCCCATCAGGCCACAGCCCATTACCAGTCCTACCCCCCCAGCCCATGAGCAGTCCTAACAAACCCCCCCCCCCCATTAGCATCCTAACCCACCCCCACCCCCCAGCCCATTAGCAGTCCTAACAGCCCCCCCAGCCCATTAGCAGTCCTAACCCCCCCCACCCCCCCAGCCCATTAGCAGTCCTAACAGCCCCCCCCAGCCCATTAGCAGTCCTAATAGCCCCCCCAGCCCATTAGCAGTCCTAACAGCCCCCCATCGCCCATTAGCAGTTCTAACCCCCCCATCACCCCATTTCCAGACAGCCCCCATCAGTCCACATCCCATTACCAGTCCTAACCCCCCAGCCCATTAGCAGTCCTAACAAACCCCCCAGCCCATTAGCAGTCCTAACCCCCCCACCCCCCAGCCCATTAGCAGTCCTAACAGCCCCCCCCAGCCCATTAGCAGTCCTAACCCACCCCCCCAAGCCCATTAGCAGTCCTAACAGCCCCCCCCCCCGCCCCAGCTCATTAGCAGTCCTAACAGCGCCCCCGCCCCAGCCCATTAGCCCTCCAAAAAAAAAAGCTGGCTCCTCCTGGCTGCTGCCAGCTGCCGCCGCGGCAGAATGCCGTGTCCCGCGGGCCCCCCTTCTGCGCTGGCTGAGACCTCTGCCCGGCTTTCAGATTCGCGAAGGGAGAGTGTCTCTCCCTCGCGTCTCTGTTAAGCCCGCAGAGGCTAATTGGAAATTTCCCATCAGCCCCTTTAGACGCGAAGGGTTGATGTGAAATTTCCCATTAGCCCCTGCGGGCTTAACAGAGACGCGAGGGAGAGACACTCTCCCTTCTCTAATCTGAAAGCCGAGCAGAGGGCTCAGCCGGCGCAGAGGGGGCCCCGCGGGACACAGCATTCTGCCGCGGCGGCAGCGGCAGCAGCCAGAGAGCCAGCTTTTTTTTAAAAATGTAATTTTGAGGAAAGCAGAATGTTCTTTGCGCGGGGCCCCCTGAACGCGGGGCCCTGTGCAAAAAACATTCTTGCTCAATGGACGGGCCGGCCCTGTGTGACCAGTACCATACATGTTTAGTATGTGCCCTTCATATGTGGCATTGCTGGTCAAAGCCTATGTTCACATGGGCAGAACCTATGCAGGTCTACTCAGTGCCTGCATGTGTTATATCAGAGGGTTTGCATGACAGCTTCAAGTGGCTTCCCCATGAACACCGAGTGTGACAGTCACGAAGGATGGTGTTGGAGTACAAAGAGGCAAGGTATGGTGACGTAAGGTGTCACCATCAACTGTTCCAACCATCCATTCTACTGTCCAACCTGCCATGATTCCATGCCACTCTTGTGGAGGTGGGGGGGGGAGCGCCAATGCTTCTGCAGCATGTGATAGTGCATGTACTGCACTGGTTTTGGAGCATCTATGGCTAGAGATATGACTTTATATGTGAGTACAGGCATGGAACTAGGTTTGATGATCATTGCCAAGAACTGTGTAGGGTGATACTGTATTTATAATGTGACCGCAAGTGAACGTAGACCACTGTGGGCCAGCATGCACTCTCAGCCTGTCTCTGGCCCACTTCCACTGTTTCTCATATTGCATGAGCTGTCCTCAATTTCAAGATAAAGGGTACGTAATGAGGAGCAGAGGATTCTGTGTTGGAGGGTAGGTCAATGGCTGAGTCATCTTAGCACGGATCTGCCATGAGCATGGCCTGGGTGCACACATCTGTTCATGCTGAGAGGCCACTCTCACTCTGACTAAGCTGTGACCATCTTACAGCTATGTTTGCACATGGTGCCATACAGGATCAAGCTGTTTCCTTTATGGCAGTTCATTCAGGCTGCTGTTTGTGCATGCTGTTTGTACAAAGGCAATGTGTTCATTGTGGCTATGTGCACATGCAGTGTGTGGTGACAAGTAGATTGTTTCACAGATGGTATAGTATGTGAGTGGCTGACTCAGGACAGTGCTACCCAACATATGCAGGCTGCTTGGGATTGATCTGGTTGATTGGAATTTCCAGAAAGTGAAACCAGAAGCTGTTCTTGGTCTGTTGGTAACCTGCTGGTAACTGTGGTGTGGGCAGGACCTTTTGCTTGGTGTCAGCACCCCTCTCCTGCTTAGAAACACTCACTGCATTTGGGTTCCTTGTCAACAGCTCCATAACCTTGGAGCAAGACAAAAGGCCCATGTGAAACAGGCCATTCCGCCATGCTGCAATTGTGCAGAATACCATGTGACTAGCATCACACACTGCAAAAGGTACCTGTAGCACACAAGCAGTGAGAAATCTGCTCCCAAACCTGGAGAATATACCTATTGCAGGGCTTGCTCTAAGGACCAGGTGATGTGTGCCCTCCCTCACAATCAAGATGACTGCAGAAACAAGTCATTTGCACATATTGCACCTGTCATGTGGAGGAAGCACACATTGTCCCTGCATAGTGCAGTGCTGATGTGATGATTCACTGCATTTCTCCATATGACCATCAGTTGCATATAAGTGCTCAAATTTTGCAGTGCAACATGAGTAATAGAGGGACTAACTGATACTGGCACCCAGGGCCCCAATTACAGCTTTAGCAGTGACTGGGATCACTGGAGCATTGCCCAGTAACCTGCTTGTCTACTATCATGGTGGGGGACATGTGCATGGCTCTCCGCGGATGGCAGGATGGTCAGCGATGGACCTGTTGGGGTCATGAATGTGGTTTGAGTTAGGTGTATGTGCAGGTGTATAAATTTTGCAGTGTACAGCAGGTGACAAAGGATTGCATGCCCTGCACATGTGCTGCCTCAGGGTTAGTGCTACACTGTGGTACAGCAGACCTCTGCATGGGACTGTTGTTTGGTGTTGGAGGTAGAGTGAAGGGACAGGCATCTTTGATCTCACATGTTGTTTGGCCTTTTGGCAAGGGATGTGTTTCTGCAACTGTGTGTGTTATGCTGCTAGTGTACTGAGTGTGCAGTGCAGTGCATACTGCATGTGCACCACTGTAGGCAGGCCCTAGGTGTTGTATACCACTGTCACAGACTCTGCCAGCCTCGTTGTTTCATATCCTGTGTTTTGCCCATTGCAGGCAGGGACCTACAGTTCCTTTGATTCTAGACAGTGCTATGGAGAAGAAAGGGAAGGTGCACCCTAATGGTTGGGCCACTGGCTCGTAAGCCACAGATCACTTTGACTAGAGGACAGCATTCTTATACTTTGCAATGTATGACAACAACACATTGGGTCTGCAAACATACACATTGCAATCATGCCCATCTGACAGCGTGACTTTTTTTGGCTCTGCTGTAGCTCATTGCAAAGGGTCAGAAATGTTCACCTTGCAGAAGTATGACACATGGGTTATATATGATTGGAATATTTCATCATAACTGTGACTGAAGATCTTTGCCGCCATCACATGCATGCAGTAGATTGTGATAAGGAGAGTGCAGCCCAGACAGTGAAAAGTGAAAAAAGGAAGAATTTTTCCTCTTTGCGGGGGATGGGCACACAGGATCACATAGTCCACAGCAGTAACCTGGAGAGAAACCTAGAGGGCAGACCTAGCTGGAAGTCACGCCCACACTCCAGGTCAGCCACAGACAGGATTGGGAGGTACAGAAGGGCGTAGCCAGGAAGGGAGTTGCCCTGCTCAGTGTTTGAAAGGGAGCAAACAAACATTATAGATAGAGTTGGTTGGAGGCCTGGTTCAAGAGCTGATTCAGGAGTTGGTTGGAGGCCTGGTTCAAGAACTGATTCCGGAGTTGGTTGGAGGGCTGGTTCAAGAGGTGGTTCAGAGTGCGGTTGCAAGCATGGTTGAGAGCTGATTCAGGAGTTGGTTCAAGTGCTGGTTGGAAGCATGGTGAGAAGCATGATTGGAGATACAGTTCCAGTTGCAGTGGCAGTTGTTGTCGGAGTTGCAGTCCAGGCCTAAGTGGGAGTTGCAGCTCAGGTTCCAGTCCTGGTTCCAGAAGGTACAGAGGGAACAGCCCTATAGCCAAAAGGAGCAGCAGAAAAAGGAACCGCTATAAAGACAGCCAGAGAAGGTACAAAGGAAGCCACCATACTCGCGCAGTAGCCACCAAGGATATAGGGCAGGTTCCAGGGGGAGAACCACCTACCCTAGCAAGAGAGTGGGAAAGTGTTACCACCGGTCTCTGCCCTACGCTGAGGCAGAGGAGTCCTGACTGGACAAAGCTCTAACCAGGAGAATATTTGTACAAGAAGCCCAAGGTAGGAGAAGGGAGGCAGCAAGGCCTTCTAAGTATGTTTATTCTTCTGACTCTGATGAAGCTGTTATACCACAGATAACACAGCACAAAAAGAAATGTTTGTACCAGGAAGGTTAAGCAAGAGCAACCCATAGGAGACCTGCCTAGAGCAGGGAAGGCAAGAGAGTGGGAGAGGTTGTTTAACCTTTTAAAAAGTCTAAAGCAGAAAGTTCCTGAGCGTACCTAGCAGAACCCTGCTACAGCTCAGTGGAGAGTATGGACATTGAAGCCAAGGAGGCTGAGGTAAATTCAAATGTCTCAGAGATGGAATGCGATGCCTGCACTAAGGTAAATTAGTGTGAGCCAGAAATACTTGATATTTGACTTCACTGTTGTTTGGTTTTGGACATTTGTTTACTGGAGAAGTATCCACTATTTTCTTTTGTCTGGAGAGTACATGTGTTTGGGAGAAATTGTATCCACTTACCTGCAAGGAAGCTGAATAAATTCCTGTGCGCTTTATAAACCACTCGGCCTCATCATTCCTTACACAACTACAACCCTAGGAAGTAGAAGAGGTGATCACCCGTCCCCTACTAGGCGGCCGTCTGGTAGGGGCGCGAGCGTCACATATGCAGGCACATTTCCACTCCTGGGATGGCCACCTACATGGATCATCACACATCCCTACTTGCTCCATATGGCCAATATGAAAGAAACTATTCCAGTTGTTATATGCACATGTATCAGGAGGATTGTATGGTGGTTAGAAATGCTGAGCTAGCTGTCATACCCAAATAGCTGGTATTGGGACTTCCCCATGGCACAGCTATACTTTTTTTCACACACACTGCAACTGCAATTCTGCGGTCACATCACGTATATCGGGATAGCAAGGCCATACTGCAACTCTCATCTACTGCCATTCATCCTTCAGCCCATCCATCAGCATAGGCCCGTTATGTACAGTTATGTATTCTACTGCTAGCTGCTACACCATGGCCAATACAGGAACAGTTTAATCATTTGGATGACTCACACATCTCCTGTGAATGATCTGCATGTCACCACTCCAACTCGGTCATCCTTTTCATGCCCACATCATGGCAATGCTGGCTCTACCAGGGGAAACTGCTTCCCAATCCTATGCCACACAGGGACATTATAGAAAATTTTGTGGGTTCCCCTCACTGATACAGTACAGCTGCCTCCCACATGCTCATCCCACTTACTGACTAGCATGTAGGATGCATATAGATCTGACAAGTCCATCAGCTCTCATCCTTCATTCCATCCATCACTTAAAATGTGACTTTTCACAGGGGCTCCCTTATCTCGTGTTAAGGTGACTGCTATTTTCAAGCTCTTTAGTAAACATACCCCCTTGATTTCCAAACTGAAAGACAGAAACATTCTAAAAAGGAGTTAGCCGCTGCCATTGTTGGCCAAATGCCACATTCTTTCTTTTTCATGACATTAGTGACTGATCAAATCATAGAAAAGTAATACCAATCCTTCCTGCTTATCTTTTCCCAGTCTTAAGAACTCATAATCTAACAATCTTACCAATACTTTACTATTTTGCTTGTTGTTCCTCAGACTCCCCGCTCTGTGTGTAGCGAGAGCTGTCTACCAGGATACAGGAAAGTTCCTATAAAAGGACAGCCCATATGTTGCTATGACTGCATCCAGTGTCCACCAGGAGAAATTTCAAACAAGACTGGTGAGTAATTGCTAAAATGACCATTTATTGAAATTTTGAGAAATGATAGTTATCATTTAATGTTTTGGGTAAGATGCTGAAGATGCTGTTTTACACAGGACATTAACAATAAAAGAGGCAGGCAAGCAACTAAAGGAAAAAAAATGGTGCAAAAAATCTATCCCAGAACAATATAAAGAATTACTTGACATATATACATTTATACACACACACGGGTATTTTCAAGTTCTAAATCGAAAGGTGTGAAGGCCCATTTTAGTAGGGTTTGCAGATTAGAATTTAACATTTATTTATTTATTTGGCTGAATTTTTACACCACTTTTCAAAGCGGTGTACATAAAACAAAATTAAACATGGTTATCGCTACTGAATATTCCCGTCTATGTCCCCTACGTGCCCCGATGCTATCCGGTTAGCTTCGGGACACGTTGGGGGCATTCTGGGGCAGAGCGGAGGCAGGGAGTCCCGGTAATCGGGTAGCAGTGATATTGGAACGCTACCCAGTTAGCCATCCATGGCTAAAACTAGGTGTGCTTTTGGTCCGCCTAGTTCTAGCCATGGATGGCTAACCAGGTAGCGGTCCAATATCGCCGCTACCCGGCTAGGCTCTGCGGGTGATTCTCCTTGATGTCTAAGCCAGATATTCAGTGTCATCACTGTGGCATTGAATATCCGGATTTAGAGTTCAGCAGGCAGGGCTATGTGCCAACATGGAACATCTCCCACCCAACTGAATATTGGGCTTTTCGTCCTTAACTTATTTCCAGAACTGTCTTGAGTGATTGATGGGGAAAGTCTGTGATGAGAGAGGGAGGGAGTTAGGTGGGTGTCCAAAGTACAAGGTGAACAGGTAGGTTTTGAGGAGTTTGCAGAATGAGAGGAGGTCTTTGGTGTTCTTTATAGGGTCAGGGAGAGAGTTCCATATGGTAAGTGCATATAGTTTCAAAGGCTCTTGGGCATGCTTGTTTGGGTGCTACTAGTTTTTGTTTGAGGGATGGCTAGGAGGTTTGTGGTGGAATGCCTTCTGGGTCTATTCGTCTGGGGTAGATTGATGAGTGTTTGTAGAAATGGGGATGATCGTTGTTGAGTGTCTTGAATATCATTAAGATGATTTTGGATTGAATTCTGCACTGTAAGGGGAGCCAGTGCATTTGGTAAAGTATGGGGATGATATGATCATATCTGAATGTTCGTTGGATGTTCCAGGCTGTTATGTGGAGGGCTGTTTGATGAGGTAGAAGGGTTAGTGAGGTAAGACTGTGGTAGATGGATTTTCAATTGTCAATGTGAAGAATAATCAAGGCTTATAGTGCTGAGCGCAGTCAAATGGATCAAGTAATGGGCGGAGGTGCTGTAGGGATTGGGTCTTATAGTAGACTGTCCTTGCAGTGTTCTTTATCTGTGTCTTCAGGGTAAGGTGGTGATCTATGGTGATTCCCAATATTTTACTTCAGATCAGACTTGAATTTCTGTGTGGTTTAAGGTGTTGGATGAGGGGGCAGTGAATGAGCCATTCTTGGTGATGAATATGGCGCGGTTTTCTTGAGGTTTATGGAAAGATGGTTTGTGGCAAGCCACTGAGAGACGTTGGTGAAACATTGTTGTAGGCCAGTGTAGGATAGTTTGTTTGTATCAAATGGTGCATACAGCATGATATCATTGGCATAGATATGATAGTGGATGTTGTGTGATTGAATGGCTGAGCAGATGGTTGCATGTAGATCTTGAAGAGTAGCACTGAGAGGATGGATCCTTTTGGGACTCCTTGGGTTTGAGGATAGGGAATTGATAACAGAGCACCAATCTTAATTTGTTGGAGTCTGTTTTGTAGATAGGCTTGGAACCACTTTAGTACAGCACCATGGATTCCTATTGTTTGTAGGTGTTTTAAAAGAGTGTTGTGGTTGATGTGGCTGAGATGTCAAGGAATATTAATATAAATCCTTGATGCGTGTCTTCAGTTCCTTTTATTAGCCTGTTCATGAGTGAGATTAAGAAGATTTCTACTCCGTGGTGTGGTCAGAAACCATGTTGCTGCTGGTCAAGTACTATGTGTTTTTCGAGGTATTCCTGTAATTGTCGTTGAAGGTTTTTTTTTTTTTCGATTAATTTGGCAATACATTTGGCTTGCAACAGGTCTTAACAAGTTGGGGTCAGATGGGTCTAGGTGAGGTCTCTTTAGTAGTGGGTGAATTGAGGAGGTTTTTAGGTATGCTGGTAGTTCACTTTGTTTGCAGAGAGATTTGAGTGAGTTTTGCAAGGAATTGGGAGAGCTCAGTCCCTGTGGCTTTGATCCAGCTCATTGGGCAGGGATCTAGTGGGGATGTTGCAGCATTGAGTGATGATATGATGGTTTCTTCTATGTTTTTGGCGGTGAGTGGGTCGAATGTGGTGCATGATTGCGTGGGAGGAGATGTCTGGGTCATTTGGTCAGGTGTAAATTTGACCATTTTCCTGTATATTTGGGCCATTTTGCAAGCCAAGATATATAAATGCTCTTAATTGCAGAGAACTGTATCTTGACTCCAGTTCAGTTTGGAGGGGCAAATAAACATTGGGGGATTAAGTAGAATAACCTTTCTTAATTTCTCCTGTAAAAGGCTGGCTGAAATTAGCACTTTTTAAATGCCTAGTCAGGGTCAGAGTGCAGGTGTAAAATCCAGAGTGGCTAACTTCAGGCTTGCACATGCGTTCCCTATATTACATGGGGAATACATGTGTAGATATTGGTGTCACCCAGGCCAAGCCTCTAACATTTACAAGCCTCGTGCATTTACAAGAGAATGTGCTTTACACATGTATATGGCTGATTTTACGCGTTTAAATTGCAAAGAGGCTTTCTAAAATAACACCTTTAGTAAGCTTATAAGAAATAGTGGTCAAGAAAAATATTATTTTGTTATATTAAAATTTTTATTTTCCAATAGATATGGGAAGCTGTGAGAAATGTCCAGAAGATCAATGGTCCAATGAAAAGAGAGATTCAGTGTATCACAAGAACTATAGACTTCCTTTCCTATGAGGAGCCTTTGGGTGTAACTTTGGCTTCTGTAGCTGTAATCTTCTCCATATTCACCTCTGGAGTGCTGGGAATATTTCTTAAATACAAGAACACACCAATTGTGAAAGCCAATAACCGAGATTTGAGCTACATTCTCCTTCTATCCCTCATATTAATCTTCTCTCTGCTCTTTGATATTCATTGGTCGTCCCCAGCATGTGACCTGTCTTCTCCGACAAGCTGCCTTTGGAATTATTTTTTGCAGTTGCCGTTTCTTCTGTTTTAGCAAAAACCATCACCGTGGTCATTGCCTTTAATGCCACAAGACCTGGCAGCAATTTAAAGAAGTGGATGGGGAATAGAGTTTCCAGTTCTATAGTCCTTCTGTGCTCACTGGGCGAAGTTATGATATGCATTGTTTGGCTGAATCATTCTCCAACCATTTGCAGACATAGACACACAGTCTGAAATGGGAAAGATGATATTACAGTGTAATGAAGGGTCTGTCATTGCATTCTACATTGTAGTTGGCTACATGGGATTTTTAGCTCTTTTGAGCTTCACTGTTGCTTTTCTGGCTAGGAAGTTACCAGATAGCTTCAATGAAGCCCAACTGATCACTTTCAGCATGCTGGTGTTCTGCAGTGTTTGGGTGGCCTTCATCCCAGCCTACCTGAGCACCAAGGGCAAATACATGGTGGCTGTAGAGATCTTTTGCTATCCTGGCTTCTGGTGCTGGATTGCTGGGCTGTATATTTGTTCCCAAGTGCTACATTATTCTATTGAGGCCCGATATCAAACACAAGAGAACATTTAATAGGAAAAAGAAACTAACATCAAGTGGTACCAGGACCTTAACTGCTGAATACTCCAACTGGGTAAAAGATGGGTCATAAATCTAACACTAGTATTACAGATATCATCACTGTACCTTTTATAAAGATGCTGAAATGAGAGGCAATTTATATTAAGGGATATCATCCAGGGTGAGGCTGATGGAAGATAGATAATGGCACCAGTATGGTGAATGAAATACAAAGGGGTATGGTTACTAAAGAGCATTAGGGGCGCACGGGTTAGCAAATGGAAACGGCAGTGGTAAGGGTGTCATCATGCGGTAAAGGTCGGGGCGAGAACTAGGCACTCCAGTAGTAAGAGTGCTATCTCCACTTATTCTGTGCTAACAGCATATTTGGCCTTAAGGTGTCAAGCATTCATCTTAATACCCGAAAATGGCAGTCACGTTAACGCAGCATAAGGGAGTCCCTGTGAAAGTCACAGTGTAGGTGATGTATGGAAGGAAGGTAAGAGCTGATGGACCCATTAGATCCTATGTGTCAGTCGTAAGTGGGATAAGAATGTGGGAGGCAGCTGTAATGTCTCTGTGTGGCATTGGATTGGGAAGACGTATTCCCTGGTGGAGCCAACATTGCACAATGTGGGTATCAAAAGATGACCGAGCAGGAGTGGTGACATGCAGATCATTCACAGGAGAAGTGTAAGTGATACATCCAAATGATTTAACTGTTCCTGCGTGGGCCATGGTGTAGGAGCTGGCAGGAGAATACATGACTGTATATAAAAATGGCACAGGCTGATGGATGGACTGAAGAATTGATAGCAGTAGATAAGAGTCCAGTATGGCCTTGATGTCCAATGTACATTATGTGACGGCACAAATGCAGTTGTAGTGTGTGTGTGTGAAAAAAGTGTAGTTGTGTCATGGGACGTCCCAATACCAGCTGAAACAAATATGCACCATATTCTACACGACCACACCATCATGGGTCAGTAAAAACCTCTACTGTTACATTCAATATGGTGAGGCTATTACCTAATCTAAATCTTTATCAATATCATCATCACATAAGCAGGCAAAAATTAAATAAAAACACATGAACTGGAAGACAAGTTGTCACATTGTCCACCCACACTTAGCTGGAGCGCAAGTTGTAATGTTGACACATTATCCACTTTGACCCCAGGCATTTTTGCAAAAGCTGCCTTGGGGAGCCGGACACACTCCAAAACAAAGCAATACCATGCTGTGGCAGTGTAACACCACCTACACCTGCAGTGACAAACAAACACCAAAAGATCAAGCAAAATATTTTTGTGGTTATTTTTGTGATGCTTGATTTTTTGGTTGTTTGTCACTGCTTGTATTCTCTCCATCAAGGCCTGTATCTCTGCCTGCCTTTCTGACATTGCTGCTTCGATGTATCTCTGCTGCAGAAAATTGAACATGGCCATAAATGAGCTTCGGCATTTCCACCATAACATCTCTGCTCCCTTTCTTCCATTCGCAGTCTCTGTGAACACTTCTCTTATCCTCCCTGTTTCTTCAGCTTGCAACCTTGGGGTCCTCGTTGACTCCTCTCTATCCTTCTCCACACACATCCATCTCATACATAGGACCTGCCATTTCTTTGTCTATAACATCCACATATTCCGCCTATCACTTTTGGAACACCCTACTACGACACCTATCCATCTTTACTTACCTCCCATCTTGAATATTGTAATCTACTCTTGCTGGTCTCCCTCTTATTCATCTCTCTGGTCTGTAATCTGTTAAATACTGTGCTGTGCTACTATTTTTCCCCAGCCTTTTCCTGATCATATTATCCCTCTTCTCAAACTCACCTCATTGGCTCCCTATCCGTTTCTGCATCCACATTAAACTTCTACTGACCTTGATGTGCATTCACTCTGAAGCTTCTCACTCCCTTTCCTCACTTTTCTCTCCATACATCCCTCCGTGGAAACCCAGTTCCTCAAAGTGCATTTTTCTCTGCCTTCTCTTCTATTGCTACAGTAATTCCAGATTTTTCTCCTTTCATATTGCTGCTTTCTATGCCTGTAACAACCTGCCTGAGTCTGTACATCAGGCGCCTTCTCTGGCCCTTCCCAAATCCATGCTTACAACATACCTCTTCACTGCAGCTTTCTGATCATGACTCACCTGACCCCATGGCCTTTCCTTACCATTCCCCCTAGATGTTTCCCATGTCTGCAGCTACTATGTTGTCTGTCTTGACTTGGTGGTCTGTCTTGACTAGAATGTAAGCTCTGATGAGCAGGGACTGTCACTAACATGTGTATGTGCAGCTTTGCATACCTCTTGTAGTGCTATACACATGTTCATTAGAAGTAGTTTCTAGTTTCTAGTCCCACAGGTGCTCCTTGTGGTCTTGGGCAAGCCATTTAACCCTCCATAGCCCATGTTCCCTGGTAAAATAGTTATCTCCAAGTTATAATGCCCTGTTCAATGTAATTTCAGTTTGTTCAATGTAAACCGCAACTGATGCAGAATAGCGCGGTATATAAGAGAATGTAATAAAATAAATAATAAATAAATAAATAAGTAGTAGTAGTAATGGAGTGCAGCTCCAAAACTGGACTGACATGGTGGAGTTGCATGTATGTGGCTGAGATTTGTGCTCTCTGTTCAGTGTGCAACCCATGTAGGTGATGTGTTCTGGGACAGCATATTGGTCACCAATACTCATGAATGCTATAGCTCAGCAGTGGGACATACAGACACCAATTCATATGCGCCCATGGCCAGCATGTCATGCATATCACATGTGTGCATATGTACATAATGGACCGGCCGTGGATTGACAGGCATGTCAAAACACAGATCACTTTGCTACACTCAACAGGTGTTTCAGTGTGCACAATTGTACCCGATGGGTCCTCATGCACTTGTCACCCCAGTGCCTGTATGCCCATCTTACACATGTCAATAAACATGGCTTGTGAACGTGGATGTGGGTTTACAATCACATGGACAGAGCATCATGTATGTGATCCAAAGTGGCATTATGCAGTCATGGACATGTCACAGGCTTTGCTACTGAGGACAGCAGTGACATGATGCTACTTGCAGCCTGCGTGGATCTGTATGTAATGCATATGGACCCTATTCAGTGTCTGGGGTCAGTATGCGTGTCTCACATATATTTGTATTTCACACCAGTGCCCTCCATAGCTTATGTATGCCAATGTGAACACATGTAGCCTTCAACCAGCACACATGGGAGTCAGGTCTCTCATGTGATACCAACATCTGAAGTTATGACTTAAAGAAGGATGTCTGTACATTCTGAACCTATCTCATTCTGGAGCATTGCATTGTAACATAAATAGTGCTCACATATTTCCTCATGAGGGCATCTTCCCCTGCCCACCACAGCAGTGTTTCAGCACTGCCATCCTCAGAGGGACATGGTCACATAATAAAGAGTTGTAGTAATGCAAAACTAAATGATGTTTATTCACCGTGGGTACATGATATTTACAATAAGATGTCTTGTTAAGACACAATGGCACACATGTGGTTGACAGGCAGCTGCTATGCCATGCCAACCTATGGAACCACCTCCCGCTCATTACACATTCATGGAGGACTCCATGGCTTGCTCAGTTTGGTGCGCAAAGATCAATTGCCCCCTATCCACCACGAAGACGTTATCTCTCTGCCTCATCATCCGGATGAGGACTCATTATCGGCAGAGGCCAAACTACCACCAACCCAGCTTCAGCAGATGATGAGCAATCACTGCCAAATACCTTGTCAGCTGCGCCACATTCCTTGACATTGTCTGCTGTGCCTAGACATTTGGCACACACAGACACAGTCCATGGCAGACTCTGGGTCACCTATCCAGATACTCCAGGCATATGGAGTCTGGGTGGCAGTCTCAAAGGTCTCTATTTCAGTGTCTGTGAATGTCAACACAGTCTGTGGATGTTGTGACCCTGAGAGGCTGGGCTGCAGCTGACCATTGTCCATTCTGTCCCCCTGCAGACATGGGTCTATCATGTGTATTTATTTATTTATTTATATTCTCTTATATACCACGCTATTCTGCATCAGTGCGGTTTACATTGAACAAACTGAAAGTACATTGAACAGGGCATTATAACTTGGAGATAACTATTTTTACAGGGGACATGGGCTATGGAGGGTTAAGTGGCTTGCCCAAGGACCACAAGGAGCAGCACCTGTGGGACTAGAAAAAACCAGTGCCTTCCGGCCCAAGGTTTCTGTTTCTCTAGTGGGATTTGCACCCTAGGACCTTCCGGCCTGATAGTAGCCTTGCCCCAACCCAAACAACTAGGCCACGGGGGGGAAGGGGGGGCCTCCACTCATGTGTGTTGTGGTGCAGGGTGTGGCTGGAATCAGCTGCATGGCCTGAATCCTGTGTACTGACCGCGGGGCGGCCCAAATGGGTGTCTCCATGCATCTGCATCCTCTGTCTCCGCCTCCATGACATTGCCTGCTGGCTACCCCAAAGGGTTGCTTGCCACTACCATGGCCTGTGTTTGCTATCCGCAGGTTTCTCCACCTCATAGTCCTTCTCTGCCTGTGCTTCCCCCTCCTCATCTGTTCCCTGGCAAGGTCGGTGCAGTCCTCTCATGCGGCTCTCTGGTTGGGTGCACTCCGTCCCTCCACTGACCATGGACGTCCTTGGAACCCTGTGGAGTGGGAGCAACCTGGAGAGCATTAGCCATATGCTACTCAGTATGTGAACATAGTGATTCTTTGTACGCACTATGAAGGCGAAGACATGGGCACATTTCTACACCATAGCAAAACATAAGAAGTGCTCTGCAGACACACATGTCAGAGATGAGACCGGCTAATCTGAATGATATTGATTTGGTCAGGGCAGGGAACACAGTAGCTGAGTAGCTGCACATGGGGAGGACTCATGGTGGTCCTCTTCAGGTGGGGCATTGGGGGATTTGATGAATAAAGGGGTTTTGTAAGGTTTGGCAGGGATGGTGAAGGTCATGGTATGGTCCAAAAAGGGTGGCAGAGTTCACACCTGACATACCTAATAAGGTAAAAGATGTCTACACCATGTCGCAACTGCAAGGTCAATGGTTGTGAGGGCTGCTGTACGATATGTAGAGGGAGGAGGCACAGATAGAGGGCATGTCAGACTAAAACCTGTGCATTTCTCATGGAGGTGCATGCGGGTTACATTAGGGATATGACAGTAGTGAGTGATGAAGTAAACACATGCCTAGCATCCCATCCTCAAAAAGTGAATAGGCCTGTGTAAGGGCATAGGAAGCCAATGAGGGGCCCCCCTGAGAGGAGGTGGGTGCTATGAGGGTCCATTACGCAGCTGGTGATCAAAGAGAGAATACAGAGGATTATTGTCCAGGACTCAGGTGTAACTCAAAAGACTCACAACCAGTGGGGAGGTAACAAACATGTCCTGGGGAGGTACCTTGGGGCTAAGAGGGTGTTTATGAAGTGTCATGCCAGGGTGGAAGGCAAATTAAATTAATCGTCCACTTTTCAGAGCTTTATGCTACCCAGCTGCTCAATTCAATTCAGCTGCTCCACTAATTCACCTGGCGATTAATCCACATTGACTATAAAACTTCATATAAATGGTAGGCGATCAGGTCTGCCCCAGGAAAACATAGACTAATCACTGGATGCTGCTTAATTGGATGCAGTGACAAAAGTCCGTTTACCACATCAATGACCTTGTATAATAATCGCTCGAGTTATCTCTTTTTTTTCTTTTTTTTACTTTTTTTGCGTTTTTTTCTCTTATTTCGTATTCGTCCATACTTTAATCTGGCTGCCTTTAACTGCAAATAAGCTTCAAGTAAATGAAGATACAAAAGAACAGTCCGATGAAGAAAAAATAATAACTATGAAAATACTTTAGCTTTACACGAATTGCCTCTTTTTACAGGGATTTCTCATAATCCACAAATCAGAGACCTTATTCCGAAAACAAGACTTATGTTCTCCAACTGTTTTCCCCATCACTGCTCTTTCACAAGCAGTGATTCATGCGCGTTCGACAGCTTAAACTTTTCACACCATCCCGACGCATTCACTTGGCGCCGTAGCGTTTCACCTGTCGCGTTTTCGTCAGGGGGTTACGGCTCCCGTCGATCTCAGATCCAACGCGGCGTGCTCTTTTTGAGAGCTGGTCATTGGCTATAAGTGGCTATAAGAGTAGGCTGAGCATTTTAATTGTTTTTCAAGGAGGTGAGGGCTCTTTAAGGGCCAGGTGCAGCTTGGTCCTTGAAGTCCGTCTACTTGTATGAACAAAATTGTATAAGCCAATATAGAGGGTATTAAGGCTTTTATTTCCCTTTTAATGCAAAAGGCATAAGTAAGGCACAGTAATCAAGAAAGTCCTTTCTTTCAGGGTTTCCCCAAACATAAGCAAGAATACAAACTTTTACAAGTTCCAACCACAGTTTATTGGCAGAGATTAACTGAAAGATTCTCTTATTATTCCTCATTAAAGCAACTTTAAGGATGAAAAAACAAAAAACAGCTCGTCATGACATTCAGGCACAAAAATGAGC
>CM066036.1:298037626-298131225 GCA_033557465.1 Ichthyophis bannanicus | reverse complement strand
TATTCTTGGTGCGTTTGAAACCGGGAAGGTGTGGTAATGAGAGGGTATAAAACGCGCAACTACCACGACCTCCCTATTTCCGCCTCTACTACAGGTTTGGGTCCTGCCGGGATCCCCGCACCCTTCCTACGTTGGGCTCGGCTCTCTTGGCGCCGCCGGTTCCTTGCATCGTAGTGAGCTGGCCAGGCCTCGTA
The DNA here is from genome assembly GCA_033557465.1 of Ichthyophis bannanicus. Classification (NCBI taxonomy): domain Eukaryota; kingdom Metazoa; phylum Chordata; class Amphibia; order Gymnophiona; family Ichthyophiidae; genus Ichthyophis; species Ichthyophis bannanicus. The sequence goes on along the minus strand of CM066036.1, from coordinate 298,131,031 downwards.
GGGTGCCGGGACCCGTCTGGAGCCAACACCCTCGAACCCGAGTGAGGGGAGCCCGAGGTCCAACTCATTGCGCTTGCTTGGGAACGTGAGGACCGGATCCGTTGAGTAGAGTTTTGATTTTAGCATGTGTCGAGACAGATAAGAAAGATCAGTACTGCCATTTGAATCTTGCATGAACTTGTAACTTTTAACTTGGAATTTGTATTAGGTAAGAGAGCCTGATCACCTCTCAAATGCGGTTCAATTAACCTTTCCGCCATACGGAATTTGAAGTTTGAATTTGAATTTGGTAAGAGAGCTCTCAATGCGGTCCGAGTAACCCTGCATTCGTATGCGCATGGCGCAAACCACCGTCTTCTTGATTTTGATTTTGATAGCCTAGTCAGAAGAGACCAGTACTGGCCTGTTTTTTGGGAGATGTTGCTAAATGACTCGCATGTTCGGCATTCTAGGTGTCTTTGTTTTGTTTGGTATCTGTTAAACTCCCGAGTTCCCCTTCTAGTATAATGTAAGAATTATATTCAGTTGGGTAATGTATGACAATTTACCGATCTTGCACTCACTGAAAACTCAAGACCATGTCTCACTCAGGCAGAGCTTTTCCTACAGTAAGTGTGAGACTGACAAGGGGCGTGTCTGAGCAGAGATGCCTTTTTAACCCTATGATGACAATGTGTTTCACTTTTCTGCTAGCTGGACGAATTAGAGCTTATTTTAGGACAATTATACCTGTTTTCTTCTTCACTTTGTTTTAATAGTGATGTTCCTTCTGCTATGGTCATGTAATACGAATGTTATCATTTTAAATAAGAATGTGGTAGGGTCAGGATTGTGGGGTCCGATAGTTTTTGGGCTTAAGCCTGGAAAGGGTTAAGTTCTTATTCGAATGCCCTGTACTTGGGCGACCAAGTGAGCACAACTCTTTACTAATGGTTTAAATAGGAACTGATAGAACAATTCAGGCAACTGCTTTGGTTTGAGGGGGTCTTTGAGCTACAGGACAATGAAACATCTTAAGCCAAGCTTGCAACTTAAAAAACTGATTGAAATTTTGTTTCTGCTATATTCTGGTTTTGATTGACTATGCTTGTTGAATAAGAGGGGATCTTATATATGCTAGCTAATACCTTATAAAGTATTAATGTTATAAGGGTGTCTTCTCTGGGAAGTGTTTTAGAAAGTGTTTATATTTATTTATTTTTTTTTCTGCTGGCAATGTCCTCTGTGTGTTGGTGTGTGTGTGTGAACAGATTAATTTGTTTCCCCGCAAGCAGGAAGAATGAGACAGGAAAAATGAGACAGCCGTTCCCGATTGAGCAGTCTCTTGCTTGTTTAAAATAAAGGAAGTATATCTGTTGTTTCAAAAACTAACGGACACATACAAGAGATAGAAAAGAAACGTGTTTTTTCCTTTGAACCCTCAAGGGGGCAATAGAGGTTAATGAACCTTGGGGGACGGTGCAGCCTTCTGGGTTGGAAGTGTACCAATTTGCAACCTGAGAATGAAGGGTTTAAATTCTGAGTGAATAAGAACATTGTGTTAGGATTTTCTCTTTTGAAATCTGTACTAGTGACTAATGCCGACCTTTACAATTCAAGATAAATTCATTTGTTTTTCTGTATTTGAATTTTGGGTGTGCTGTGTCCTGAGGGAAAGGGGTACTATTTGTTTTTTAAAATTCCAAGACGATTATTTCCTGATTTTACACTGTGGCCAACACCTGAATAGAAGACATATTTATTGTAAAAAAAAAAAAAAAACAAAACAAAAAGAGGGTGTATATGCATTTAAGATATCCACCGACAGCCATGGAAAAGTATTCGGTCATGTCTCTTGAATATCTGCTTTCCTGCACCTGTAAGATTTCATATACAAATAAAATAATATTGTCCTTGTGCAGATGCCAGACTACGGCTGGCAGTTAGTTTGCTAAGAACTTTAATTCTAGTCATACTTACCAGATAGCTATAGTTCTCTCTATACGATATTTTGAGAACTGTATCTAAATTGTATGTCTGTGCGCAATTTAAGCTGTATTTTAACGGTAAGAAGTTTTTTTTATAAGTGTCTTTTCAAGTATAATCCGAATTTCCAGTAACGGATTTACTGAAGACTATGGTACTCAAATGTCTCTGTCCCAATTAGGATTCCTATGTGAAAGGGAGTGGTGGTTTCTGCTGTTCACCATATTTTGGCCCCCAGAATCTCTAGATATCCTGTCCCCATCAGTTTCTTCTCTCTGTAAATAGCTCCGTTCAGAGTGGCTTAAGGGGGGGATGGAGCCCAGTCCACCGGATGATTCCACCCCCCGGTATGCGTGAACTAATGTGCCCACAGCATAGAAGTAGAACAAAAAAAAAAAAACAAAAAAAAACCCTTTCCCCGGATAGAGCGTTGCTAGGAGAAACAGTGTGGGCCTATGGAGAGGGTGGGGGGGGGTACTCCTCCCTGCCGATTCCCAAGTAGTTTGCCAGCCAGTCAGCTGACCAGACTTGTCAGGGTGTTGTTTTTTTCCCGTGCCACTGGAATTTACTGAACTGAAAAGCTTTAGGATTTAATTGAATTAATAAACAGTATTATTCAGAATCCAAATAGTGCAGGATAGCCCAGGAGAATTTGCATGTTTGTAAGTCAGTCACAAGAGAGATATAAAACACAGAAATGAAATTGGATGGATTTGCGGGCACTAGGGAATATGTTTTACGTTAAGAGGTTGAACATAAAGTATGTGAATTGTTGAATGTGATATAGAGAGTGGATGTGAAGATGGAGAAGAGAGCGGATCTTCTTGCTGATGCTTTAGTTTGAATGATGTGGAGGAGGTTATCCGAATCGAAGGGACAGAGGAAGTAAAAACTGGGTGCGAGTCATTACGCCCATTGTAGAAAAAGAAGGACCTTAGAGAAGTGAATGCCTGAATCTTGACTCCACCCCAGGAGGTGAGGAGGGAGTACTAGATTTAAGAGTCATATACAGAATAAAACCAAGCACAGTGGTTTCAGCACGAGAGTGAAGCAGCTATAGAGTAAGTGGCAGCCTAAGAGGGCTACAGCATCGGATTAAGACTAGGCCAGACTGGACTCTCCATTTTCCCTGGGTCCCCAGGAGTCAGTCTGAAGAATAGGGAACCAATATATGGACTTTATAGGGGGTACAGGAGCAGAATACTAAAGCCAGTATCCCCTGTGTTTTTCTAAATGCACACACCATTATCATAGCCACTGGGGCTAAGGCCACAAAGCCTTTTTTTTGCAGAACGGCATGAAGTGAACAAGTGGGACAGAAAATAATGCAACCAGTTCCTGCATATGCCTGAGTGGCCCTAATTCCCTATTCCACTTTTTTGGGCCGAATTCTGCTTGCAAAGCTTCAGGCCCAGATATCCTTTGCTGGAGAGAGCAGCAATGGCAATGCTGTGAACACTGTGAACCCAGAGCCTGCTGGATTGATGGTGCTGACTGTTCCCTGAGAAGAGAAGTAGCGGTGTCTATAACACACCTCCAGTTAAGACATAACAAGTTCCTGTCTACCCGCCAACCCTATGCCCCCACCTGGAGTAGTGGCAAAAGATAATGCACCTGGCCGAGCCAAGAACATAGCCCCTGTCATTGTCATCCTCGGAAGCCAGAAGCGGAACCAGTGCATGTGAAGCCAGTATCCTCTTTTTCCCTGACCATGCCATTGCAGGAATCCACTGCCATTTCATGAAACTGCTGAAGGATGGACTGTTCAAAGGAATGGTTTAGCTCACCTTGGAACACTCCCCTTCTTCCTGTTAAGAAGCCTGGTACATTGATTATACCTCCGCCCAGCGGCAGGATCTAAGAAAGAATGCATGATGCCGCTGGAACTATAACACCCAGTGGTACCGGAAATCCTTATTCTCTTGGGACTGGATCCCTGCTGACGCTACACAACATTTCACCATTCTGGACTTAAGAAGATGCCATTTTCCCCTGCTGCATACTCTTGCTTAGCCCAAGACCCCCCTACAGCAGGGCGGGGCCAACTCACCTAGTACAAGATTACCTCAAGATTCAAGAATTCACCTACTCGCTTCAGTGCTACCCCTGAATCAAGCTCTTTTCCAGCGACTATGGGTAACCCAGGAGAAAGGGGTTCTTCTTCTCTTATGTGGACAACTTGCTTATAACCCCCAACTCAGAAAGTGAATGTCTACAAGCCACTCAGTGAACTCTTGCAACACACTTTTTAATGTGCTGGATACCAAGTCCTCAAGAGCTAAGGTGCAATTATGCCAAACAAGGTAACATACCTAAGTTCCCAGTTGTCCAGGACGGAATTCGATGGATCCTGTGACCCTTACCCATAAACGCAAATCAGCTGTATGCAGTATTTCCACTCCTTTCCTCTCCACCCACCCATAGGCAAGTGGAAGCTGTCTTGGGTGCCCACAAAGTATTTTGTAATATTGATCCCCAATTTTGCGCTGCTTTCAAAACCGTTGTATCAATCTATAAAAGGAATGGAAAAATTCCTCCATTGGAATGTGTACTTGACCAGATGCGATGGGGCCTTTTGAATCTTTGGAAAAAACACTCTGATGTTGTCACCAATTCTGTCTGGTCTCCCATATGTCCAGAAAAACCTTTCAGTCTCTAATGTTCAGAAGTCACAAGGAAATGTTCTATGAGTTTTGACTCAATCTCTTGGTACCTTATTTGCAAGCTGTTACAGCTACAGCCTTACCTAGTGAGCAAACCTAACAAGATCACTTTGAGACAGAATCTCTCAAGTTTACTGTACCACTGACACACAAAGGAAACTTAGCTAATTCACACATTGTTGATGTATCAGAGTATTCTGTGGTAAAATCCCCAGATACAATTGAAGGTCAATCAAGCTCTGAATCCTGCTACACTGTTATTAGTTGGTCTTGAACCCCCTGATCATGACTGTTCAGAAACTACTAATGATATTGTTTGTGCCAGAAATGCCGTAGTGACCCCTGATTTGGTATTTGAGTTCCTCAGCCCTGGCCCCAGAACATTGATCACAGAAACCTGAAACTGATAGCCCTCACTATAGCAACTAACAATAGGAAAAGTGCTCTTGCTAAAGTGTGTACCCAGATTCCAAGTAATGGCCCTTACAACCTTTGCATGCACATTGACCCATGGGACCCCCGTACAAATAATCGGTGGATAACCTTTAGGAAGCAAGTCCATTAAGTACTGGCCCCAAGATTATTGACAATATCTGATTGCATACTACTTAACCGCCTTTCAAAACTGTAGGACAAATAGAATAAATGAATAGAACCTTGAAACTCTCAGTTGTCCAAACTTTGCCCAGAGGTTTACCTTAAAGTGGGACCCTAGGTTCTTCCTATAGCCCTTCTTAGGATATACTTAGCCCCTGCTAAGTCTGTAGGAGTTTTCCCCTTTTTGATATTCTTAGAATCTGTAGCCTATTTATAAGGAATAAAAGGATATGTGAAGACAGATAGGAGCTGAAGATTTTCAGACCTGAACTATTGGTTTTTAAGTTCTATTTTTCAGAGTCTTCATTACCTGGGTTACAAAAGCCTCACCCATCAATTTGCCTGAACCCCTTCATCCTTTCAAGCCTGGAGTCTCGGTGTGGATCAAAGAGTGGAGGAGAATACCGTTAGCCCCTGCAGTGGGAAGAGACCCTATGTTTGTCATCCTGTCAACTCCAACTGCAGTAAAAGTCCCGCAGAATTCGAACCTTGGATCCATTATATTCGAGTAACAGCCAGCAACTGCTTTTGAACCTTACCACTTAACTACTTTACAGCTCCCATCCTGAGACTCCATTGCGCCTCCACCCTATGACAACAACACACGGACCCCTAAGACTCATTGGTCCCTCAGAAACTGCACTTTTTCCAAGAACTATCTTGTTATCTTAAGGTAAGCCTCGCATCTGGAGAAAGCGGCAATCATCAGACCATAGACTGTGTTGTGTTAAGAAATTGAGTCTTCTAAGAACCGGTGTTTTAAAAATGCTCTGAAAAGACTATTTTGATCTTCTGAAGAAGTGATACTGCTCTAAGGATGCATAATACATGAGAGCTGAGGAGACTGTACTGATGATATTTTTAAGCACCTGAGAACATCACATCCCAGAGTACAGTGATGCTTTTGGGAATCTACATCCCTACTCCTGCCACAAAGCTGGTAGGTCTACGTACACAGAAGCTTGATGATCTACAATCAACTCTACAATTGTTATCCTATTGTGGATGCCAACATTTCCACACATTTTTCCAGAGACTATGCGCCCATTATGACTTCGTATTATTGCGTTCTTTGGGCAGCCGCCCCTTGTAGTGCTTCGAAATGACTTTTTACTTTAACGACCCTGTGTGCATCCTGTCTAAGTACCACGCGAACTGGGCGGAAGGTTCTTCATGCCTCCCAGAACTCTTGTTTCTTGAACTTGCCAAAGCAGTAGCATCTAGTCGCTCATTTAGGACTGTTGTTGCTCCCTCAAGAACTGAAGCATCATTCCAACCCCTATGATCAGACTGAATGTTAACATAATACTACTAGTGGGGGGGTATTGGCCCCACCCCCATTGTTTACAGTTTGTGGATTGTTTCGCTACGTACCACAATTTGCTATGAAGATCGGACGAGCTGGACTGTCTAAATCAGAGTTTGGCAAATATACAACAGCACAAACAAAGGAATACATCTTTGTGGTCCGTCCAATAAATTGTCTCCTGAAAACCTTCTAATTCTTTTAGTTCCCTTTTTTTTTTCCCACTCTTGCCAAACTATGGACTTTGAGCATCTCTGCTTGTTGCTGCTCTCCCTTGTTTCTTTTCATTTTGCTTACGTATGCATAACTTCAGTTATTAATGACACTGTAGAAGCGTAAAGGCAGCTACAAAGCCTACCCAGCTAGGTGAAACTACTACCCTATACCAAAGAGTGGATATCTTTATTTTCAGTATTATGTGATTTGCTTCCTCCACACCTTCTCCACTTTGCGGGTGAGACTAATCAAATGGGGGAATGTGTTGTAGGCGAAGGCCTATGCTCCATGCTAATTGAACGAATCAAACAAGGCCTACCAACTCGTAACTAGCTTGACCTGTAAATGAAGCCTGTGAAGAGGCCCATATGAATTGCACATCCCCCACTATGTGTCTAATTATAGAATTCGAACTCAGTTTAAAGCAATTGAATTAACTTAGACACGCAGAACTGGAACATGGAAAATCAGAAAAAAATATGTTTAAAAGCCACTGATAAGAAAAATACAGCCTGTAAGGGATTTACTTAAAACTTTGAAAACTGCTGACCAGAAGTGTTACCTAGCCCTGCTTCCCTGCACGTAGTAATTAACTAGGTTAACTAACCCAATGACCTTGGAGGAGAGATGTAACAAGGTTAGAGACACTGACCATTGTACTTGGGACTAGAAGGTGGGTGAGCAGGTGCTGGGCCCAGACCATAGTCCCAATTTGGATAGCCATATCAGTACCGCCGGACCAATAGAAAGGTGTACGAGGGGTTTAACCGGGACCCTGACAAGCGTTTGCCTAGTTCTACTATGTCTATAATGGAAAGAAAGCTTATAAAACTTGTTGTTTTTACTAGAAACCATTGCTTCAGGCCATTTTGAATTTGATTTCTGCTTGAGAACTTGTGCACAAATAATATGATTTGAACCTCTGCCGAACAGACTCCTGTTATTATTGGTTTGTCTGTACTCTGCTGCTACAGTAGCCCCGAGGTTGACCCGAGACCCAACCATGGTTTCACCCTTCGGCTCCATCTCTCGCTGCAACCCCAGGTCCCTCTGGTGAGATCATGTGTGTCTTCTAACACATAAGGAGGCTTGCTCCTCAAATCCCAATCTGGGGTCCCTGTTCCCTTACAGTTTGGCAGCTGAATGGGTTCGCCTCAGCTGCCCTTCATCTCCCCAGAGAGGGTTGCTGGACATCCTAACTTACGGCCCTCTCCATAAGGATTCAACAAGATAGGCATAATGCCTTCTAATGGCACAGGCTCTTGGTGTGGTGTTTTGAAGGAAATGTGGGAACCCATTCTTCCTGGCCCAATACACTCGGTCCTGGCAATAACTTGCACCACTTTCGCAGTCTGGGCTAAAATCTATTCTCCGTTTAGTGTTCACCTGAGTGCGATCTCAGTGAACCACCATCTCATTGAGGGCAAAACCCCTCTTGGGGTAGCCGCCTCATCTCTCATTTCATGCGGGGTTTGCTCCTCTACAAAGCCCCCTGTGGGAATGGGACTTGTGGTACCGAAAGCATTCCTGAAGCAGACAGACGGGGAAAAAGGGCGAGCACTGCACCTTTTAAAAAGGCCAGAGCAAGCCAGGTTTCCATGGACAACCAGGAAGCTTTCAGAGACGGAATGCAGCAGCTCATTCCGATTCATGACATAAGAGGCCGGAAGCAGCCCTAACGAAGAGGTTGCACCTGGGATCTCAGAATGCGGTGCCTGAACAAGGAAGTCGTTTTAAAAATAAAACCAGCTTCCAACAGGCTAGTCTTTCCAGAGCAGCACTGAGAATCAGGACGTACAAGAATGCAGGGAAAAGCCCTTTAACAACACAGTGTCTATGTTCCACTTCAGCAAGGAAGGCAGCAAACTGGAGGGAGTCCTTTGGAACCCAGCCCCAGGCAAGAAGGATTCCTTGGGTAGGGTCCATTACTGGTTACCTCTGAAGCATCAAACCTAAGGGGTCGTTTCTGGGCCTTCTGAATACAGGGGGCCAAAGCCATTTCCCCTGTAAGAGAGTAGATATAGCCTCCGAGGCACAGACAAAGCAAGGTCAGCAGATAAAGAGGTACATCAGGGGTTGTTACTGCCAAGTAAGCCAGATTTTGTGTGGAAGACCTTGTGAAACATTTAAGAGGCAAGTGCTAATAGGTTCCAGGGTAGCACTGCTGTGAACGCACCTAGCAGATACTCTTTTGACAAATGGTTTAAGAAGCTAATAATGTGACAACCATAAGTGAAGAAGCTTACATTGCTAACCCCTTTCCTGAACTAGAAGAAGTCAACGTCAGTGAGAGGGGAGTTCTTCTTAGAACACAGCTGCAAATAGCTATCCCCAGGATTGCAGCCAAGACGTTCTCCTAAACAGAGCCGTGCGAATGCAAGCAAGGAGATGTTTTAATGACGTAGCCGGATATTCCTGACTCAACCTGATTAACTATAATAAAGAGAGACTGTTCCATGTATACTGTAGAAAGGCCTCTCCTAAGATAAACAAGCTTTGGTAAGAAGAATTACCAAGTTTGTTTGGAGGAATTTTGTGCTGCTGTGAAGAAACAGTTTTCCCAACTTTTTAATTTGGATGCTTTTCCATTTGCTCCTGTTTTTCTGTTTTGTTCTGGAAAAAGAATTATATTGTTTGTTTATTTTCCTTAGAACCTCTTGGTGAGGGAAACAAACCCCCACAATAATAATAAATTTATTCTGTTCCAAAAGACCCTTGTGCCACAACACCTTTTTGTGAGAGTGAAACAAAAAACTACATATCCCCAGGCAACCTTGCTGCTTGATAGTATAAAGGACACTCAGAAGCAAAACAGCAGTCCCCCCTACTAATAAAGCCTTTGGCCAGTAGCATGGAGCGTGACAGACCTTAATGTTGTCCTCTCACAACTAAAGAAGACGACTTTTGAGCCCACCATGGCTACTTGCTCCTTGAGAAACTTATCCTGGAAGGTTCCTTCCTGGTGGCGCTCACCTCCATCCTTAGAGGCAGTGAACTCCACGCCCTGATGGCCGAGGCCTCATCACACCAGGTGCTACAAACAGAGGGTTTTCTGCTCAGTACAACCCCTGAAGGTTCCTCCTTAAGGTTGGTTCGGACTTCCATCTCAACCAGGAGGTGGTGTTGTCCACTTTTCTTTCTTCCCGAGGCCCTATGCTGACGCCGTGTTTGGCCATTCTCCATACTCTGGACTACAAGAGGGCTCTGTTCTTCTATTTGCAGCGGACTCAGGGCCACTGCAAAGCTGGACAGCTTTTTGTCTTCTACACTCCAAGCTAGCTGTGACAGACAGTTACCAAGTGCACCTTTTCCATTGTTGGTGGGGACTGCATCACCTTTGCCCAGGCCCAGGCTAGCACTGACTGCCTGCCAGACCATGGCACCCAATGTCCAAGTGATGGCGAACATCGGTCCTGACCTTCTTCTTGTTGTCCCCTGGAGGACATCTACCAGGCCTACAACCTGGTCCTCGCACACTTACTCCCTTCACGATCCCTTACTGCCTGGAGAGGGAAGTCCTTCGGGACAGTGCCTTCGTCCAGGTGGTGCTCCATAATCTGTTCTGGTTTTTAAGCAACTCCTGCCCTCCGATCCTTCTTGTTCAGGCTACCGGAGACGTGGCTCTCCATGGGTTTGGGGTCATCCCGGCTGTCTTCAGATTCGCTTGTGACTGCGTTTTCCTACAGGTTCTTGGTAGCCTGTAGCTAGGGCTTCCCATATGTGAGGACTGACTCCCTCCTGTTTCTGGAGAAAGTGTAGTTACTCACCTGTAACATGTATTCTTCAGGGACAGCAGGACTCAGTCCTCATAACCCTTCTACCTCCCCTTGGAGTTGCTATTCACATTTTTTTGCCATTTTTCTTGGTTAGCGCCACAATATGCACCTGCCTGAGCAAGTTGGGCATCCCTTGGTTGGGAAGGGGCACGCATTCAGGTGCATAGTGGCATTCCTAAAGGTTTTCTTTGAAAGCTGTGGAAATGCTCCATGGCGGGCTGCCAGCAATGCTGATGTCCACCCATATGGTGAGGACTGATTCCTGCTCCCCCTGAAGAACCACCTGTTACAGGTGAGTCACAGTATTTTCAGTATGTCTGTTTGGGTTACCATGGGTGGTTATAGGTAGAATTTGAATGAGATGATAAGAATAGCGATTCCACTCTTCTAACCATATACGGTTGCCATCCGTGTATCTTAGGAATGGTTTATTTGAAGAGATATATAGGTATTGGAATGTGTTTCAGCACAATGTTTCAATTGACTTCAGGAAAGCATAGATTGTGTGTCCGCGCTCTTTGCTAATTTGAGGAACTAGTTTGTCAGGTATGCTAGGTGTTGCTTACCAATAGCTGTTTGTCGCTCTTCTTGAGGTGCTTCTTTTCTTATTCTTAGAGATGTGGCCAGGAGCTTCAGCAGTATAACAGACACACAGATTTGTGGCAAGTTCATTTTCCTAAAGTCTGTTTGTAGCTTTCAAAGTGTCATTCCGATTATCTCCAAACACCAGATCCTCGGATTCTCCTGGGATTTCCAGTAACCAGGAGACAACTATATCGAGTTAAGGGTGGGAGTGAAGGAAGGCAATGTTGATCGGTGCTGGGAGCACTTTGAGGCCAGGGGGTCGGCATGCCTTTCGGCTCTTTTAAATTTAAAGGGTTGCATGGAGCCAATTTTTTGGCTGGGTCTGTGTGTGGGTGATGAGGAGCTTACCTCCTTGCTCCCTCCCTTGCTGGTCTTCTGTTTCGGCAGAGATCCTGTTTTCTGGTGTCGGGCACGCCTTGCAAGTCTTTAAATTTAAAGGGTTGCAGTGGAGCCGATGGTTATCTGGTCACATGGTGGAGAGAAGAGGAGCTTACCTCTTTGCTGCTCTCCAGAAGCTTGCCATATACAATTTCTATTTACACATGTAGGTATTCTACATGGTTAGAAACCAATATTTACATGTGGGAGCGTCTAAAATAATCACACCACAGTTATCCCAAATTCCCCATTTAAACAGAAACCTAGATTTATGGATGTTAGGGCCCTAAACACAGCTATAAGCAAAACGTGTAATTAATACAAGGTTGCACTGAAACCTGAACATAACTACTTTACACTGTAATCACAACTAGAGAGCATACAGCAAATGACAAAACTTTCCATTTGAGCTAGACAAATTAATTGGATATTCTAACGTTTCTATACTCCTTAGCTCAGACTTAACATTCAACCAACTTCATTTTCAAACAACTTCCAATGACAAGATTTTTCCTTTTGACGATAAAGTAGATTCATTAGGATCGATTTGATATTTTAAAGCTGGATTGTATTTCCTAATAGGACTTTTGCTGCTGTCCCAGTAGGAAGTTATGATCCCACAGCCCCCCCGAGGACCAGCAACTTCTCATCAATGACAGCACCATTATTTGGGAATCCAAAATAGAAAAAAGTAAGTGTTAGACACTATCTTTACATTTCCTTCTCTTATTGTCTATCATATTTAAACTAAGAAAACAATTTCCTCCTTATAAACACAATACTGAGGAAAAATTGGTAAAAGTAATATTGGAAATGCAGCTCGTACAAAAAGTAATAAACACCTCTGGGATTCTTTCAGTCTTCCCAAAGATAAACATGACTTGCAATTTCCTGGTTCTGTTAAACAGGTCTTGCAAAGAAAATTTTTCCTTTTCCCTTTGTAAGAAAAGAGAAAAAGATGATTTCCTGAAGTATTTTTAGTGGCGGCACATTCCATTCTGTGACATAGCCGGCCTCTGTTGTGTCCGTCCCAGATAAACTGAGATGCACAGGAGAGTACGGACCCGATTCTGGTATCCCATTCCCACGGACCATGCTAGCTCCTGTGGGATATCAGAATCATGTCTATAGGGTGCCCTAAGTTACAGTTGTCTAGGTCCAATTGAAGACCGATACATGATGTGAGGTCTCCCAGTCGGGCCTTGACTACAGGAAGGCCCTGCCTTGCTTAAATCAGTCAAGCTCCTGAATGGAACCGTGGTGCCATGGTGTCCGATTGCCATGGCATCCCGCGAGCTCATTTCAGAGAGCCCCAGCCCGGGCCGCCAAACACTACTTTCCCGCCTTTCCCAGCAGCCCTAACTCCCAATGTTTTTTAACAGGGGGAGGGGGGGGGGCATTCGTCTAAGGGGCTGGCCTCTAGTAATCCATGTCCATCGGGTCAGGCGGCGAGAAATCGTCCTGTACCCCCTCACCGGTTTTTGATGCCTTTTTTGGGCCTCCCATCCCCTGCCATCTGCTGGCTCCAGACTACCCACATGCCAACAAGCTTCCTCACTCCGTCCTCCCGCACTTCCCCTCTCCCACTCCACTCTAACCCTCCACATAGAAACTCGCTTGTTCATACAGGAAGGCTTAGTTTGGGGATGGCAGGGGAAGGGGACAACTAGAAGGGATGGATGTCCTCAATTGTGAGGTCCAGTCCTTCTATTCTTGGGACGGAAGAGACCACCTAGCCTCTTTTATTTTTTTTTATTGTTTTTCTTACAGTTTGAGGAAAAACAAATGTTGCTGGCATAAATAAAAAACATAGGAAGGCATCAGCAAGTTTAAGACCACATGGACATCGTCGATTTCTGTCTGCCTGCACTGCTCTAATACTTATTACCCTGTCCTTTCTTATTTTATATGTAAAAGGTTTTTTTACCGCTTTTATTCTTTTCCAAAGGCCGTCTACAGTACATTCTAGCTTAAAACGTGGTAAAGAACATTAAACAGGTACATTAATAACTTGGCTTGTTTCTGAGGCAATGGAAGGTTAAGTGACTTGTCCCAAGGGCTATACGAGTGCTAGTGGGCATTAAATCCCTGGTCTCTTGGGTTGCTCATTGCCAGTTGCTTCTAAACCATTAGGCTAATCCTTCCCGTAGTACTTCTCTAGGATTAGAGGCAAAAAATTATATATAGCCGTGCATTTATTTGCCAATTTTTGAGAAACATTAGAAAAAAGCTCCGTACTGTCCTATACCAAATGTGTCATTAACTCCTGAGATGGTAAAACTCTCTGGGCCTCTCTGATTCCTTGGGGCCTGTTTACTAAAGGGCGTAAGGGGAGCAAAGCGCCATCAACAAGCATTATTGGTGCCTGTGAGCAATCAGTGTTTGTACGATAGAAGGGTCAGAAGTACAAGTCCCGCCTGTTGATCAAGAAATGGATGGTCCCGGGGTGTGTAACTTTATCCTATGTTTCCCATAACTGCATCAGCAGATGCAGCCTTCAATCATTTCATCCCACAAAAGCCCACACACTCAGCTACCGCACTGGGCAGCTGCATCACACCCTGGCTGGGGTGCCAGAACACACTAATAGCACAGGCAGATTGAGGAGGTTTTGACAGCGCCCGATCATTGCAAAGCACCCTAATAGCACCAGCAGACTGAGTAGACGTTGACAGCGCCCAAGCCTTGCAAAGCACAGCTAATAGCACCTGCACATCTGAGCAGGCATGGACGATTCTGGAGCATCAAAGCAGGCCAAAGGGTCATGTAGGAAATGTCAATTTGCCCCACTTTTGGACAGTGTAAGTCATGTGTATTGTGTGTCTGTCTGTGCGTGTCTCCAGAATAGTGTGAGCCTCAGCACTAACACCGTGGCATGCAATGTGGTGCCCCAGGCTTTTTTTGGATGTGCATACAACATGTTGCGGGATACAGCTATAAAACAGCAACCTCATATACTTTGTGAAACATCCCGGCAAGCAGAAGTTTAGTTTGGCAGTAAGTACTTGCAGTTTGCCACCTGTGCTTATCATTCTGTAATAGAAACATAGAAAAAGAAACCTGATGGCAGAAAAAAACAACATGAACTATCTAGTCTGCCCTTACCCTTTTTTCCTTTTGAGATCCTTTGTGTTTGTCCCGATGCTTTTTTGGATTCAGATATAGTCCTCATCCCTATACCCCTCTCCCCTGGTATACTATTCCACGCATCTACCACTCTTTCCATAAATAAATATTTCTGCATATCACCGCTGAATCTATCCCCTTTCACCCTCATCCTATGTCCCCCTCAGAGCAACACCTTCTTTCAATCGAAAAAGGCTCTCCTCCTGTGCATTTATGCCTCTGAGGAATTTAAACATCTCAATCATATCAAGCACCTCTATTCGGTCTTTCCTCTAAGGTGTACATATTAAGATCCTGAATTCTTTCCTCATATGCTTTACAATGAAGACCACTAACCATTTTAAAGTAGCCACCCTCTGCAAACCGACTTCCAACCTGTTTATAATCCTTGTGAAGGTGCGGTCTCCAGAATTGCACACAATCCTCCAAATGAGGTCTCACCAACGACGTATACAGAAGGCACTATCACCTCCTTTTTTTTTCCTGCTGGCCATGCCTCTTCCTATGGCACCCAAGCATCCTTTCAGCGTTCGCCATTGCCTTTTCTACTTGTTTATCTACTTTACCATCATCAGACAAATCCGACACGCCCAGATCCCGCTCTTTTTTTGTGTACAAAAGTATTTCACCCCCTACACTGTACCACCTCCCTTGGGTTATTCCAGCCCAAATGCATGACTGAATTCGTTAGCCATTAAATCTCAGTTGCTAAATTCTCTAACCATGCTTCAAGCTTAGCTAGATCCTTCCTCATGTTATTTTACTCCTTCCTTGGTGTTACATTACATAGAAATAAAGAAACATAGAAAAATGACAACAGAAAAAGGCCACATGGCCTCTCTAGTCTGTCCCTTCATATCAACAACTAGAAGCCTCCCCCGTTTTTTCCTTTAGAGATCCTCTGTGTTTGTCCCATGCGTTTTTGAATTCAGATACCGTCCTCATCTCTACCAACTCCCACTGGGAGACTAGCATGGATCCCACCACTCTTTCCGTAAAGAAATATTCCTGTATATCACTAGTGAATCTATCCCCTTTCAACCCTCATGCACCTCATAGCAGAACTTGCTTTTCAATCAAAAAGGCTCTCACCTCCCTGTGCATTTATGACATGGAGGCATGTAAACATCGCAATCATATCACCCTCTATCTGGTCTTTCCTCTACACTGTACATATTAAGATCCTTAAGTCTTTCCTCATATGCTTTATAATGAAGGGACCACTAATCATTTTAGTAGCCACGCTTCTGTACTGTTGCCATCCTGTTTTATATCCTTTTGAAGGTACGGTCTCCAGAATTGCACACTCATTCCAAATGCTGTCACAACACCAAAACTTATACAGAGGCACTATCACCTCCTTTTTTTTTCTGATAGCCATTCCTCGTTCCGTAATGCACCCAATCATCCTTCTAGCTTTTGCTATCACCTTTTCTACCCTGTTTTAATTCTAATTTAAGATCATCAGACACAAACACACTGGAGGTCCCGCTAATTCTTTAGTGGACAAAAGTACTTCAAACACCTATACTATATTGCTCCCTTGGATTGCTGCAGCCCAAATGGGCATGACCTTCAACATTTTTTAACCATTAAAAATCCCAGCTGCCAAATTCCTAGAACCATTCTTCAAGCTTTAGGCTAGATCCCTCCTCATGTTACCTACACCTTCCTGGGTTTCTACTCTATTGCAGATTTTGGTATCATCCGCAAAGAGGCAAAACCTACCCAGCCCCTTTCGCTATATCACTAACAAAGATTTTAAAAAGCATCGGACCAAAGACAGATCCCTGGAGCACACCACTGGTAACTTCCTTCTCCTCAGAGTGAACTCCATTATCATGTACTCTTTGTCGCCTCCCACATCAACCAAATACCCAAGCAGTAACTTTAGGATCCATCCCTAGTGTGCTCAGTTAGTTTTAAAGTCGCCTGTGAGGAAACGGTGTCAAAGACCTTAACGGAACATCTAAATAACAACCACATCTAGGGTTCTCTCTCGGTCCAACTCCCTGGTCATCCATCCAAAGAAACTCAATCAGATTTGTCTGACAAGACCTGCCTCTGGTGAATCCATGCTGCCTCAGATCCTGTAATCCGCTGGACTCCAGAAACCTCAGTATGTTCTCTTTCAGCATCGTTTCCCAATATTTTACCTCACCACCGAAGTTAAACTAACAGGCCTGGAGTTTTGAAACACATCCTGCCTTTTCCGCTTTTGTGTAAAGGCATCACATGAGCCTCTCTCCAGTCCTTTTGCACTGCTCCAGACTCCAACGAGCCATTGAAAAGGTCAGTCAGTGGAGCTGCTAGCACATCCCCAAGTTCCCTCATTGTACTAGGGTGTTTCCCCTCCAGCCCATCGCCATTGTCTACTTTACTTAGCTAGTTTCTTCTCAACGAACACAGTCTTCTGACACTTCTTCAAGATTGCCCCCTCGCTTCTGTTCCTATTTGTAGATGTTTTCTGAGGTCCTGTTCCTGGTTCTTCCATCTGTGCACACAGAACAGAAATATTTGTTAAGCAATTCCTCCGCTTTAAATCCTCATCAGCTTCTACATATTCCTCCCCTTCACCCTTTAATCTGACAATATCACTTTTGCCCTTCCTCTTCTCACTACCATATCTGAAAAATGTCTTATCCCCCCTTTTTATATTGCATTGGCTATGTCCCTTGGCTTTTCCTCCTCCCTTTTGAATCTTTGCCTTTCCTGACTTTGCTAGCTTTCTTAAGTTTTCCCAACTATAGATGCCTGTCTTCCTCTCTCTGTGATCTCTTGTACTTTCATGAAGGCCTTCCTTCCTTTTCTCCTTGCAACCTTTTAAGCTACTTCTTTCAGAAATCATAGCGGTCTCCTTTTCCTTTGTACCTTTATTTGCCATTTTAATTTAAACAAAGAGGTTGGTTGCCCTTACAATATTTGCCTTTTCCGGTTTTCTTCCCCCACTGTTTTTGTACATCCCCCAGGCCCCAGGGCTGTTCCCATCCTGCTAACTACTCCCTGAGGTATTGGCCACGTCTTGGCAAAGTTAGTTGTTTCCTAAAGTTCTACAAGACTCTCGCTTTTGAATGGATTCTATCAGCCCTGGTCCGAATACTGAACTACATCATGTTGGTGAGCACTGGATACAAATTGATCTCCCCCTATAACATCAGAAACACTTTTTCACACCATTTGGTAAGCAACCACTTCCCAAAATGGCACCTTCACTATGCTGGGTCAAAATTGCAGACTCTGGTATCCACGCAAAGAGGCAAAACTTACCTGATAGTCCTTCTGCAATATCCACGTACAAAGATGTCCAAAAGAATCCCAAACCAAGGACAGATCCCTGCAGCACACCACTGGCAACCCCCCCACCCCCTTCTCCTCAGACTGAACTCCCATTACCTGCCCCAAACCAAAAAAAAAAACTCCTTTTTCGTTTTTCGCCTCCCATTTCAACACTGTCTAATCTAATCAGTAACTCCCGTTTTACATCTTGACATGTCCATCTCCACAGCATTCTGTCTATACTTACCTGTTCCCCCCTTTTCCCCACATTACTCGGTTGTTGTGGCTCTCCCACATCATCTGCTTGCTTGACTGGAGTGAGCAGTGTGGTGTGGTGTGTGCCTGTTACAACCCTCACACTGTAAACTCAGCCTCCAGACACTTGAGGACACAACACCATTTGCAACAGATGAGAGGCCCAATTAATGCCAACTGCCACAACAGCTGTATTATCCATGGCAGCAGTGTCAGCACACCTGGTGCAGCGAGAGCTTATAGGGAAATAGGCTCAGAGGGAGTCCTGGCCTCTGTGAATGTCCAATCCATTTACTTATTTGGTGACACTGGCAGGAATCTCTGATGTACCCTGCAATGCATGTTGCTCTTGTCCCCTGTTGCCATTCACTAGTACAAGGGAGGGTACTCTTGGTTTCTATGCAGTGTATTCACATACAGGGAAGTACATATCCAACAAATTTGCACACAAGAAACAACACTTCGACACTGTTACCGGATCATTGTCAAAGCATCCAGCAGTACATTATCTATTACCCCCACTGAGAGTCCAAATGAATCTGTATGCCTGATTGGGAACAATTGGACAACTGACCTATGAATTGGTGCATGCAGAATTCTAGCTGCCGAAAGGGTGGCACCGAATGCCATGTTGGTCTCTGTATCACCCCACCCACCCCGCCGGCCTATATGTGAAGGGCCAGTGGCCTGGAGGTTAATATTGAGTTGGGGGTAGGGAAGCGTGGACCAGTACCATACATTTTTAGTAAGGTGCCCTTCATATGTGGCATTGCTGGTCAAAGCCTATGTTCACCTGGGCCGACAGAACCTATTCAGGTCTACTCAGTGCCTGCATGTTTTATATCCGAGGGTTTGCATGACAGCTTCAGTGGCTCCCCATGGACACCAGAGTGTGACAGTCACAAGGATGGTTGTTGGGGTACAAAGGGTGCAAGATATGATGACGTATTTGTTGCCAACAACTGTTCCACCATCCATTCTAATGTCTCCAACCTGCCATGATTCCATGAACTCCTTGTGGGGGGGTGGGAGCGCCAATTCTTCTGCAACATGGGATCTTGCATTTACTGCACTGGTTTGGAGTATCTATGGCTAGAGATTATGACGTTATATGGTTATTACAAGGCATGAAACTAGGTATCAATGCTCATTGCCAAGAACTGTGTAGGGGGACAACTGTATTTTATATATTTGACAGACGGGATGAGCGCTGTGGGGTGGCCAGCATGCACTTTCAGCCTGTCTCTGGCCTATCTTTCCCACTGTTTCCTCGTATTGCATGGAGCTGTCCTCAATTTTTACGACTCAAGGGTACGTAATGATGAGCATAGGATTCTGTGTTGGAGGGTAGGTCAGTGTCTGAGTCATCTTAGCATGGATCTGCCATGAGATTGGCCCTGGGTGGACACACAATCTGTTTCATGCTGAGAGGGCCACTCTCGCTCTGACTAAGCATTGACCATCTTACAGCTATGTTTGCACATGGTGCCATATAGGATCAATCTGATTTTCCCTTTATGGCAGTTCATTCCCTATACAGGCTGCTGTTTGTCCATGCTGTTTGTACAAAGTGCAATGTGTTCATTGTGGCTATTTGCACATGCAGTGTGTGGTGACAAGTAGGTTGTTCACATATGGTATAGTATGGTGGAGTGGCTGACCTCAGGAAGCAGTGCCAACCAACATAATTGCAGGCTGCTATGGTATTGATCTGGGTTTTTTTTGATTGAAAATTTTCCAGAAAGTGTAACCAGAAGTTGTTCTTGGTCTGTTGGTAAAAACCTGCTGGTAACTAGGGTGGTTGGCAGGACCTTTTTGCTTGGTGTCAGCACCCCTCCCTCCTGCTTATAAACACTCACCTGCCTTTGGGTTCCTTGTCAACATCTCCATAACCTTGGGACAGACATGAGAGGTTACAGAAGATTCTCTGACCAAAACCAGAGCAAGACAAAAGGCCCATGTGAAACATGCCTTTCCCTCCCGCCACTGCTGCAATTGTGCAGAATACCATGGTGACTAGCATCACCCATTTCAAAAAGTACCTGTAGCACACAAGCAGTGAGAAGAGATCTGCTCCTAAACCTCCTCCCTCCTAACCGGAGAATATACCGATTGCAGGGGCTTGCTCTAGTCGTAGGGACCAGGGTAATGTGTTCCCTCGCCTCACAATCCAGCTGACTGCAGAACCAAGTCATTTGCACATAGGCACCTGTCATGTGGAGGAAGCACACATTGGTCCTCTGCATAGTGCAGTGCTGAAGTGTGATGGATCACTGCATTCTCCATATGATCATCAGATTGCATATAAGTGCTTCAATTTTGCAGTGCAAACATGAGTACTAGAGGGGACTAACTGATACTGGCACACCGGTGCCCCCCATATTACAGCTATAGGCATTGAGTGGAAGCATTGTGATAACTGGAGCATTGCCCAGTAACCTGCTTGTCTACTAATCATGGTGTGGGAACATTGTCAATGGCTCTTCTCCGAGGGTGGCAGGATTGTTAGCCGATTGACCTGTTGGGAGTCATGAATGTTTTTGAGTTATGTGTATTGTGCATGTTTAAATAAATTTTTGCAGTGGATCAGCAGGTGACCAAAGATTGCCCATGCCCTGCACATGTGCTGCCCTCCGGGGTTAGTGGTTTAGTGGCTACAACCCAACTGTGGTGCAGCAGACCTCTGCATGGGCCTGTGTTCTGTTGTTTGGTGTTGCAAGTAGAGTGAAGGCGGACGGGCATCTTTTATTTCACATGTGGTTTGGCCTTTTGGCAAGGGATTTGTTCTGCAAGCTGTGTGTTTGTTATGCAGCCAGTGTAACTGAGTGTGCAGTGGCAAGTGCATACTGCATGGGCGCCCACTGTAGGCAGGCCCCCTGGTGTTGTATACCACTGGGGCTCTCAGACTGTGCCACCCTCATTGTTTCATATCCTGTGTTTTTGCCCATTGCAGGGGCAGGGACCTGACCAGTCCCTTGGATTCTAGACAGTGCTATGGAGAAGAAAGCGAAGGTTCAAACCCTAATGGTTGGGCAATGGGCTTTGGTAAGCAACAGATCAAATTTGACTAGAAGGACAGCATTCTTATACTTTTTCGATTATGTATTAACAACAACACCTTGGTCCTGGGGGGGCAAACATACACACTGCAATCATTGCCCATCTGACAGCGTGACTTTTTTGGCTCTGCTGTATCTCATTGCAAAGGGTCAGAAATGTTTCACCCTTGCAGAAGTATGACACATGGGTTCTCTATGATTGGAAACTTTCCTCATAACTACTTGTGACTGAAGATCTTTGCCGCCATCACACATGCATGCAGTATATGCAGGCACATTTTTTCCACACTCCTTGGATGGCCACCTACATGGATCATCACACACATCCCTACTTGCTCCATATGGCCAATATGAAAGAAACTAGTCCAGTTGTTATATGCACATGTATCAGGTCGATTGTATTGGTGGTTAGAAATGCTGAGCTAGCTGTCCTACCCGAATAGCTGGTATTGGGACTGTTCCCCATGGCACAGCTATTACTTTTTTTCCACACACTACTGCAACTGCACTGCAATGGCTGGCGGTCCACATCACGTATAGTCGGGATAGCAATGGCCATACTGCACTCTCATCTACTGCCATTTCATATCCTTCAGCCTCATTCCATCAGCATAATGCCCGTTATGTACAGTTTTATGTATTCTACTACTGCTTAGCTGCTACACCATGGCCAATACAGGAACAGTTTAATCATTTGGAGATGACTCACACATCTCCTGAGACATGATCTTCATTGTCACCACAACCCTGCTTCGGTCATCCTTTTCTCTTCATGCCCACAACATGGCAATTGCTGTCTCCTACCAGGGCGAAACTGCTTCCCCTCCCAATCCTATGCCACACAAGGACATTATAGAAAATTTTGTGATTCGCGTCCCCTCACTGATACAGTACAGCTGCCTCCCACATGCTCATCCCTCCCACTTACTGACTAGCACGTAGGATGCATATAGCTTCTGACAAATCCATCAGCGTTCATTTTCATCCTTCATTCCATCCATCAACTAAAATGTGACTTTCACAGGGTCTTCTCATTTCCTTGGGTTAAGGGGACTGCTATGTGCAAGCGTTTAGTAAACATATCCCCTTGATTTCCAAACTGAAAGACAGAAACAGTCTATAAAAAAGGAGTTAGCCGCTGCCATTGTTGGCCAAATTCCAATTCATAGTCATCATTCTTTTTGTTCATGACCATAGTTGACTGATCACATCATAGAAAAGTGATACCATCAATCCCTTCTCTGCTTATCTTTCCCCAGTCTTAAGAACTCATAATCTCACAATCTTACCAATACTTTAACTATTTTGCTTGTTGTCTCTCAGACCCCACCGCTCTGTGTGTAGAGCGAGAGCTGTCCACCAGGATACAGGAAAGTTTCCTATAAAATGACAGCCCATATGTTGCTAATACTTGCATCCAGTGTCCACCATGAGAAATTTCAAGCAAGAACTGGTGCGTACTTGCTTAAATGACCATTTATTGACATTTTGAGAAATCATAGTTTTATCATTTAAATGTTTGGGGTAAGAATCTGAAGATGCTGTTTTACACAGGACATTAACACTAAAAGAAGCAGTTAAGCAACTAAATGAAACAAAATGGAGCAAAAAATCTAATTCCAAGAACAAATATCAAGAATTACTTGACAATATATAATTATACAAGTTAAATATACACACACAACACAGGGTAAATTTCAAGTTCTAAATCGAAAGGTGTGCAGGCCCATTTTAGGTAGGGTTTGCAGATTAGACATTTAAACATGGATGTCAGGAACGCAATACTGCTAGACATGGATCTTTTTCTGAAACAATCCACAGTTATTTATTTGGCTTAATTTTTCCACCACTTGTCAAAGCGGTGTACATAAAACAAAATAAAACATGGTTTATCGCTATTGAATATTCCCCTCTAGGTCCCCTACGTGCCCCGATGCTATCCGGTTAGCTTCAGGACATGTTTGGGGCATTCTCGGGCAGAGCAGTAGGCAGCGGAGTTCTCCTTGTAATTCGGTTAGCAGTGCTGTGGAACCCTGCTACCCAGTTCGTCATTCATGGCTAAAACTAGGTGAGCTTTTTGGTCCTCCTAGTTCTAGCCATGGATTCCTAACCATGTAGTGGTCCAATAGCGCTGCTACCCGGGCTAGCTTCTGCGGGTATTCTCGGATTCTCCTTGATGTCTAAGCCAGATATTCAATGGCCATCACTTTGGCATTGAATATCCCGGATTTAGAGTTCCGCAGGCAGGGCTAATGTGCCAACATGGCACATTGCCCACCTGCCACCTGAATATTGGGCTTTTCGTCCTTAACCTTATTTTCCGAACTGTCTTTATTTATTGATGGGGAAATCTGTGATGAGAGGAAAACATAGAAACATAGGAATCATGATGACAGAAAAAGACCACAAGGATCCCATCTAGTCTGTCCCTTCCATAACAACTACATCTTTCCAACATTCATAACACTACAAACAGTCCCCCTTTTAACTTCAGAGATCCTCTGTGTTGGTCCCATGCTTTTTTGTGAAATTCAGTTACGGTCCTCATCCTCTACCACCTCCACTGGGAGACTATTCCACGGATTCACTACTCTTTGCTGTCCGTAAAGAAATATTTACCGGCATATCACTCCTGAATCTATCTCCCTTCACCCTCATCCCATGTCCCCTCGTAGAAGAACTTGCTTTCAATCAATTGAAAGAGGCTCTCTCCCTCACTCTCACTGACAGTTAATGCCACGGAGGTATTTAAACAGCTCAAATCATATCACCTCTATCCCGCCCTTTCCTCTAAGGTGGGCTTATTAAGATCCTTAAGTCTGACTCCTGTCTCATATGCTTTATAATGACGCCCATTAATTAATTTTAGTAAACTAAACCCTCTGCACCGACTCCATCCTGTTCAACATCCTTTTGACGGTGTCGTCTCCCAGAATTGGTCACACCATACTCCCCAAATGAGGTCGCACCCAAAGACTTATACAGAGGCCATTATCACATATCACACTCCTTTTTTCTTTCTGCTGCTAGCCATTGATTCATTCCTCTCCGTATGGCACCCAAGCATCCTTCTAGCTGTTTGCCGTCGCCTTTTCCTAACCTTTGTTTTGTTAGCGTACTTTAAGATCATCAGACACAAGCCCCCGCCTAGTTCCCGGGTCCCGCTCTTCTTTAGTGGACTAAAAAGTATATTCACAACCTCCTATAACTGTATTGCTTGCTTCCCGTTGGATTGCTGCAGTGCAGCGGCCCAATGCATGACCTTACTTTTTTTAACATTAAATCCCCAGCTGCCAAATTCTAGACCATTCTTCAAGCTTAGCTAGATCCCTCCTCATGTTTCTCTACACCTTTCCTGGGTGTCCTTACTCTATTGCCAGATTTTGGTATCATTCCACAAAGAGCAAAACCTTACCCAACCCGCCACAGCCCCTTCTGCTATATCACTAACAAAGATGTTAAAAAGAATCGGACCAAGGACAGATGCCTGGGTCACACCTTGCCCCACTGTTAATTCCCTTCTTCCTCTCCTCAAAAGTGAGCTCCATTTACCCCTTTTTGTACTCCTTTGTTTCCGCCTCCCACCCAACCCATTTCTAACTCCACGCAGTAACTTTAGGGGTCCATCCCTAGGTTGCTCAGTTTGTTTATAAAAGTCGCCTGTGAGGAACAGTGTCAATACACCACAATCTAGAGCTCCTTCCCTTGGTCCAACTCTCCCCTTGTCACCAAGTCAAAGAAATCAATCAAGATTTGTCTGACAAAAAGACCTGCCTCTGGTGAATCCATGCTGCCGTCGGATCCTGTAATCCGCCTGACTCCAGAAACCTCACTCTTTTCTCTTCATTTCAGGCAGCGTGTTCCATATTTTTAATGTTTACTCACCACCGAAGTTAAACTAACCGGCCTGTATTTTTCAACCACAATCTTACTTCCGCTTTTGTGTAAAGGCACCACATGAGCCTCTCTCCAGTCCTTTGGCACACTCCACTCCCCGACTCCAACGAGGCATTGAAAAGGAAGGCCAGTCAGTGGAGTTTGCTAGAACGGCCCCACAATTTCCCTCAGTATTCTCGGGTATATCCCATCTGGTCCCATCGCTTTGTAATACTTTAAAGTTTGAGCTAGTGTCTCACGAACAAACAGTCTTCTGAAAATTGTTCAAGATGTCCCCGTGCCTTTGCTTCTGTTTCTTTATTTTGTGGTGTTTTCTTCTGTGTCATGCTCCTGGTCGCGTTCCTCTGTGAACAACACGAACAAAAATATTTGTTAAACAATTCCCGCTTTAATATAATCCTTATCAGCTTTTTACATATTCCCCTCCCCCCCTGCACCCCTTGAGTCTGACAATACCAACTTTGTTGTGGCACTTTGCCCTTCCCTTCTTTCTCTCACTACTATATCTGAAAATGGTCTTATCCCCCTCCCCCCATTTTATTGCATTGGCTATTCCCCTCCTCCTTGTTGAATCTTTGCCTTCTTGACTACTTTGCTAGCTTTCTACTAAGCTTTTTTCCAAATACAGATGCCTGTCTTTCCTCTCTCTGTGATCTCTTGTATTTCATGAAGGCCTCCCTCTTTTTTCCCTCCTCCCGTCTTTTTCTCGTTTTTTTCACTTTTTCCCAGCTACGCCTCCTTCGAAAACCATAGCGGTCTCCTGTTCCGTTTGCCTTTATTTACCCTTTTAACAAAAAGGTTGGTTGCCTTTAAATTACCCCACCTTTCAGGTTTTGCCCACTGTTTTTTTCTACATTCCCCCAGCTTGTCCCCTTCCACTAACGACTCCCTGAAGTATTGGCCCCATCTTCTGACAAAGTTAGTCCTTTTTCCTAAAGTCCTAAGATTCTTCACCTTGGCATGGATTCTAACAGCCCTAGTCCCTAAGACTGACCCACACCATCTGGTGATCACTGGATGCAAAATGATCTCCCACTACAACTATCAGAACAACTTTCACCATTGGTTAGCACCAAGTCCAGTATGGCCCCTTCACGTGTGGGGTCTGTTACCAATTGGCCCTGACTAGTTCTCCCTGTAGAGAATCCAGGATCTCCTTACTTCTAGATGATACTGCAGAGCAGGAATGTGGCAATCAACATCTGGCATATTTGAAATCTCCTAGCAGTAGCAGTTCCGTTTCCCCTTTCCTAGCAATGGCAGCGTATGTCTTCAATTAACTCTCTGTCCACCTCTTCCTCTTGTGAGGGAGGTCTGTATATCACGACCAATGCAAATAGATTTCTCTTTCCCTCTTTTCCTCCTAGTTTACACCCACACGCCTCTCTCCTCCCGAATGTGCTCCTCTCCTCCTCCCTCTCCATCTGCCTCCTCTCGGCCATTTAAGCTCTGTAATTCCAAAGCTTTTAATATAAGTTTTTTACATATAGTGCCACTAGTGCCACTCCTCCTCCCCTTTCCTTCCTACCCCTGTCCTTTCTGAATAAAGTATATCCAGGTATAGTTACAATATCCCACAGTCATGGTTTTCTGTGCACAGGGTTCTCTGTAACTGCCACTAAATCCAAGCCAGCCACATTCCCACCAAAGCTTCCATCTTCAGGGATCTTATTTCCCATGTTACGGGCATTAATACACACTGCTTTCCCCATATGTTACCCCTTGTACCCATGTCCGATAAAGGTATTTAATAATTAATTTAAGGTATCACCTACCTGGGGGCTTTCACCATTAACCGGTTGCTTTCCTTTCTTTCAACACACCATCCCCAACAAATCTAGTTGAAAGCCCTCTTCAGTAGATTAGCAAGTACTCCTACCAAAGATGTTGTTGAACCTTTTCTTTGGACAAATGGATTCCATCTCTGCTCTGCAACCCTTGGGAACATCATCCCATGGTCTAGGAAACCAAAACGCTCTCGAAGAACACATCATCCACGCAGCCATGCATTCCATCTCCAGGATGCGAGCCTCTCTGCCTTGGCCTTTACCCTCAACAGGGAGGATTGAAGAGAACATCAACCGTGCACCTACCTGCCTTCACACCCTCCTGTCCCAGAGCCATGAAGTCACTTTTGATACGTTCCGTTCCGTCCGAGGTATACCTTCAGTATCATTTGTTCCAACATGGATTAGCAACATTGGGTAATAGTCGCAGGGCTTGATGAGTCTCTCTCTCGCCCCGTCAAACGTCTCCGTAACAAACATCTTGGATCTTGGCACCATGCAGACAGCATACCTCTCTTGACAATCAAGTCTGATCGGCAGAATGGAGCGCCTCAGTACCCCTCAGAGGAGAGTCTCCAACCACCACAATTACCCTTCGTTTTCCATTCTGGTCACATGATTTCCTCGCAACTAGTGGGGTACTTTGAACTCGGTGTTTGCTTCCCTTTCCAGGGATGCTTTCACCTCCTCCACTTCCCGGGCTGCATAATGGTTCGTCAATTCAAGGGCTGGAGAAGGTTGGAGTGGTTGATTTTGCAGGCTCTGGGTGACTTTTGTCCAACCATCGAATCGAATTCTGTTGGCAACCCCGCCATCTTCTCCTGTGCTGGGGAGAGCCTTTTTGCTGCAAGAAGCATCTCATCAATGTACTTCTCACTGTCTTGAATTCTCCTCATCCTCGCCACCCCCCATCCTCTCTGAGTTCCTCCACTTGTTTCCTCAGAGCTTCAGCATGCAGGCACCCTGCACATGGAACCCGGTTCCGGTTCCTCAACTGGCATTAGGCCCTCTGTCTGGACCGAGGCAGAAGCTGTAAAGGGGGCACACCGCTTTAAAGCAATTACAATTTTTCTTTCTTTCTTCCCAGCCCTTGTCCCTGTTTTTGTGGAGCTTAGGTATTGTTTGATTTGTGGAGCCCTGGTTAGGAAAGCCTCAAAAGGGCAGGGCACAGGAGCTTTTTATATGCAGGCTTCACAACTACACTCAGGAAACGTAGAGGCCCACTAACCTCTTGAGGGAGGGAGTTAGGTGGGTGTCCAAAGTACAAGGTGAACAGGTAGGTTTTGAGGAGTTAGCAGAATGAGAGGAGGTCTTTGGTGTTCTTTATAGGGTCAGGGAGAGAGTTCCATATGATAAGTGCATATAGTTCAAAGGATCTGGTGCATGCTTGTTGGGTGCTACTAGTTTTTTTGTGAGGGATGGCTAGGAGGTTTGTGGTGGAATGCCTTCTGGGTCTATTGGTCTGGAGTAGATTGATGAGTGTTTGTAGAAATGGGGACGATAGGTTGTTGAGTGTCTTGAATATCATTAAGATGATTTTGTATTGAATTCTGCACTGTAAGGGGAGCCAGTGCATTTGGTAAAGTATGGGGATGTATGATCATATCTTAATGTTCGTTGGATGATCCAGGCTGTTGTGTGGAGGGCTGTTTGATGAAGTAGAAGGGTTGAGTGAGGTAGACCGTGGTAGATGGATTTTCAGTTCTCAATGTGAAGAATAACCAAGGCTTATAGTGCTGAGCGCAAGTCAAATGGATCAAGTAATGGGCGGAGGTGCTGAAGGGATTGGGTCTTATAGTAGACTGTCCTTGCAGTGTTCTTTATCTGTGTCTTTAGGGTAAGGTGGTGATCTAGGGTGATTCCCAAATATTTTACTTCAGATCAGACTTGAATTTCTGTGTGGTTTAAGGTGTTGGATGAGGGGGCAGTGAATGAGCCATTTTTGGTGATGAATATGGCGTGGTTTTCTTGAGGTTTATGGAAAGATGGTTTGTGGCAAGCCACTGAGAGACGTTGGTAAAACATTGTTGTAGGCCAGTGTAGGATAGTTTGTTTGTATCAAATGGTGCATACAACATGCTATCATTGGCATAAATATGATAGTGGATGTTGTGTGATTGGATGGCTGAGCAGATGGTTGCATGTAGATCTTGAAGAGTAGCACTGAGAGGATGGATCCTTGTGAGACTCCTTGGGTTTGAGGATAGGGAATTGATAACAGAGCACCGATCTTAATTTGTTGGAATCTGTTTTGTAGATAGGCTTGGAACCACTTTAGTATAGCACCATGGATTCCTATTGTTTGTAGGTGTTTTAAAAGAGTGTTGTGGTTGATGTGGCTGAGATGTCAAGGAATATTAATATAAATCCTTGATGAGTGTCTTCAGTTCCTTTTATTAGCCTGTTCATGAGTGAGATTAAGAAGATTTCTACTCCATGGTGTGGTCAGAAACCATGTTGCTGCTGGTCAACTACTGTGTGTTTGTCGAGGTATTCCTGTAATTGTCATTGAATGTTGTTTTTTTTTTCGATTAATTTGGCAATGAATGGTAGGCTTGCAACAGGTCTGTACAAGTTGGGGTCAGATGGGTCTAGGTGAGGTCTCTTTAGTAGTGAGTGAATTGAGGAGGTTTTTAGGTATGCTGGTAGTTCACTTTGTTGCAGAGAGACTTGGGTGAGTTTTGCAAGGAATGGGGAGAGCTCAGTCCTTGTGCCTTTGATCCAGCTCACTGGGCAGGGATCTAGTGGGGACGTTGCAGCATTGAGTGATGATATGATGGTTTCTATGTTTTTGCTGGTGAGTGGTCGAGTGCAGTCCATGAGTGAGTGGGAGGAGATGTCTGGGTCATTTGGTCACATGTAAATTTGACCATTTTCCTGTACATTTGGGCCATTTTGCAACCCAAGATATATATCTTGACTCCAGTTCAGTTTGGAGGGGCAAATAAACATTGGGGGATTAAGTAGAATATCCTTCTTAATTTCTCCTGTAAAAGGCTGGCTGAGATTAGCACTTTTTAGA
The DNA here is from genome assembly GCA_033557465.1 of Ichthyophis bannanicus. Taxonomy (NCBI): domain Eukaryota; kingdom Metazoa; phylum Chordata; class Amphibia; order Gymnophiona; family Ichthyophiidae; genus Ichthyophis; species Ichthyophis bannanicus. The sequence goes on along the minus strand of CM066036.1, from coordinate 298,101,123 downwards.
TGCCTAGTCAGGTCAGAGTGCAGGTGTAAATCCAGACGTGGCTAACTTCAGGCTTGCACATGCGTTCCCTATATGACATGGGGAATACCTGTGTAGATATTGGTGTCACCCAGGCCAAGCCTCTAACATTTACAAGCCTCGTGCATTTACAAGAGAATGTGATTTACACATGTATATGGCTGATTTTACGCGTTTAAATTGCAAAGAAGCTTTCTAAAATAACACCTTTAGTAAGCTTATAAGAAAAAGAGGTCAAGAAAATATTATTTTGTTATATTAAAATTTTTATTTTCCAATAGATATGGGAAGCTGTGAGAAATGTCCAGAAGATCAATGGTCCAATGAAAAGAGAGATCAGTGTATCCCAAGAACTATAGACTTCCTTTCCTATGAGGAGCCTTTGGGTGTAACTTTGGCTTCTGTAGCTGTAATCTTCTCCATATTCACCTCTGGAGTGCTGGGAATATTTATTAAATACAAGAACACACCAATTGTGAAAGCCAATAACCGAGATTTGAGCTACATTCTCCTTCTATCCCTCATATTATCTTTTCTCTGCTCTTTGATATTCATTGGTCGTCCATTGCATGTGACCTGTCTTCTCCGACAAGCTGCCTTTGGAATTATTTTTGCAGTTGCCGTTTCTTCTGTTTTAGCAAAAACCATCACCGTGGTCATTGCCTTTAATGCCACAAGACCTGGCAGCAATTTAAAGAAGTGGATGGGGAGTAGAGTTTCCAGTTCTATAGTCCTTCTGTGCTCACTGGGCGAAGTTATGATATGCATTGTTTGGCTGAATCATTCTCCACCATTTGCAGACATAGACACACAGTCTGAAATGGGAAAGATGATATTACAGTGTAATGAAGGGTCTGTCATTGCATTCTACATTGTAGTTGGCTACATGGGGTTTTTAGCTCTTTTGAGCTTCACTGTTGCTTTTCTGGCTAGGAAGTTACCAGATAGCTTCAATGAAGCCCAACTGATCACTTTCAGCATGCTGGTGTTCTGCAGTGTTTGGGTGGGCTTCATTCCAGCATACCTGAGCACCAAGGGCAAATACATGGTGGCTGTAGAGATCTTTGCTATCCTGGCTTCTGGTGCTGGATTGCTGGGCTGTATATTTGTTCCCAAGTGCTACATTATTCTATTGAGGCCCGATATCAACACAAGAGAACATTTAATAGGAAAAAGAAACTAACATCAAGTAGTGCCAGGACCTTAACTGCTGAATACTCCAACTGGGTAAAAGATGGGTCCATTAAATCTAACATAGTAATTACAGATATCATCACTGTACCTTTTATAAAGATGCTGAAAATGAGAGGCAATTTATATTAAGGGATATCATCCAGTGTGAGGCTGATGGAAGATAGATAATGGCACCAGTATGGTGAAATGAAATACAAAGGGGTATGGTTACTAAAGAGCATTAAGAGCGCACGGGTTAGCAAATGGAAACAGCAGTGGTAAGGGTGTCATCATGCGGTAAAGGCCGGGGCGAAAACTAGGCACTGCAGTAGTAAGAGTGCTAGGCTCCACTTATTGTGTGCTAACAGCATATTTGGCCTTAAGGTGTTAAGCATTCATCTTAATACCCGAATATGGCAGTCACCTTAACGCAGCATAAGGGAGTCCCTGTGAAAGTCACAGTGTAGGTGATGTATGGAAGAAAAGGTAAGAGCTGATGGACCCATTAGATCCTATGTGTCAGTCAGTAAGTGGGATGAGCATGTGGGAGGCAGCTGTACTGTATCAGTGAAGGGTGCACACATAATATGCTGTAATGTCTCTGTGTGGCATAGGATTGGGAAGACGTATTCCCTGGTGGAGCCAACATTGCCACAATGTGGGTATCAAAAGGATGACCGAGCAGGAGTGGTGACATGCAGATCATTCACAGGAGAAGTGTAAGTGATACATCCAAATGATTAAACTGTTCCTGCATGGGCCATGGTGTAGGAGCTGGCAGGAGAATACATGACTGTATATACATGGCACAGGCTGATGGATGGACTGAAGAATTGATAGCAGTAGATAAGAGTCCTGTATGGCCTTGATGTCACAATGTACATTATGTGACTGCACAAATGCAGTTGTGGTGTGTGTGTGAAAAAAGTGTAGTTGTGTCATGGGACGTCCCAATACCAGCTGAAACAAATATGCACCATATTCTACACGACCACACCATGATGGGTCAGGAAAAACCTCTACTGTTACATTCAATATGTGAGGCTATTACATAATCTAAATCTTTATCAATATCATCATCACATAAGCAGGCAAAAATTAAATAAAAACACATGAACTGGAAGACAAGTTGTCACATTGTCCACCCCACACTTAGCTGGAGCGCAAGTTGTAATGTTGACACATTGTCCACTTTGACCCCAGGCATTTTGCAAAAGCTGCCTTGCGGAGCAGGACACACTCCAAAACAAAGCAATACCATGCTGTAGCAGTGTAACACCACCTACACCTGCAATGACAAACAAACACCAAAAGATCAAGCAAAATATTTTTGTGGTTATTTTTGTGATGCTTGATTTTTTGGTGTTTGTCACTGCTGGTATTCTCTCCATCAAGGCCTGGATCTCTGCCTGCCTTTCTGACATTGCTGCTTCGATATATCTCCGCTGAGAAAATTGAACATGGCCATAAATGAGCTTCAACAAAAACAGGAAGCAGCAGGTTCAACACCCAACACCTTTATTGTTACAAATTAAGTGGCCTAAACCCACAATAAAGGTGTTGGGTGTTGAACCTGCCGCTTCCTGTTTTTGTTTCTGCTCAATTGAGTGGCTAGCGCTGTTTTCTTTGTTGGTTCCATAAATGAGCTTCTGCATTTCCACCATAACATCTCTGCTCCCTTTCTTCCATTCACAGTCTCTGTGAACAATTCTCTTATCCTCCCTCTTTCTTCAACTTGCAACCTTCGGGTCCTCGTTGACTCCTCTCTATCCTTCTCAACACACATCCATCTCATACCTAGGACCTGCCATTTCTTTGTCTATAACATCCACATATTCCGCCTATCACTTTTGGAACACACTACTACGACACCTATCCATCTTTACTTACCTTCCATCTTGACTATTGTAATCTACTCTTGCTGGTCTCACTCTTATTCATCTCTCTGGTCTGTAATCTGTTAAATGCTGTGCTGTGCTACTATTTTTCCCCAGCCTTGTCCTGATCATATTATCCCTCTTCTCAACTCACCTCATTGGCTCCCTATCCATTTCTGCATCCGCATTAAACTTCTACTGACCTTGATGTGCATTCACTCTGCAGCTTCTCACTCCCTTTCCTCATTTTTCTCTCCATACATCCCTCCTTGGAAACCCAGTTCCTCAGTCAAAGTGCCTATATCTCTGCCTTCTCTTCTATTGCTACATGAATTCCAGATTTTGCTCCTTTCATATTGCTTCTTTCTATGCCTGTAACAACCTGCCTGAGTCTGTACATCAGGCGCCTTCTCTGTTGTTGTTGTTAAGTGCCGTTGAGTCGGAGTCGACTCATGGTGACTCTCTGGATAGCTATCCTAAATTGTGTTCGGTCTTGAGTCAGGCAGCTCATTGTTGACAGACTGGTACCTGTAGCTGCTGTTATTGTATCGATCCATCTCATTGCTGGCCTTCCTCTTTTGCATTGACCTTCTATCTTGCCAAGCATGATATCTTTCTCTAATGATCTCTCTCTTCGCATTATGTGTCCAAAGTATGAAAGTCGAAGCCTTGTCATCTGAGCTTCTAAAGAAAGCTTAGGCTTGATCTCCTCTAGTACCGACTGGTTTGTTCTTCGGGCAGTCCATGGTATATACAGTATTCGCCGCCAGCACCCAGCACCATAATTCAAAGGCATCAATTTTCTTCCTGTCTATCTTTTTCTCTGTCCAGCTTTCACATCCATATGATGTTATTGAAAATACCATGGCTTGAACAAGTCAAATCTTTGTATGGAGAGAGACATCTGTGCTCTTGAGAATCTTATCTAGGTCTTTCATAGCCATTCTGCCAAGAGCAATGCGTCGTCTGATTTCTTGACTTCTTGTTACTTCTTTATTGATAGTTGATCCAAGTAGGTTAAAGTTGTTCACGATTTCAATTTCTTCTCCTTGAACGATGAACCTGTTGATTATGCCAGTTGTCATGATCTTTGTCTTCTTTACATTAAGGTGCAGGCCCATTTTGAGACTATGTTCTTTGATTGTGAGAAGCAAATGTTTCAGATCATCTTCACTTTCAGCCAGTAATGTGGTATCATCAGCATAGCGAAGGTTGTTGATGAGTCTTCCACCAATCTTCACACCTCTGTTGTCTTCATACAATTCTGCTTCTCTGATGATTTGTTCTGCAGATAAATTAAACAGGTAGGGGGAAAGTATGCAGCCTTGTCTTACACCTTTGTTTATTTTTAACCATTCTGTTTCTCCTTGTTCCGGTCGAACTGTTGCTTCTTGATCAATGTACAGATTGTGCAAGAGTACGATCAGGTGTTCTGGTATACCCATGCTTCTTAATGTGGCCCAGAGTTTCTCATGGTTTACACAGTCAAAAGCCTTGCTATAGTCGATAAAGCACAAATAGATATCCTTTTGGTATTCTTTAGTCTTTTCAAGGATCCATCTCACATCTGCAATGATGTCTCTCGTTCCTCGCCCTTTCCTGAACCCTGCTTGCACTTCAGGTAGTTCTTGTTCCAGGTATGGTTGTAGTCTCTTTTGAATAATCTTCAGTAGAATCTTGCTGGCATGTGGGATCAGAGCGATTGTATGATAATTTCCACAGTCAGTTGGATCACCTTTCTTTAGTATTGGTATAAACACAGATCTTTTCCAGTCAGTTGGCCATGATGTTGTCTTCCATATTTCTTGGCAGAGCCTTGTAAGTACGGTAACAGCTGCATCAGATTGCTGTAATACTTCTATGGGAATGCTATCAATGCCTGGTGCTTTGTTCTTTGATAAGTCTTTCAATGCTGCTTCAACTTCTTCTTTCATCACCAAGATTCCCGATCATAAGGTACAGGTTGAAATGGCTGTTGGTCCACTTAATCTTTATCATATAAAAACTCTGTATATTCCTTCCACATTTTCTTGATCTTCTCAGCATCATTCAACATAGAACCTTGAGCATCTTGTAACATTCCAATTCGAGGCTGGAACTTTTTCTTTAACTCTCGTAGCTTTAGGAAAGCCAATCTTGTTCTTCCTCTTATAGTTTCTGCTTCTAATTCATTGCATGCGTCGTTGTAGTACTTTTCCTTGTCCTGTCTTGCTGCACGTTGGAAATCTCTGTTGAGTTCTGTTATTGTCTTTCTTTCTCCTCTGGCTTTAGCTTCTCTGCGTTTCTGGGCAATTTTCAGAGTTTCTTCAGTATCCATTTTGGCCGTTTTTGCTTTTTCACCTTTTTAGAGATTTCTTGCTTTCTTCCAACACAACCTTCTTGATGCCATTCCATAACTCTTCTGGAGCTCTGTCATTTGTATCTAAAGCAGCAAATCAATTTTGCAGGCAGTCTTTAAATTTCAGTGGTATATTCTCAAGGTCATATTTTGCTGTATTCATGAGTGGTTTGCTCTTTTTCAACTTTAGCTTGAGTTTGCATACTAGTAGTTGGTGATCTGTACCACAGTCAGCTCCAGGTTATGTCTTTGTTGATGTTATAGAACTTTTCCATCGTTGACTTCCACAGATGTAGTCAATTTGATTTTTATACAATCCATTGGGTGAAGTCCATGTGTACAGTCGCCGCTTGTGTTGATGGAAGAAGGTGTTTGAGATGAATAGATCGTTTGTCTTGCAGAATTCTATCAGTCTTTCTCCAGCTTCATTTCTGTTGCCAAGTCCATATTTTCCAACTACTTTGCCTTCTTCTTTGTTGCCAACTTTTGCTTTCCAGTCGCCCATGACTATCAGGATATCCTGTTTGCATGTTCTGTCAATTTCAGCTTGTACTTGTTCATAGAACTCTTCAATTTCATTCTCTTCTGCAGCTGTTGTTGGGGCATATACTTCAATTATAGTTGTGTTGATAGGCATTCCTCGTAGACGAATAGAGGTTAAGCGCTCGCTGACTGTATTGTATTTCATTACAGTTCTTGCAAGTTTTTTCTTTATTATAAATGCAACACCATTTCTTCTTTGTCTTTCATTTCCAGCATAGTAGATCATGTGATCATCTGATGCAAAGCGCCCGATGCCAGTCCATTTCAGTTCGCTGACACCCAATAGATCAAGTTGTACACGTTCCATTTCATTCTTGACCACCTCCAACTTCCCTTGGTTCATGCTTCGTACGTTCCATGTTCCAATGCATAAGACATCTTTACAGCTTCTGACTCTCATTTCATGCGCAGCTACATCAGCAGTCAGACGTCCCAAGGGCTTTGATCCAACCACATCATAAATGCTGGCTTTACTCTGAAAAGTCTTCAGCTCTTCCTCAGTAGCTAGTTGAGTGCCTTCCGACCTGGGGGTCTCATCTTCCAGCACTATAGCACAATTTGTTTTGTTGTAACTATCCATTGGGTTTTCATGGCAAGATACAGAAATAGATTGCTGGGCCTTTCTTCTGCGCAGCTTAAGTTTGGTGTTGTTGCCGTTGTCACAGAAATGTGATCCTCCGCCGTCAACACTATCCCATTCTGCTGCTGCCCAGATGGGTGGTTTGTCTTTGTCTGGCACCTCAGCTGAGACCTTTCCATCTTGGGAGACCCTGCCAGTAGTTAAACTACCGATAGTTTAGCTCCCAGCATCACTGATGCACACAAGCCGTCACAGCACGACAAGCTGCAAACCAAGTGAGGGGCGCCTTCTCTGGCCCTTCCCAAATCCATGCTTACAACAAGTGACGCAGGGGCGTTGTAGTCGGAGTAGTACATGATCTGAACTGTAACAACGATCATGGTATGCAGCAGCACGATTGAGAGTATGAGTAAACAAAGAGTGGTTGCGTGTGTGAGCAAAAGCTCCAGAGAGAGATGTGCATGGGTCCTTGTATCATGAAGCCCACGTTCTTGAGCATAAGTAGATGGCGCCTCGACTATTGGTAGGCGGGGTTTAGCGAGCCACAATATACCTGTTTTAGTTAAGTGATAGAGTTACACACACCCACATCCCTTTAAGACTGTGTTTACTAGAATATATCCTTCATCTTCTCTCCCGATCAGCCTTGGTCCTCATTTACCAAGTGGGGTTGAGTTTCATCTTCTCATCAACTTGGTGATGTTTTTCATTTGTTTAGCAGCTTCAGCAGAGGCTCTATCTGGGTGATGATCAAGTGTCCACCGTTTCCGTCTCTTTTATTCTGGCAGGTCACACAACTGGGCCAGATCGAGATGCGGGGTAGTAGCTGAACCGAGACTAAATGCTTCTGTCGGAGGAAGGAATTATTTTGTTTGTATATTTTAGAGTGGAAAGATCTCTGTGCATAAGAAACCATGATCAATCGTAATGTTGGGGTGTGGGAAACCTCACGTCTCATCCGCTGTTAGCTTCGTCTGTAGTCGACAGGAGTGTCTCGCTGGATCAGTCTGTTCCGAATTGTGGATGTAAGCTTGGCGAGAGGGTAGAGGGAGTGTGGTTGGTAAGAGCGGGGAAGGGCACCCAGAGGGGGAGGCCTCAGAGACCCAACAGATGAGCCCAAAAAACAGAGGGCAAAGCACCAGTATCCCACGGGCAAGAGCACATGGGCAGAGAGGACACGCAAAACACAGAAACACGGGGCGACACCACAGGGTGGCAGCCAGGGCCCAAGTGGGCCGCACACCGGGCCCCCCAGCCGGAGGCCCACACACATGGAGACAAGTGGACGTAAGGGGCCCAAGCACAGCAACAGCAGCAGGAGCCAAATGCATATGCTGCAGGGGGACAGGGTCACAGAGGGCAGGCTGGGCTACTGTGAGACCAACCGCATTACGACATGATGAGGACGTAGCAGCTGCGGGCGTAGCGGGATGGAAGGCAATAGTGCGGGCCTATTCAGATGTCATGGGGTCAGGATGCGGGTGTCTCGACAGATATATTTGTAGTGCACACCAGTGCCGCGCCAATCGTAGGTGCATGCCAAATGAACACAGGGACCCGGTCAACACCAGCACACAGGGAGGCAGGCGCTCCTCGGGAGACCAACCGCTGGGTGAAGGATGAACTGAAGAACGAAGAGATCTGGTACATTCTGAACCATGCGCCGTCGCGGTGGAGGCGTGCAGTTGGTAACATAAATTGTGGGGGCTCCTGAGTGGTTCAGCTCAGTGGGTACATCTGGGGGTCTCCCAGATGGGACCCCCACTGCAGTGGTGGTCATGTCACGAGGCTGCCGAAAAAAGCGTGGTACAGGGGCCAGGCCTAAATGCCTAGATGGAAAGTAGTGTGGTGGTGGAGTAAGCGACTCCGAAGGGCAGTGGGGGGGGGTTGGGTTTAGTCGTCCGGGAATGCAAGATTTAGAGGGGGCAAAAGTTCGGGCTGGTGAAGATGCAGAGCTCTTGTGGTGGCGAACAGCAGTTTTGTCGTCGACGAGCGACCTAGATATTGGCATATGTTCAGAGTGGCGCAGAACCGAGATGACACGCTGGGCCGCGCAGACAGCGGCATGGGGAGCCAGGTTGGGCAGGGCCACAGCCCCCAGTGGTGCCGAGCGCTCTGTCGTGTTTCCGCGGGGACCGATTAATTCGCAAATCGGTCGCTGCGTTATGACATTAGCTGTGGTTGGGCGACCGACCGAACCACTGAGAACAGGAGGAGGAAGAGGGCCTGCTCAGCGCAGGGGCCGTGCCACGGGGCAGCGGGTAACTGTGTCCGGCGTGGGCCTAGGTAAGGGGCACAGGCGCGCGCGGAAAACTGCTAGTGCACGGCGTTCAAAACAACCTAACCAAAGCAGTGCTGGGTGCACGGGGTGGCGGTCGCAAAAGGACACGAGATATGAGCGAAGGGGGAGAGGAAGGAGCGAAGTCGGGATAGGGTGGACCGGGCTGAAAACCGGAATGGCAGGCGAAGAAAACGAGACCATGGCCATCTGTGCCGCCGGGCGACACGGGCTCCAGGGGGAGGGGGCAAGGCGAGAACCCGGATCCGTGGCACGCCCCAGTGTGTCTCCCTGCATCTGCTCCTCTGTCTCAGCCTCCATGACATTGCCTGCTGGCTCCAAAGGGTTGCTTGCCACTACCATGGCCTGTGTTCCATCCACAGGTTTCTCCACCTCATAGTCCTTCTCTTCCTCTGTTTCCCCCTCCTCATCTGTTCCCTGGCAAGTTGGTGCAGTCTCTCCATGGCCCTCTGGTGGTGCACTCCGTCCCACCACTGACATGGACGTCCTTGACCCTGTGATTGGGAGCAACCTGGAGAGCATTAGCCATATGCTACCTGAGTATGCACTATGAAGGCGAGGACATGGGCACATTTCTACATCATAGCAAAACATAAGCAGTGCTGCGGAGACACATGTCAGAGATGGGACTGGCTAATCTGAGATATTGATCTGGTCATGGCAGGGTACACAGTAGCTGTGCACATGGGATGACTCATGGTGGTCTCTTCAGGTGGGGCATGAGGGATCTGATGAATAAGGGCTTGTAAGGGTTGACAGGGAGGTGAGGTCATGGTATGGTCCAAAAAGGTGGCAGAGTACACACCTGACATACCTAATCAGGTAGATGTCTACATCATGTGCAACTGCAAGTTCAATGGTGTGTGGGCTGCTGTACGTATGTAGAGGGAGGACACAGATAGAGGCAGTCAGACTGACCTGTGCATTTCTCATGGAGGTGCACGGGGTACATTAGGGGTATGACAGTAGTGAGTGGATGAAGGACACATGCACCTAGTATCCATCCTCAAAAAGTGAATAGGCCTGTGTAAGGGCATAGGTAGCCAATGAGGTGCCTTGAGAGGAGGTGCTATGAGGTCATTACGCAGCTGGTGATCAAAGAGAAATACAGAGGATTGTTGTCAGGACTCAGGTGTAACCAAAAGACTTACACCAGTGGGTAGGTAACAAACATATCCTTGGAAGGTAACCTTGGGGCTAAGAGGTGTTTATGAAGTGTCATCGGGGTGGAAGGGGCATTTGCTGTTGGTGCTATAAGGGAGAGAAAGGCTTGGGGCAACTGACATGTGGATGTACGCATGGTGTGACATTAGTCCAGGACCACTGTTCCCTCTAAGCTGTGCGCGTGTGCATGCGCACACACCTCGTTGAGCGAGCGCACATACTTTATAACAGAGCGCACAAAAATTACGGTTCTGATTCTGATAGAAAACAACACAGACATCTTAAAATTTAGAAGTTGTTGTGTATTTACAGTTTTCACAAGTTCTACAATATTTTCTAGTGCAGTCAATGTGGTGTACATACTGTATTCTGATGTGTAGTCAAATTTTAAAGTATATAACTCAGAGTGTCGTTATGTGGCGCACACAAATTTAACCTTCCTTCAAAAGCTGCACAGCTAATATTTTATGTGCACACAGCCTACAGAAAATTAGAGGGAACATTGTCCAGGACATCCACAAGTTCAGACAATGAGCGGAAAGAGATGGTCCAAGGGTTAAACCAGAGACAGTGAAAGGAGATAGGGGGGATGAGGGTTTGGGTGGAGGGTTTGAAAGGTTGCTCTAGGCAGTGGTCACTCTGAGACAGCAGTGAGACATCCAAGCTGCACTGTTGGCGAGGCAGATAGAGGCCCCATGCTGGGGTTCATGTGCGACAATTGTCATGTGATGTTGAGGATACAAGGACATATGACTACAGCTGCAGTACAGGGGAAGCAGCTAGGTATCATGAAGTAACACACGTGTGGTGCAGGTGCTCACCATGTGCAAATGATTGGAGCTCTTCCCACACCTGCTGAATGTATTCTGGCGACTTGCAGCACACCTTCTGACCTTTCTTCCACAAATCCTTGATTTTTGAGTGAGTTATAGATGGCATAATTGCCAGTATACCCATCATAGACTGACTTGTGAACCCGTATATGTGCCGTGTATGGTACTGTGATTGGAGTCCCAGATGGGGCATAACCATAGTGCAAATACGTTCTCTACCCCTCTCCTGAGTACATACCTTTGTGGCAATCCCCCATCCCCATGGCATCCAACATCAGTCTATTCCCAACTTTATAAGGCCTCTGTGCACCATACTGTTAAATGGCCAGATTCTGGCTTTGGTCACCCACCTCCATTGGTGCACATTCTTATGCATATGCCACAATAGCAACAGACTACTCATTCCAGAGATTACTCCAGAGTCCATCCCTTCAAATCGTTGATGTATGTCTGCTCATAGCACATCTTCACATCCATCTAGAATCATTTGAATGTGTGATTTGCCCACAGGGGTATGCAAATGTCACCATTGCCTCAAACCAATGCTCATCTCCCACTATCTAGACTGTCATGGCCGCCTGGTCAGCTGACCAAGCTGGGACATGGCACAATATGTGTATGGTAGTCTGAATCAGGTGTGTTTGCAGTACACATCATCCACACTGCCAACATCTGCCACATCATCCACACTTAGAGCCCAAATGAGGCACATTGATAAATACCACACTCAGTATCAACTATTCTATGGTCTGCTCATCACGTCATCTTATTATATTTACACAGTTTGCCCACACAGGACCCACCTCAGAGCTCCCCATCAAACACTCTCTGTTTCCTCCCATTTGATCAACAAGCATCTCTCCAAATGACTATCCCATTCCTGTGGAGGAGTGGCCTAGTGGTTGGGGCAAGGTACTTCAGGCCAGAAAGTCAGGGGTTTAAATCCCACTAGAGGACAGCAACCTTGGGCCGGAAGGACTAGGGTTTCTAGTCCCACAGGTTCTCCTTGTGGTCTTGGGCAATGCTCCCTCTAATTTTTTGTAGGCTGTGTGCACATAAAATATCAGCTGTGCAGCTTTTGAAGGAAGGTTAAATTTTTGTGCGCCACATAACGACACTCGGAGTTATATACTTTAAAATTTGACTACACGTCAGAATACAGTATGTACACCACACTGATTGCACTAGAAAATATTGCAGAACTTGTGAAAACTATAAATACACAACAACTTTTAAATTTTAAGATGTCTGTGTTGTTTTCTATCAGAATCAGAACCGTAATTTTTGTGCGCTCTGTTGTAAAGTATGTGCGCTTGCTCGGTGAGGTATGTGCCCGCGCACACGCGCACAGCTTAGAGGGAACAGTGGTCTTGGGCAAGCCACTTAGCCCTCCATAGTCCATGTTCCCTGTAAAATAGTTATCTCCAAGTTATAATGCCCTGCTCAATGTAATTTCAGTTTTTTCAATGTAAATCACACTGATGCAGAATAGCGTGGTATATAAGAGAATATAAATAAATAAATTCCTAGCCACATTTCAAACACAAATGGACCAGGTATGTTACCTATCCACATTGTACTACCCCCATCTCAGCTGCCACTCATGCCCCTCTCTAAGCGCCACTCAGCACAGAGCAACAACATGCTCCATGGTACTGCAGGCCTAGATGCACAGAAACACAATTTGCAGCATATTGACCAACAGTGGTGTAGGTCTTCAACCATTCAAATGAACACCCTCTACATACAATGGCAAATAATCACAACACACCTATCAATGTACATAAGCAACATGCTCTCATGCACAATCAAGAAACCCAGAACACATCTTGCAAGCTTTATAATACTCCAGATAGACCCATCACAAACAAACTGGCTTTTCACCTTAGGCCCACAGGACATGGCATCGTACCTGTTTGCAAAGTACACTTCCAGGCCTCTATGCAGCTCCACCATCCCATTCTTAGATGGAGGCACCTTACAATGCCATCACTGGACTGCCTTCAACATGTTCTCAGAAATGGAACTATGCAAGATGAAGAGCCCTATCAACACCTCAATCACCACACTCCACCTATGTCCAGGCTACTGGCTGAGAATGGGAAAGAACAAATGCTTAACATTTTATGACATTGTCCCTGCCTCCCTCTATCAGGGAGAATTCTACCTCCATCCCTCAAACAAGCATCTATCACAGCACTATTGCAGACACCAAACCTTGCCACATACTCATCAACCTCTTGAGAACCTATATCCTGCACACCACATCAGAGTCCATGGTATCCATCTGAGATCTTTCTTGTCCTACCTCTCCCACTAAACCACCACGATCTGTTAAATCATAGATCCCAACTGCCATCATCTTACCTCATGGAGTGCCCCATGTATTGGACCGCTCTTCCCTACTGGTCAACATTGACATGCTTCCTCTCTGCAACCTTCTGCAATTGGTCAGTGTTAACTACCTGATATACACATGCAGCTTCATGAACGTTGCACTATTCGCCACATCCAATTCTGACTACTGCCCACTATCACATTGTTGCACCTAAGTAACACGCTGGCTTCACCTCCACACCGTATCCGTCAACCTCAATTGAGATGAGCACCCCCATATAGCATAAGACACAACATTCATACATCTGGCTTATAAACTATTACACAGAGCCTCCACTCTCATACTGTTGTTTCAGCAACCACCCAACCACATTACAGCTCCCACAACTTACCATGCCACTGTCCCTCTGTACATAGTTATCAGATATGACATAGGGAAGATGTTGTGAGCTTATATCAGGCTCCTCTCTCAGTTACTTATTTAATGTTCCCAATTTTCTTTGTAAAGTGTTGGCAATTTTATCAATGCTTGTATAATGTGCAATAATTATCCTTCAGATTATTGTAGGCCATTTTGGATCATACACACATGGTTTATTAACATCTCTGAAATTAATACATAGATGTGCTATATACATAGTTAAATATGTGTGGTTGTGGTACTGATCTCCTTGCTCCCATGGACTTACTGTGTATGGGTTGTCAGCGCACCCCCGTGTGGCCAGGCGGTTGCCTAGGGCTACAGGGGAGGTGCCGATTGTCCTTTGTTGAAATTAGCCCGATAGCATGTAGTTGTGTCCCCGAAAGGATTAGAGCCAAGTGTAAAGAACGCAGGAAATATTTCTTTATTTTTAGAAACAAGGATTCCTAACCGGTTCAATTCCTTGACATGAATTGATTGAAGTTGACCAAAACAAAATTCAGGATACTTCTCCAAATAACAGCACACAAGCCTATTATACAGTCCTTGGCTTGATACAGCTTTTAAACTTGCTTTCTGATAAAACTCTATATACAGCAGTATTCTGTTTCCTGGTCTCCAGGAGGCGCTATACCACCCTCTGTTACTTCACAGTAGGTGTAGCAGGACTTCCTGGCCCACCTACTTTCACAAGCAATAGAATTCTTTTCCAATTATAAAACAAACTTTCAGCACAGCTTCTTCCCAAGCAGCTTTAAACAGGACAGCTACTTTTAAAAGCACAGCTTAAAAAGTAATGGGCTTTAAAATGTCCTTGTAAAAGAACTTCTGGCTCATTCCAGATACCAAACTTCCTTCAGCTCTTTTACTTTGCACGAGGTAACACAGATGCATTCAGTAATCAAGACCAGCTGGGATTCTTTCTGCTTTCAAACCCTATTTGGTTCCTTTATACTTCTTTAGCACAGATTGCACAGCTTATTTCCATGTCTGAGACATTGTCTAAATCCACAGTGTCTCCCAAGTCCATATCCTCCACACTAGACTCTTCTTGGTCACTGTTTCACCTGGTATCTTCCTGGAAAGCCTCACTAGCTTGCACAGCCTTTAGGAGCTTCTCCCCGGTACCCTTAACAGTGTGTGAGCTTGTGGGGGAAGGGCAGGAAAAACCCTCTTTGTCTAATAAGCCTTTCAAACGTTGTAAAGGGCTCACCTTATTAGTGCTGCTTTTCCTCCTTACAGATTCCTTACTAGGAGAAGAGTTGAGCCATGAACTCTTGCAGAATATTTCCTCCTCTGAGGACTCCTCCCCTGAGCTTTCCACTGGCCTTATCAGCTCTTTGCTCCTGGTTCTCAATTGCTTCTGTGCAAGGGATTTCCATGGGTTTCTTGTCCTTCCTTCCTGGAACCCTCGTGTCCTCTGTGTCTGTGTCCTCTCTCTCTCATACGGTTCCTCCTTCTCTCCCCTTTCCTCCTTCTTTTGCTTCTCCTTCTTCTCCCCCATATGAGTGCAGCTTCTGTTCCTAAATGTGTGGGGCTGTCCTATCCCCTTTGACTCCACCCCCAAACCACTCCCTTCTCCTCCCTCTATCTCCATGGGAACAGGGCGTGTGCTTAGGTCTGCACTTCTCTGTGAGAAACCTTTACCTTTAGTGTTGGTGTTAACCCTTTCAGTGCCTGCAGTTTTATGGGTAAAAGAAAAAAAGGCAGTTTTCCCTTTATTTTTCTGCCCTCAGCGGCTGCTTCTCCACCACATAACCCCCCCCCCCCCTTAAGATATTCCGCGCTGGCGTTTCTAGCGCACAGTGCGGAATCTTTCCTTGGGTCTGTGGGCCTACAGGATATCCATCTAGCCTATCCTCTCTTGCAGCCAGCCGGGCAAGTGTTTCTCTTTCATGCCATGGCTGCAGCACATTCACATGAAAAACCTGCTGTCTTCCTCTACTAGTTCTCACTAGATATCTGACTGGGCCTACCTGTCTTATGACCTTACAAGGCCCCGTCCCTCCATCTTCAAACCTTGGGGTTGATCTGGGTAGTGTTACCACAACTTTCTCGCCTACCTCTAACCGACGAGGTCGGGCGCGCCAATCATAGTGGTTTCCCCGACGAGCTCGGCTAGTGATTATGTTCTGCTCCTCCCCTTGGGATACATGCCGTAGGCACCCTGAAAGTTCCCCCTTTTCCCTTGGGAGAGGCTTGGTCCTATACTCTTCTTTTTGTGGGTTCAGATTCCTATCCATCTTCTTCCCATAGAGTGCGGATATACCTCCCATCTCAGCCCGTTCCGTGGAACCAAAACCTCTTGATCGCCTTACTGTTGGAGTTAGCTCCATGACCTCCTCTACCAGCAGAAACCCAACCCGCTCGCATATAAGCTGAGCTATCTTGTCCCCTATTTTTACCTTAAAGTCTGCTGCTGCAAAATTTAGCAATAAAACTTTAACTGGTCCCCGGTAATCAGGATCCACGACCCCCGCCCCTACATCTATAGCATTTTCCACTGCTAGGCCCGATTGGGGGGCAATCCGGCCATAACAACCGGGCGGTATCTCTACCTGTATGCCTGTCTCCACCAATGCCCTCCCCTGCCGAGGAATAATGATGTCCTCTGCGCTATACAGGTCAAAACCCGCAGCCTGTTCTGATGCACGTTTTGGAATACTGGCATTTGGGGTTGTGCGACAGCATCTCAGTATGAACTTCTGTTTATTCTCTGGGTCCTGTTTTAGGGCTATTTTCTTATCTGGTTTCCTGCGAAAGCTTTCAAACAAAGGAGCAGGCCCTGCCTCGGTCCTAACACTTGCCCTGTAAGAGGATGTCAACTGCCTTCCTTTGTTTCTATCCCCTAGGGACACCTTTCCCGCTCCTACCAGCTCTGGGGTTTCTGCTTGGGCTATACTGGACATTACACCAGCCTCTGTTCCCAAACCTTTAACTAGGCCTCGCCTAAACTGAGGCCAGTCCCTTCCTAAAACAAGTGCATGTGGGAGCCCGGGGACCACCGCCACCGAAATTTTTCTTTCTAACCCCAGACCCTTTACTCTCACCGTATGCAGAGGGCAAGCAGAGACAGCCCCATGCACACATTTAATTTTTATATTTCCTTCAGAGTCTTTTGCAGTTTCTCCCCCTAGGGCTAGTATTTCTCCCCAAAGTCCTTGTGAGACCATAGACTGGTTAGCCCCGGAGTCTAAGAGGGCTTCCACAGGGATGTTCTCCACCTCAACAGCTAATAGGAATCCCTCCCCAGCGTTCCCGGAGTGGGTGGTCACTAAGGCTGTTCTGGCCCGACAATCCCTCCTCAGGTGTCCTCGCACTCCACAAGAAAAACATTTCCTCGGCTCGTACCCAGCTCTTCCCAAAGGCTTCACCTGTGTGACCTCCCTCAACATTACCCGGCCCTTCTTTTCTGAAACTCCGGGGACTAGCTGGGCCGGACCACCCACCTCCATTTGGCTGACCACTCCCGCTTCTAGGGGGGACTCCGCCAATGAGGTATCATCTTTGGTGCTTCGACCGTCCGGGAGAGTCAGGAAAGACGGTAGCTCACTTGGAACAGCCTCAACCATCTGCTCCAACATAATGTTGTTCACAATGGAGTCACTTTCCTCAAATACCTCTGAAACATCATTAACATTTTTCTCAAATGCCTCTGAAACATCCTTAATGTCCTTGTCCCGAATCAATGGGCTAAAGGACAATTCCCCTGGGGTCAATGGTCCAAATGAAAAAGGTCCTTTACTGTATTGTCCCAGTCCCAACAATGTTCCTGAGGAACTAGACCCAGTCCTTATCTCATCTGTCGCCTTCTTCTGCTCCTTCATCCACGCAGTCATGAGGTCCAGGAGCGGCTGCTGCTGTTCCCTCATCATGGCAGCCATTTTCTCTTGCGCCCTCGCAGCGTTCTCTTGCTGTTGGCGGAAGCAGTCTGCCATCCAGTTGATAAGCTCTGCACGCTCCATCCTGGGATGCTGGAAAGAAACAGAAAAAAGAAAACACACCAAGTGCGGCCCTTATCACAGCACCTCCTCTCCTCCACCTGCAGAACCTCCCCTCTTACAGCAATCCTGGATTAACCCCTTTAAATATGGGTTTACCTGCTGTAAGTGGTGAATCAGGCCTCTCAGCAGCGTCGGTACCAGCTGGGCTCTCCAACTCCGGTCCGCTCCGCTGAGTCTCCGGTCCTGGTTCTCTCTGCAGAATCCTGAGGAAGGCTTTCAGGATGTCACTCCAGCCACCTTGTAGATCCTGATGTTTCCAGTAGCTTCAACTGGTCAGTTTTCTTTAAATTCAATAACTATGCCACCTGTCAGCGCGCCCCCGTGTGGCCAGGTGGTTGCCTAGGGCTACAGGGGAGGTGCCGATTGTCCTTTGTTGAAATTAGCCCGATAGCATGTAGTTGTGTCCCCGAAAGGATTAGAGCCAAGTGTAAAGAACACAGGAAATATTTCTTTATTTTTAGAAACAAGGATTCCTAACCGGTTCAATTCTTTGACATGAATTGATTGAAGTTGACCAAAACAAAATTCAGGATACTTCTCCAAATAACAGCACACAAGCCTATTATACAGTCCTTGGCTTGATACAGCTTTTAAACTTGCTTTCTGATAAAACTCTATATACAGCAGTATTCTGTTTCCTGGTCTCCAGGAGGCACTATACCACCCTCTGTTACTTCACAGTAGGTGTAGCAGGACTTCCTGGCCCACCTAGATACTTTCACAAGCAATAGAATTCTTTTCCAATTATAAAACAAACTTTCAGCACAGCTTCTTCCCAAGCAGCTTTAAACAGGACAGCTACTTTTAAAAGCACAGCTTAAAAAGTAATGGGCTTTAAAATGTCCTTGTAAAAGAACTTCTGGCTCATTCCAGATACCAAACTTCCTTCAGCTCTTTTACTTTGCACGAGGTAACACAGATGCATTCAGTTATCAAGACCAGCTGGGTTTCTTTCTGCTTTCAAACCCTATTTGGTTCCTTTATACTTCTTTAGCACAGATTGCACAGCTTATTTCCATGTCTGAGACATTGTCTAAATCCACAGTGTCTCCCAAGTCCATATCCTCCACACTAGACTCTTCTTGGTCACTGTTTCCCCTGGTATCTTCCTGGAAAGCCTCACTAGCTTGCGCAGCCTTTAGGAGCTTCTCCCCGGTACCCTTAACAGTGTGTGAGCTTGTGGGGGAAGGGCAGGAAAAACCCTCTTTGTCTAATAAGCCTTTCAAACGTTGTAAAGGGCTCACCTTATTAGTGCTGCTTTTCCTCCTTACAGATTCCTTACTAGGAGAAGAGTTGAGCCATGAACTCTTGCAGAATATTTCCTCCTCTGAGGACTCCTCCCCTGAGTTTCCACTGGCCTTGTCAGCTCTTTGCTCCTGGTTCTCAATTGCTTCTGTGCAAGGGATTTCCATGGGTTTCTTGTCCTTCCTTCCTGGAACCCTCGTGTCCTCTGTGTCTGTGTCCTCTCTCTCTCATACGGTTCCTCCTTCTCTCCCCTTTCCTCCTTCTCTTGCTTCTCTTTCTTCTCCCCCGTATGAGTGCAGCTTCTGTTCCTAAATGTGTGGGGCTGTCCTATCCCCTTTGACTCCACCCCCAAACCACTCCCTTCTCCTCCCTCTATCTCCATGGGAACAGGGCGTGTGCTTAGGTCTGCACTTCTCTGTGAGAAACCTTTACCTTTAGTGTTGGTGTTAACCCTTTCAGTGCCTGCAGTTTTATGGGTAAAAGAAAAAAAAGGCAGTTTTCCCTTTATTTTTCTGCCCTCAGCGGCTGCTTCTCTACCACAGGGTACACACACTGTGCATTGTATCACTCTCCCACTCACTGCCAGGACCATTGCAGTTTATGTTGCTTCCTGCAGATGAGACTGGCCAGCAGGTGGAAGTCACCCTCAGTAAATTGTGGCTTTCGGGACGGAACAGGAGTGATGACATGCACATCAGACATAGGAGAGGGGTGAGTGAAGCATCCAAATGGGGAAATTAGTACGTGTGTAGGCCATGTTATATCAGCTTGCAGAGTAAGACATGACTGCACATAACCACCAGAGTCCAATGGATGGGCTGAAGGGAGGATGGCGACAGAGGAGAGTGTGGTATGGACTGGAAGCACAGATGTACTGTAGGTATCATCCTCAACGCATGTGTGCTGTGTGGGAAAAATGTGTGTCAGTGCCACGTGGAAGGCCTGCTACCAGACATGTGGGTCTCACACCTCTCCCTGCCACTCAACCACCATACAATACTCCAGACAAATGTGCATACAACAACTAGATAGGAGACACCCAAATTGGGCAAAAGGGGCATGCACGGACCTGAGGTGATACCTGCAGGTGCCAATCTGATGGACAGAGTGTGCTTGCATGTAATGCAGAGATGTGATAGAGTGAAAGCTATTCAGTCCAGGTCATGATGTCATACTTGACTCATCTTTCACAAAGAGGCTACATTTCTCTGCATTTAGCTGCCTGTTAGCACACCAATGCATATGTGCAGTCACGTCAGGGTACATTGCACTGAAAAAAGGGTAATGACTGATACCAAAAAGGAACTGTAAGAACCTGCACTCAACTGAGGCAATGGAGGGTTAGGTGACCTGCCCAAGGTCACAAGGATACTATAGGCAATCCTTGAAGGGTGCAGCATACATAAAACACCACAGTAAAACATTCCTAATTGATGCATACAGAGTGCTAGTGGGCCTTGAACACTGGATCCCAAGCCAGTGCCTTGATCAATATGCCACAGCACCAAGCAGATGGCAGAAATCTGCAGGGCAAACATATTTGATCCTCTGCAATGGGCTGCAGCAGAGTCAATAAAGCCATGCTCTCACAAGGGCATGATAGTGAATAGTATGTTTGCTGAACCATCTTGTGAGCAGAACACATCACAAATTATAAGGATGTGTGTCTGCCAGTCACAGCAGAGGATGGAGTGTTACAGGCATGAAAATGAACTGAGTAGCACACAGTCACAAAAAGAACATGTGGGATCGGACCCCTGTCCCATGCTGACATTGAACTAACTACTAGGCTACACCTCCACACCTCTCTGCAGAGCAATGGCTAGATTCAAAGAGACTGCTAGTCACTGCCTAAAATGTCTGCTGTGTGTGCTCATATAGGTTATCCCCTCCAGTACCCAGTGCACATGCAGAATAGAATCTGCACCTGATCACCAAATGGAGAATGCACTGATTCATCATCTCAGCTCTGTAAGATGCACTGACAATATGTGCTTCAGCACATAAGAGCTACCGACCATGCTACTGAGCACATTCAGTGGTCACCCTGAGGGAGAGGATGTGTGCCCACTATCTTGTTTGCAGAACTTACACTGCTAGAGATGGTCTCTGCTGGCTGTGCCACAGATCCACATCACTGACAGTGTATTGCAGGTATTGTCTGAAATGTGTCATGCTCATCACCTTGTTTCCTGTACAATTGCACCATGCCATAGGTGCCTGGCACATCTGGGTCCTGTGTGTGGCCCCTGTGTCCTGACCCTGTTGGATAGGGACCCTCCTAAGACAGTGCATGTTAGTCCCCACTGTTGCAACAGCTGCTGCTATGGATGCCAGATTCAGGTAGACTGACTAGGCCTGTGTGGGGCTGCTGCCAGCATCCTGCCAGAAACATAGAGAGCAGGCCAGGTACAGCCTCGGCCCCAACCATCTGGAGATATCAATCCACCCCAACATGCACAGTCAGACTGCATCTCCTGTCCACCACAGAGTTGTCTCAGCCATATACATACCAGTTGTGATCAGTCTGCTAATAAGTACCCAATGCATGGACACCCAGCATGCGGCTCAGTGACGAGGCTCCCAGGAACTGCACCCACATCACTGTAGCTGGATACTATAGAGCACTATGTGGATACATAGCTGGACCATGGTCACAGCTCGATCAGAGTGAGAATACCCTCCTAGTATGAAGTGCTCTGGCCACACAGGCAATACAGATAGCAGACAGGCACTACAACATCACAGCCAGTGACCCAAACTCCAATGCAGGCACCACCTGGCAAAACCACTCTGTATCAAGCCATACCCACAATCTTCTGCTCCTCATCATGCACATTTGCAGACTAACTGTGGTAACAGCTTATGCAATGCAAGGCACAGTGAAGTGCAGAAAGCCACAGAACTCTGGAGAACCACACACACACACACATCACTGCAAAAGTGGGAATGGTTGGCTTTCCTGCTTACCACTTTGGTTTCCATATCAGCTCAAGCATTGTTAACATGTGCTCATTGTTCAGGTGCTACTAGCACACTCTGACATTCACGCTAGTTGTTAACACCTGCTCATTGAACCAGTGCTATCAACCAGTCTTTCCATTCAACTGTGGATAGTGGAACTTGTCTGTGTGGTTCACTGGAGTTTGTACCCTTGCTGGCCAATTCATTGAAAGTTGCACATGAAAGTACTGTGTGTGTTGAGCCACTGTGTTGCCATACAGATGCAACAGACCCTGGGACTGACATGTTCTGCATGAAATAGACCTTGCATATGTTGTGAAATGCATGACACACAGGACAAGGACATGGCTTTGGTCTGCCTCTGGTGGGTACCACTGCACCTGCCACCAACACCCCCACACCATGCTGACATGACCATGTGCTATCAGTGGTGGTGTTGCACAGCTCCAGCCCATCCAACATGTAGGTTTGGCAAGCACCTAGGGTGCAAGATCACAATGGTGGGGCAGAGGCACACATGAATGGCCACGCTGTCCCCCAACCATATGCCTCTGCTGGGATCCCATTCTCTTTTGCCACCGATTTGTCTCCGGGGGGGGGGGGGGGAGATGACAGCCACAGCTGTGGTATGTCCCCAGGCACCTGCATTTTGCAGCTACCTGGAGGGCTACAGCTACTGTTGCTTTTGGCTTCTTCCTTTGAAACCGACTTCAGTGGCAGCAGGGGGGGGGGGGGTGCCATCTGTGATCTTTGCCTCTGGTGCCAAGACACTTAGACAATCCCATGTGGCACATCACCTTTCCGCAGGAGCAGCATGTCTGTGTGCCACCACTGTCACTGTGGGATCATGCCAGATATCAAAGATGGCAATGGGGATGGACAGATACCCCTATGAGGGGAGGCTAAAAATGTTAGGGCTCTTCAATCTGGAGAAGAGATGACTGAGGGGAGATATAATAGAGATTTATAAATTAATAACTGGAGTGGAACGGGTAAACATAGATCGATTGTTTATGCCATCAAGATGTAGTATGACTAGGGGACATGCACTGAAACTACAGTGTGACCCATTGAAGACTAATTAGAGAAAATATTTTTACAGTCAAGGCATCATCAAATTCTGGAATTCATTATTGGAGGATACATTAAAGGCTGTTAGTGAGCAGGGTTTCCTGGGGGAAAGGTCCATAAAACATTATTAAAGGGGACACGGGAAATACATTGCTTGCCCCAATACAGGCATTGTGGAACCTGCATGTCTTTTGGGGAAACTGCTAGGTACTTGTGACCTGGGTTGGCCACTGTTGGACACAGTATACTGGGCTTGATGGAACTTGGTATGACCCAGTATGGCATATCTTATGATCTTATGTGCCACATGGGCAGTTGCCTGGTCCACCATGTACATCAGCAACCCCCAATGCATGATCCATGTGCCACCTCCTTTGCCCCATTTGTATCATCATCATTGTGTCCTTAGTTATGTTTATTTATTAAATTTTCCTGAACACAAAAACAAATCAAAACGAGAAATCTTTTAACAGGAATTATGAAAGATATTCAAGAACAAAGTAATATTCACATCAATAGAATCACATCAAGAGAGAGAAAAACCGACACATCACCCCGAAGGGAAAGAAGCAAATACCAGGCAAAAAGGAGTTTAAAGAATAAACTCCAAATTAGGGAGCTCAAAAAAAAGCTGACCCACCTAAACTTCTCATCCCTTTACAACATTCTCCTTATCAGAAAGAAACTGACGCAGCTGAATCATGTCAGTATACACATAATCCCGACCCTCAAAAGTTACTAAACATTGACAGGGAAACTTCAAAAAAAAAAAGGAAGCCCCCAGAGCTATAGCCCTGGCTCTTAGCTCGAGAAACTGTTTTCGTCGAGCCTGAGTCACCCTGCCAACATCTGGAAAGACCTGAAGCTTATATCCACAAAATAAAACATCTTTACATATAAAATAGGCACATATAACTCGCAATTTAAGAGATTCAGACCCGAACGTCACAACCAAAGTACAACGTTTTGGGATGACGTCCAGCGAGTCTTGCAAAAAATCTGTTAAATTAAGGGCAACCGAATTATCCAAAGGAGAAGGCATAGCCTTAATAGCAGGCAAAAAAAGAATAAACTTGTACAATATCCACAGATTATTTTAAATGTAAAATCTCAGAAAAATACTTTTTCAATAATATTTCAGGAGAAAGCAAATTGGTTGAGGGAAAATTTAAAAAGTGCAGGTTCCTAGCCTGTTGTTGATTCTCAAGCTGTTCCAAATGATAGGAAACTGAAGAAATATCCTTAATAAAAGCAACATTAGAATCCCTATGCGTTTGGAGCTGAGAATCTACCCGGGCCATAGAACCGGCAACAGCAATCAATTGATTATCAATAGCCTTAACTTTAGTCACAACACCATGTGAAAAGTTACACAAAGAAGTAACAGTAGTAGTCAAATGAATATCAATCTTTTGAAGCACTGACCAAATATCCAAAAGAGTCACTTCCCGATTAGGAGGCACAGACAAATCTTCAGATATTGCAGGATCCACAGGGGATAGTGCCGGGGGTATAACTTGTGGGGATGATTCCAAAAACGTAGAAGAATGTAGAAGTTGGGGGAAAGGAGGTGGTGTCTGGATGTCCGGACTCAAAGAGGCCCCATCCGGAGACTGACTCGCAGGTAGAAGGGAAGTTATGTGTTTATCCATGCGGCCGGTCACCTTACCTCCATCTCCTGATGTTACCTTGGCTGCTGACTTTGCCTTCCGTTTCCTCATTAGTAAGCACACAAACAACTAGTGTTCCTGAGAACCACCTCAGGAGCACCTAAGGAGCACACAAGGAGCGTGTCTTACCCCTTGTGACACACCCCTTAGGACGCGACCCTGCAGGCCGCGAACACGCGGCCGTGTGTAACTCCCGCTGGGCTTTGTAGGTCTTGGGGGGTCCTCGATGCAAAAGGCGCCTACCCACTGTCTGCAGCTGTCCCAGCAGGCATCCAAGTCTGACCAACTACGCTGCTCCGCGGCAAAGGAAGACCGCAGCAGCTCCCAAGTGACAAAGCAGTTCTCTCTCCCCATTGTGTCCTTTTACACTTTGTCACTATGCTGTTGCTGCTAATAGAACACTATTATCACTGTCTGGGGCTCCCCTATGTGTGGATCACATTGCAGATGGAAAAATAGGCTTTCTCCCCTCCAAATATACCCTTTCCATGAGGTTTTACTTGGCATTAGGGTTCCCAGCATTAAAGGGTTTTTAAACACATTGCACAACCAGCTTTAAGGGAGCACACATTGTGGACACCCACTCTCTGCCCATTAATGCCCACTCTCCGCCTACTATGCCCTTAATGGTGCTGGAGCCTTTAACACTTGGTAATGCAGCTTTTTAGCAGCATTAAGGGTGCAAGTGTGCCGATAATGTGCATTAATGGCACAGATGCTCCCTTACTACCATTTAGTAAACATACCCATAAGAAAAATTATGAAGGTGTTTAAAGGAAATGCAGATACAAGTGAAAACTGAATTGCATGTCAAAGTCAAAACAAGTTTATTTGACTAAAGAGAAAAAGGAAAAGGAAAAAGAAAATTAAAAAGAAAGGTATACAATGGATTCATCTGTGGGTGCAGATTATCAAGTACATTTATGTGACGACGCTTGATATAAAGATTTGATAGTTTGTTTTCAATTTGTGATTTCAGATTATTTTTATTTCTTATTGTGCAAGAAGCATAGTAATACAGGTAATATTAAAGAAAAATCTTTAGGGATTTAGCTTTTACAAGTAACAAATACTGAGTGATACAATTTCATTCTAACAAGTTAAGTAATTAAACCAAGGTGGTAAATTTGAAGATTAAATGAAAATCTTGATACACATCACATCCATAAAAGAGCCTATTGAATTTTAAATTCTCATGATGTATGTTCCAGTTTGTTATTATGAAATTTCCCATGTAGAATTGACGTTATTAAGGAAGTGTGCAACAATGTCCTGTTACAACTGGAATTGGTAAAACAAATTCCAAGACAGATTTACTGAATTAGTATCACTGATTGAGATAGATTCAAGATGTAGATACATTTCCTGTGCGAGAAATTAATTGAATCTTTATTAAGCGGTTTTGTGCAGAATAAAGTGGCAACAAAGAGAAATGGTAAACAAACAATGACAATTGAACTTCTAATTGGTTTAAATTCAATGTTTTTGAAAATTTCTTGAGCACAATTCTGTTGATGTAATGACCTATCTATATTTGCTCCTTTGTGTCCTGACTTCCTTTCTGATTTGTAACACATAGATAAACAAAAGTGATGCTGAAGCTTTTGTACCATGTAGCAGTTTTCTCTTAATATATGAGGTACTCTAGCCTAGCAAGGATGAGGGGCTTTATAAGATCTGCGCAAGTTTGCAGGGCTGTGGGCCCATCCCTTAAGGTCTTAAGTAATACTGTTTTTTAACATAATTCTCTGTGTTTTGTTTTTATTTGATTCCTCCTTATTTGCATTTGAATTTAGAGAATTGAAGCCAAAGAACCAAGGTCAGTTAATTGGTAGCGTGGTCAGAAGTAGGCCATGGGTAGAAGAGATATCTTTTACAAAATATGCAGTCAGCAATCAGCATACAAAATAAACAAGCCATAACAAAGACCAGTTTTGGAGCCTACCTCTGAAAGTTAGACTCTTAAACTCTTCAAGATTAATATGCAAAGGATTTTGGATCCTAACTTCAGAAGTTAGATTTTAAGTCGGCTTCCTTGAAAATTCACTAGGGCTGAGTACTTAAATTTATGTTCCTAGTTTCATTTGGTTCCTAAATTTAGGAGCCTAAAGATGAGTGGCAAGAGGAGGTTTAGGGTGGGAAACATGTTAGAAGTTTAACACAGATTTTTAGAGATGTTCAGGCAAAAATATTCATTTGGTTTAGTTTCCTGCATTACTTGCAGTTTTTTTTTATTTTGCTTTGTTTTTATAAATTTTAATTTCAGGATAATTCTGTTAATTAATTAAGAAGTGGTTGTGGCTACTTTGCAAATGAAACAGTAGTTGAAAGGTTACTAGAGGTTCTTAGGCAAATAAAAAAAAATCCAAGATTTGTGTGTGTGTGGGGGGGGGGGGTCCAAGTTACTACTACAGCTATTCTACTAATCATTTGTATAGCATTACAAGGTGTACACAATGCTGTACATAAAGATGTAAGACACAATCCCTGCTCATCAGAGCTTACATTCTAATCAAGATAAAAAAAGAAAGCACAAAGCTGGGGACTAGAGTATGTTAAGATACACATAAGTAGTGAACGAGAGTGCGAGGGGCATCAGGACCCAAAAGCAGCCTCAAAGAGGT
This sequence comes from Ichthyophis bannanicus, assembly GCA_033557465.1. Classification (NCBI taxonomy): domain Eukaryota; kingdom Metazoa; phylum Chordata; class Amphibia; order Gymnophiona; family Ichthyophiidae; genus Ichthyophis; species Ichthyophis bannanicus. The sequence goes on along the minus strand of CM066036.1, from coordinate 298,073,962 downwards.
GGCTTTTTTTTTTTTAATAGGGCAAGAGAAAGAACCCAACACACTGACTCAGGAAGTTTGTTCCACACATATGGAGCAACAAGGTGGAATGGACGAAGTCTGGAGTTGGCAGTGGCAGATAAGGGCACAGATAAAAAGGATCTGTCAGAAGGGTGGAACTCCTGAAAAGGTGTATAGAGTGAGATAAGAGGAAAGAAAGGTAGTGAGGAGCAGCAGAATGAATGCACTTGTAGATAAGTAGGAGATGTTTGAAGTGAATGTGGAAATGGATAGGGAGCCAGTGAAGTTACTTGAGAAGAGGGGTTACATAAGCATAGTAGCACTGGTGGAAGATGAGACATGCAGCTAAGTTGAGAACGGATTGAAGGGAACAGAGATGATTTAGAGGGAGACAAGCAAGGAGCAGGTTGCAATAGTCAAGATGTGAAGTAACTAGAGAGTAGATGAGGGTCTCAGTAGTGTGTAGAAAGGAAGGGATGAATTTTGCCAATGTTATAGAGAAAGAAGTGACGGGTCTTAGCTATCTGTTGGATGTGTGCAGAGAAAAAAAGAGTAGCGTCAAAGATGACCCCAAAGTTGTGAGCTGAGGAAACAGGGAGGAGTGTAGTGTTATCCACAGAAATAGAGAAGGGAGGAAGGAGGGAGGTGGGTTTAGGGGGAAAGGTAAGGAGCTCAGTTTTGACTATGTTCTTTTTCAGTTGGTGGTGAGACATCCGGGCAGCAATGTCGGATAAGCAGGCAGAGATCTGGACCTGGATTACTAGAGGGATTTCAGGCACAGAAAGTTAGATCTGAGAGTCATCAGCATAAAGATGCTACTGAAAATCATCAGAGGAAATAAGTGCGAGGAAAGGAGATGTTCCAAGGAAGAGCCCTGAGGTACGTCAACTGATAGTGGGATGGCGGTAGAGAAGGATTCACCAGAACATCCACTAAAAGTGTGATAGAAGAGATAAGAAGAAAACCAAGACAGAACAGAGCCCCTAAATCAGAGTGAGGACAAAGTATCAGAGAAGATCTGTTCTCATAAAACATAGAAGCATGGTGGCAGATAAACGGTCTATCCAGTCTGCTCTTCCTAAATCAACTGCTAAGTGGTTCCGTCCCTTTTTTGCCTTTAGAGATCTTCTGTGTTTGTCCCATATTTTCTTGAACTCAGATACAGATCTTGTCTCTACTATCTACACAGGGAGACTATTCCATGCATCTACCACGTTTTCCATTAAGAAATATTTCTGTGAATTACTCCTGAATCTATCCCCTTTCACCTTCACCCTATGTTCCCTTGTTGCAGAGTTTTCTTTCAATTGAAAGCCCCCTGTGCACTTATGCCACAGAGGTATTTAATGTCTATCGTATCTTCCCCTCCCACCTTTTTTCCTAAGTATTGTGATGAAGCTGACACCACTGAGCCTATGGAGTTAGAAAAAAACACTGATTCTGTTAAAGAATCAGATATGTGTAGAGTGCAGTTAGATAGAAGTGCAGCTAGAGGGAGCAAGCAAGGACTCTCACGAGGAAAGCTGACATGCCCTAGAGTAGAGGAGGCAAAGCCTAATTCAAAGAGTAATCAAACACACCTGTTTAGAATGCCAGGAACTTTAGCTGAGGAACGCTCTTATAAGCAGCCCCCACTTAGGAGAGAAGGAAGTCCGCAGGAAAGAAGTCCTCAGGAAAGGAGTCCTCAGGAAAGAAGTCTTCAGAGGGGAAGTCTTCAGAAGAGAAGTATTCCAGGGAGAGGAGCAGAAAGCATGGCTGCTGTAGAGAGGAGGAGAGCTCCTACTGATACTGAGGAGAGAGAAAGCAGAAGGCTCCAATTACAAAAGGAAAGGCAGCTGAACTGGAAGTCCTTACAGGGAAAATATGAGTTCCAGGAAGGACAGTCTCATATTGGAGAGCCCCAGAGAGTGGTCTTCAGAGGAGACAGAGAAAGCAGGATAGTGCCTTGCAGACGATACGCTGGAGATCCACAGCTCAGAGAGCCAAGATACAGATACAATTCCTTTCCTAGATCTGAGCCAGGTCTTAGAGAAGCCTGGAAGTCAGGGAGCCGTGGCCATAGCAAACCTAGTTGGCAGAAGGTGTGGAAACCTGCACAGAAAGTACTAGCCAAAGAGCACATTACCTGTTTGCCAGAACAAGCAGAGCAGGGCTGGCAAGGCCTGGAGAAAACCACTGATGTATTGCCAGACCTACCGAAGGGAAACCCAGGTTTAGCAATTAACGTAGCAGAGCCAGAGGCTATGCAATTGGACTTTGTGGAACCTGAATTAGCCCAGTTTGAATGTCCTATGGACTGCACACTATGTATTGCAGGGAGTGTGGAATCCCTACCTGAACTATAGTGGCTAGGACATACTTGAAAACACTGTTTGTTTAAGCTGAAAAGAAGAAGCTTTGACTTTGATTTATTTGACCTGTTTGTTTGCTTTAACCTGCCTAAGTAACAAGAACTGTGAAACACGTATAACAGTTTGGACTTTGTAAATGTTTGGTGATAATCCAGAATAAGGTGAAACCTGTTTGCTTTCATTTGGAAACCTTTTGTGCTGTATGGGAATAAAACCCTTTATCTTACCATTTATATTGGCATTCACAACTATTCATTACAAAGAGGTGAACTACTAGTCCCAGACAGGGGCGGCCCAAGGGGGGTGTGGGGCCATGTGCGGAGACTCGGTGCGGGGCCTCATTTGCATAAGTGGCCTTATTTGCATAAATATTTGCATAATGTTACCATACACTAACTTTTAGTAAACATGTCTCTTAATGAGTGTATGGATAAAGAAAGACTAAAAGATTTCTACATTACTATAATCCAGTGCCAACCGCCAGGCACATTAGGAACTACTACAAATGCTGCCCATTTAGAACCCATAGCAAACCCGCTGTATCCTGACAGCATTACCAGGACTCACAAAGCACCAGACCCTACCTATCAAAAGGAAACACTGCAAATATTAAACCAGTACATTTCAGAGAATACTGGGGAAAGAGAACAAGTGGCAATGTCAAATAGGAATTACATAAACAGAATACCTCAGCTCAGTTACACATGCAGAACATAGACCATCACCAAACAAGGAATCACAATTTAGAAACAGGAAGGCAATAATTAAACTGGGAACCCCAAAAGCCAAACTTGGAATGTACAACAACACTGTAGAAATAAAACTATAAATCAATTTCCTCTTGTACCAAACAAAGCGCAGACGTTAATGATGCACATTTCCCAGAGCTTTCATATTCCAGTTAATAAATTCAAAATAAAGAGATATCTTTCTACCTTTTGTGCATTTTTTTTTCAGTTGCAATTGCTCCAGCCACTTTCTTCTGGTTTCTTCATGTTTTCTGCTAACTCTCCATCGTCTGCTGTCCATTTGTCCTTTCTTCTCTCTTCTAGTTTTCTTTCCATCCTCTCTCTACATCTGCTTTAACATACTAATCTTTCTCCTTTTGCTCTTTCCTCATTCTTATTTCATCCACACAAATTTTACCCCTCCATCCTCAATCCCCACTTACTCTCCCAATACCCGGCCAATTGTAGATTTTTCATCCCTCCCACACAAAATATTTTTCCCCTCTCCATTTTACTCTCCCAGCCCCATCCCATTCTAATCCTCCCCCAACATCAGCTCCCTTCTAGTTCCAGTCTCACCCAGCATCCATTCCCTTCTAGTCCCTGCATCAGCCCATTTCCAGTCCTAGCCCCCCATCAACCCATTTCCAGTCCTAGCTCCCCCATCCATTTTCAGTCTGAGTCCCTTCATCAGCTCATTTCCAATCCTAGCCCCCCATCAGCCCATTTCTAGTCATTTCCTAGCCCCACCATCAGCCCATGTCAAATCCTAGCTCCCCTCCACTCAGCCCAATGCCAGTCCAAGCCACCCCAAGAGCAAACTTCCAGTACTAGCCCCACCAAGAGTCCATTTAAATTCATGCCCCCACCACAGCCCATTTCCTACCATAGCTCCCCCCCATCAGCCCATTTCCAGTCCTATCCTAGCTTCTCCATCAGCCCATTTTCAGTCCTAGCTCCCTTCCCTCACAGCACATTTCCATTCCAAGCTCCCTCCCCATCAGCTATTTGCAGTTCAAGCCTCCCCGTCCACTCAGTCCATTTCCAGTCATAGCAATCCCCCAACCCATTACCAGTCCTAGCCCCCCATCAACCCACTTCCAGTCTTAACCCCATCAGCCCATTTCCAGTCAGCCCCCCATAGCCCATTGCCAGTCCTAACCCCCCCCCCATCAGCCCACAGCCCATTACCAGTCCTAACCACATCAGCCCACCTCAAGTCCTAACCCCTCCCCATCAGCCCATTTCCTGTCCTAGCGCCCCCATAGCCCATTAGCAGTCCTAACCCCCAATCGCCCATTAGCAATACTAACCCACCATCACCCTATTTCCAGACAGCCCCCATCAGCCCACAGCCCATTACCAGTCTTAACCACCCCCCCCAGCCCATTTCCAGTCCTAACCCCCCATCACCCCATTTCCAGTCAGCCTCCATCAACCCCCAGCCCATTACCAGTCTTAACCCCCCCTAGCCCATTTCCAGTCCTAAACCCCCCCCAGCCCATTTCCAGTCCTAACCCCCCCACCCCATTTCCAGTCAGCCTCCATCAGCCCCAGCCCATTAGCAGTCTTAACCCCCCCAGCCCATTTCCAGTCAGCCCCCCATAGCCCATTGCCAGTCCTAACCCCCCATCACCCCATTTCCAGTCAGCCTCCATCAACCCCCAGCCCAGTACCAGTTCTTACCCCCCCTAGCCCATTTCCAGTCATAACCCCCCCAGCACATTTCCAGTCCTAACCCCCCCAGCACATTTCCAGTCCTAACCCCCCCAGCACATTTCCAGTCAGCCTCCATCAACCCCCAGCCCATTACCAGTCTTAACCCCCCTAGCCCATTTCCAGTCCTAACCCCCCCAGCATATTTCCAGTCCTAACCCCCCCAGCACATTTCCAGTCCTAACCCCCCCAGCACATTTCCAGTCCTAACCCCCCATCACCCCATTTCCAGTCAGCCTCCATCAACCCCCAGCCCATTACCAGTCTTAACCCCCCTATCCCATTTCCAGTCCTAACCCCCCCCAGCACATTTCCAGTCCTAACCCCCCCCCAGCACATTTCCAGTCCTAACCCCCCATCACCCCATTTCCAGACAGCCTCCATCAGCCCCCCCAGCCCATTACCAGTCTTAACCCCCCCCTCCCCTTCCCTTCCCTTCCCTTCCCTTCCCTTCCGGCAAATTAAAAAAAAACCTGGCTCTAGCTGCTGCCACTGCCGCGTCCGTCGCAGCAGCGGCAGAATGGAGTGTCCCGCGGGGCCCCCTCTCCTTGTTGAGCCCTCTGCAAGGGCTTTCAGATTCGCGAAGGGAGAGTGCTCCCTCGCGTCTCTGTAAAGCCCGCAGGGGCTAATGGGAAATTTCCCATCAGCCCCTCGCGTCTAAAGGGGCAGATGGGAAATTTCCCATTAGCCCCTGCGGGCTTTACAGAGACGCGAGGGAGCACTCTCCCTTCGCGAATCTGAAAGCCCTTGCAGAGGGCTCAACGAGGAGAAGGGGCCCCGCGGGACACTCCATTCTGCCGCTGCTGCGACGGACGTGGCAGCGGCAGCAGCCAGAGACAGGTTTTTTTTTAAAATGTAATTTAAAAAAAAAAAGCAGAATGTTCTTTGTGCGGGGCCCCCTGAAACGCGGGGCCCTGTGCAAAAAACATTCTTGCTCAATGGACGGGCCGGCCCTGGTCCCAGAATCCCTCTGGGCAAAAGAAGTTTCTCACTTCAAAAAAGAAATAAATGTCCACCCTGACCTCCAAGCACGTTGTCAAAGGGAGGGGCTGTGACAGTATACATACCAAGATATTTAAGTCTGTCCCCATACACCTTATGATGAAGCCCACTGACCATTTTGGTAGCCACCCTCTGCACAGACTCCATCCTGTTTTTTTTTTTGAAAGTGTGGTCTCCAGAATTGCACACAATATCCCAAATGAGGACTCACCATAGACTTATACAGAAGCACTATCACCTTCTTTCTGCTGGCCATTCTTCTCCCTCTGCACCTAAGCATCCTTCTGGCTTTCTCCATCACTTTTTTTTACTTGATTAGCCATCTTAAGATCATCAGAAACAATCACCTCCAGGTCCCACTCTTATTTCGTGGACAGAAGTACTTCAGCCCTATACTGTACCGCTTCCTTGGAATTTTGCAGCCCAAATATACAATCCTGCACTTTTAGTATCAAACTTAGCTGCCAAATTTTCAACAATTCTTCATACTTCACTAAATCCATCCTCATGTTATATAAACCTGAGTGTCTACTCTATTCCAAATTTTAGTATCATCTGAAAAGAAGCACACCTTAACGATAGCCCTCTGCAATATCACTTACAAAAAGGTTGAAAAGAATCAGACCCAGGACAGATCCCTGTGGCACACTGCCATCAAGTCTGTGTTCTGAGGGGAAGGCAGCATCAGAGGCAGTTTAAAATTAGCGGCTTTGTCGCCGCTTTGGTGCCTGTGGTAAGTCATGTGTTCAGCACACATGGTCTGCCGCTTCTAACCACCCTCTGACAGGAAGTTCTATAAGCAGCAGGCGATGTGTACCGAAGCACATGGCCTGCCACAGGCACCAAAGGGCAGCACAAAGCCACCATGCCACCCACCATGGTCTGCCACCCTAGACAGCCGCCTAGTGTGTGGACCTGCCCTACACACCACTGGTAACATCTTTCTTTTCAAAATGATCTTCATTTACCTGTACCCTTTATTGCCTCCACTCAAACAATTTCTAACCCAGTCAGTCACTTTAAGATTCATACCTAGGACTTTACTGAAATCTAAGTACACCAGATCTAGGGCTTTCCCTTCATCCAACTCTCTGGTCACCTATGTGGGTCTGGTTTCCCACAAGAGTTCCCCAAATCAATTACCAATGAATTGCATAGACAACAGTTGCTTAGCTACAAAGACTTTTATTTAGCACAGCAAAAATAATTGTAAATGCAGAATAGCAAATGTTCTGTCTACGAGATGACGGGCAGCGTGTTCTCTGCAAGAGGAGAAAAACACTGCCCAAGACCCTTTAAAATTACTGTCTTATATATACCTCTCTGCTTCAAATGTCTGCTTCAAATTTCAGATAGTTTCAGCGAATTCAGCATAAATTCTTAGGTGTTTGCAGGCTTCCTGCAAAGCTCTTCCCCAGGACCCTCTTATGTTTATACATCTGGATCTGCTTATCAAGGTCTGCTTATCTATGCATGGCCTGTGACCTCTGCCCCTTCCTGTAGTTTTTCATCTCCTGGCACTAATTGAAACCTTCAGGGCAAGAGTATTTGTACTCATTAGTTTGAATTCTTTGAATTCCTAGCTGGGCCTGTATTTTCATGCTAGGCTCCAATATTGCTAGGCCCAATATTTTGCACACTCCTATACAAAATATGGTTACCCAGACTCCTCCATAGCAGGCCGCATATACCGCATATTCTCTCTTATAGTCCACATGCTTGTCTTTTGTGCCTTCCATATGCTGTGTAGTTTTACCAGGCAAGGGTGCAGTCATATAAAGCCAACATATAAAGCAGACCTAAGCCAAATTTCCCAACACCTAGTCAAAGAAATAATGAGATTTGTTTGATAAGACCTAAGTCTAGTAAAACCATGCTGCCTCAGTTCTTGTAATCCATTGGATTCCAGAAACTTCACTATCTTCTATTTTAGCAGCGTTTCCGTTCATTAACTCATCATAGACATCAGACAAACTGGCCTGTAGATCCCCACCACATCTTTAAAGGGACCATATGCACCATTCTCTAGAACCCCAAATAGGTGCTGTTATGTGAGTTTGCGCTAAGTACCATGTTTACTGCACTTGCATGCTAATGTGGTCTCCAGGCCCATACTCTACTTCTAGCCCACCCACTGTCCACAGTAATGCAGTAGTACCAGTTGGCATGCATTTTAGTGGTCAAAAGCTGGCATGCGCATGCATTAGAGTCCACCGCAGCCAGTTACCTCTCACTAAAATGCACAATAACGGTTAGTAGCATTTAATTAATCAATTTATTTATTTACATTCTCTTATATACCGCGCTATTCTGCATCAGTGCGGTTTACATTGAACAAACTGAAATTACATTGAACAGGGCATTATAACTTGGAGATAACTATTTTACAGGGAACATTGGCTATGGAGGGTTAAGTGGCTTGCCCAAGACCACAAGGAGCACCTGTGGGACTAGAAACCCCAGTCCTTCCAGCCCAAGGTTGCTGTCCTCTAGTGGGATTTGAACCCCCGACCTTCCGGCCTGAAGTACCTTACCCCAACCACTAGGCCACTCCTCCACTCCACTTAATAAAAGGTTCCCATAATTTCACATAATTTCTGGCACAAAAACATGGCACAAGAAAAGTCTTTGGAATAAGTCTCTAGAGCAGGACTCAATAGGATTAAGAAGGCAAAATATGTGCAAAGGGTTTTCCATGGAGGTCAAGGGCAAACAAATTTTGGGCTAATGAGGAAACAGGAAGTAATAGTACTAGAACAACAGCACAGCTAAGTTTAGGATGGCTAGAGTCAGCCTCCCCAGAAAGCATGAAGTCCAAAAACGTCCAACCAAAGGATGCAAGATAGAAATGATGACTCACATGTGGTAGAATACTTTTCAGGATAAGTTTATTGCTTCTAATATCCTACAAAGCTGTGTTTGGGCTGGGGCCTTCTTCAGGGTTATTACTTAAACACAAATAGCATAAATATACTTATACATCATTTAACCAATAAAAATATTATTAATATAAATTTTGTATTAATATATAAAGAATGGATAAAATGAATGATGACAAATAAAAAGTAAAAAAATATATATATAAGTCATAAATAAAATCATAAAATATAAAATAACAAAAACAACAATCATTAAAATCATAATAAAGTTAATAAAAAAGTAAGATAATCAATGGTGCCTTCTTTAAGCTTGAAGGAATGCATATAGAAAAAAGTACTGATTGTATAGTAAATATTCTCAATAAAAACTAACAGTATATCTATGTTATTTTAAAATGTGTATTAAGAGAATATAATTTATATCACAATGCATTTATAAATCTTTATTTTAAATAATAAGTCCATCTAACTTACTGGATCAGAATTCATTCAGGAGAGAATCCCACATACAGCTGTACATGGAGTTCTCACCAGGTTTGGTATATATGTTAATTCAATATTCTAAAAATAGGTTTAAAAAGACACAACATAAATTTTATGTATATATGTTGATTATACTGATACATAAAAAGCAGTGACAACTAATCAATAACTTTGTTTGAGACTAGTTTGGGTGCCATTAAATAATCTTAAAAATGTATATATATAAGCTCAATTATTATAATAATTCCATTATTTGTTACCGCATAGTGTCAGAATCCTTTTGCTATGTGATGCGATCGTTAGATATATTTCTTAAACAATGCCCAATACAGCTGAGGTAGATAACAATAAAGATGCTTGTCATTTATTTTATGACACCGGAGATCAACATCAGTTTATTTTGCAAGGTTTAGAGGTGAGGCTAAAGAGTTAACCTTACCTCCAAAATTACAACCAAAATGTCTTATCTAACACTCCTTGTCGTGGGTAATAGCATTTAGAGAAACTGAAACCAATCCACCATCTTTAAAGATTTAGGGATATGTTTAATAAAGGGTGGTAAGGCAGTGATAAGAGGTATTCAAGGCGTAAAGGGTGCTGGTTGGGTAAAAGGCGTTCCAGTGTAAAGGGCACTATGGGACATTTAACGTGCATAAACAGGACAACGGGTGTTAAGGTGTCAAGCATGCACCTTAATGTGCAAAAATGGCTGTAACCCTAATGCTGGATTAAGGAGCACCAAGGAAAGTCAATGTAAAGATGAGAGATAGAAGGAAAGGTGGGAGCTGATGGACCTGCCAGATCCGTGGGCACCCTATGTGGTAGTGAGTAAATTGGACAAGCATGTGGGAGGCAGCTGTACCAATGCACAGGGGGATACCAATGTAAAACAGCACAATGCCAGTGTGTGGCATAGGATGGGGGAAGATGTGTCCCCCAACAGAGTCAGAATGGCAGGATATGTGCAGCAACAGGAGGACAGAGTAGGAGTGGTAACATGCAAATCAGGCACAGGAGAGGTTTGCATGAAGAGGCAAAATGTGGAAGAGACTACCAGTGTAGGCCATTGTGTAGCAGCCTGCACAAGAAGACATGACTGCACACAGCTGACATAGGCAGATGGATGGACTGAAGGAAGGATGGCGGCAAGGAGAGGGTGGTATGGGCTAGCAGTACCGATGTGCCATAGGTGCCTTCCCCTATGTATATGTACTGTGTGTGAAAAAGTGCACCAGTGCCACATGGAAGGCCTGATACCAGGGTCTCACACCTGTCTCAGCCACAGAACCACCATACAACATCCCAGACAAATGTGCAGATAACAACTGGACAGGCGTCATCCAAACTGGGCAAATGGGGTGATGGAATCATTATGGCATACATGACTCATGTTGCGCAAGCAGGTTACAGCTGTATGCATGTAACTGTCTATTAGTATACTGCTGCATCAGTATAGTCACATTGTAATGTCTGATAAAAAGCAGGAACTGTAAGAACCTTCAATTAGTTCAGGCAATGGAGGGTTAGACGACCTGCCCAGGGTCAGAAGGAAATGTGGGAAATCCATGAAGGGGGCTGCATACATTAAACTGCACAGTAAAACCTTCCAAAGTGTCACAAAAAAAAAAAGAATGCTGGTGGGCCTCAAACCCTGGTAGCTTAAGTCTCAAGCTTGTGCCATGTTCACTATGCCTTACCTCCAAGCAGTTGCCAGACATCTGCAGGGTGAACATGTATGACCCCCTGTAATGTGAATATGGCCATAAACAGCCAATAAAGCCATGCTCTCAGAAGGGCATGATGGCCAATAGTCTGTTTACTGGCCAAAATTGTAGGTAGAACACATATCAAACTATAAGGCTGTGTGTCTGCCAGTCACAGCAGAGCCTTGACTGGCAGACACACATGCATGAAAGATGACAGGCATGAAAGAAGACAGGCATGAAAATGATCTGAGTAGCATATAGTCACAAAAAGAACAAGTAGGAATCAAACCCCTGTCCCCTGAGACATGCCACTAATCAGTAGGTATACCTCCCTGCACAGCAACAGCTAGATACAGAGTGCAGCTCACTGCTTAAAATGTCTTCTGTATGTGCTCGTATAGGTTAGCCCCCTCCAGTACCCATGATGCAGTGCTCATGCAGAACTGCAGTCTGCAGCTGATCACCAAATAGATATTGCACTGATCCATCACCTCAGCTCAGTAAGATGCACTGCCAGTGTGTGATACAAGCACAGAGAAGCAACAAACTGTGCTACTGAGCAGTTTCTGTGGTCATCCTGAGGGTGTGGATGGTCACCCAGTCCTTGATCCCCAGAGCTTGCACTGCTAGAGATGGTCTCTATTGACTGTGCTGCAGATCCACATCAGTGTCTGTGTGTGGCAGGTATTGTCTGTAGTGTGTTATGCTAGTTAGCTTGTTTACTGCAGGATTGCAACATGCTGTAGGTGACTGTTATATCTGGGCCCTGTGTTCTGCTCTTGTTGGACAGGGACACACCTAGAACACTGCATGTCAGTGTCCAGTGTTACATCAGCAGGTGCCACACATGGCAACTACAATGTGGGTTGACTAGGTCTGCTGCCACAATCTTGCTGGTCCTGCCATGACCACAGAAAGCAGGGCAAGAATGGCTCCTGTCCAAACCATCTGGAGCTACCAATCCACCACAGCAAGTACAATTAGACTGCATCTGCTGCCCACCACAGGGCTGTCTCAGTCATGCACATACCAAATGCGGCCAGTCTGCTGGTCAGCACACACTTCATGTTCATAGGGCGAGTATGTATACTCTTGTTTGGGACAAACTGCATGGATACCCATCATGTGGCACAGTGAATGGCCTCTCAGGACAGGGAGTGCACTCACATCCCTGGAGTAGCACACTATATAAGTGATATGTGGATGCATAGCTGTGCCATAGTCACAGCACAGTCTGAGAGTATCCTCACAGCGTGAAATGCTATGGCCACCCAGGCCATGCACGTGGCAGCCATTGACCCTACCACTGATGCAGACACATCTTTGGCAAACCACTTTTTTATGGCCATATCCACATTTGCAGACTTACACTTGGATAAACCTAGGAAATGCAAGGCACAGTGCGGTGCCAAGGGCCACAGAACTCTGGAGAGACATACTCACATCGCTGAACTGTGCAAAAGTGGGGATGGTTGGCATTCCTGCCTGCCACTTTGGTCTCCTTATCAACTTGAGCATTGTTAACATGTGCTCATTGTGCAGGTGCTAGTAGCACCCTCTGACATTAACACCTGCTCAGTGTGCTGGTGCTATCAGGCTGACTTTCCATGCAGCTGTGGATAGTGGAGTCTGTCTGTATGGCTAATGGGTGTCTGTACTCTTGCTGGCCAATTCATTCAGGGTTGCACATGCTGGTGCTGTACCTGTACTGCAGGATAAAGTTTATCCACAGGGACATGCAATATATGATCCACAGCAGGATATGGTTAGTATGCACTGAGATATACTGTATCTGTGGAACAGGCTGGACACTGAACTGACTGATACTGACATCATGCTTACATGTTTGCACTGTGCACTGTTGACACAGTGTGCCCAGGCACATCTAACATGATGTGTGCTTGGCCTCTGCTGTAGGCCATGGCTAGAGAGTGCCCATGCAAACATAGCAGATGTAGGACACAAGGTGTGTACCAGATTGGTACCACAGCAACGCATGGAGAATGTGCAGGTCTGCCCCTATCCCATGTCTGATGAACATGCAGCCATATTATGCCGATGGGCCAGCCACCTGCATGTTCTGTCATATGGCTCATATTGACACCTATAACCAATAGACAGGCAAAGCACAGATGCATACCATATGGGCCCACAAAACACACAAACCCCTCCACCCCTGTGTCACCTGATGGAGAGGATAAAAGCATTGGAATGATCCTGTGGAAACTTGGGGGCATGTTTACTAAACACCGTTGCTGTGCGGGTTCCCGTTAGTGTGCGGGTGCCATATAAGGAGTGGGCGGGCCAGCCAGAAAAAAGGAAAAAACGGACCGTACCTGTGCGCATCGCGCTAATGTGCGGGTCCCACATTAGCGCGTGGGAAGGCTAAGCGGGGCGCTGCCAGGCACATAGAAGAACACAGCCGTAGCACAATGTTGAAGACAAAAATCAATGGTGCAGGGGCCATGGGTTCAATCCCCCAGTGTGCGCAACCAAAGAAGGCAGGGTGAGGCATGAATATTAATGGTAAAATATCATTTTAGGAGGCATACCACATTAGGGCGGCTGTCGGTGTTGCGCTGTTACATTTTTGCGGCAGTAATTAATATGTTGCGTTATGAATTTCGCTGTAAAATCTGTGGTGCATTAGGCGGCGCGCTGTACGTCGCTTGCGTTACGTGCGTCGTTAGGCTGTGCGCGGGACATCCTTTGCGTATTGTGAGGCAGTAGGTGGTGCTGTGTTAGTTGTTGACGGCATGAAGCGGTGGGAAAATATCCAAACACAGGACCCGAGACGTAGCACAATGGGGAAGACACCAACCAATGGTGCAGGGCCCACGGGTTCAATACCCCATTGTGTGCAATACAGAAAGGCTGGCCGAGGCATAACTAGTACTGCTGGACAAGAAAGTTGATGGAGGCACACTAATTTTGGCCGTCACCAGGCGTCGCGCGGGTAAGTTTTTGCGGCAGTAACTAATATTGATCCACATTATGCGTCTCGCTGGCAGATGTGGGGGCGTGAGTTGATGCGCTGGAAATGTGGGCGGCATCGGGCGTCACGCTGTTACGCTTGTGCGGGTCTGGCAGCAGTAGGCGTCGCGCTGTTAGTTGTGAACGGCATAAGGCTGTGCGCAAATGTCCATACACAGGAACTGAGCCGTAGCACAATGGCGAAGACATTAACCAATGGTGCAGGGGCTACGGGTGCAATCACCCAGTGTGTGCAAGCCAACAATTCTGGCTGAACCATGCCTAGTAATGTTTTAAAAAATATATTTAGGAGGCATACCACATTAGGGCGGCTGTCGGTGTTACGTTGTTGCGCCAGTAATTAATATGTTGCGTTATGAATTTCGCTGTAAAATCTGTGGTGCATTAGGCGGCGCGCTGTACGTCGCTTGCATTTCGTGCGTCGTTAGGCTGTGCGCGGGACATCTTTTGCGTATTGTGAGGCAGTAGGTGGTGCTGTGTGAGTTGTTGACGGCATGAAGCGTTGGGAAAATATCTAAACACAGGACTCGAGACGTAGCACAATGGGGAAGACACCAACCAATGGTGCAGGGCCCACGGGTTCAATACCCCATTTTGTGCAATACAGAAAGGCTGGCCGAGGCATAACTAGTACTGCTGGACAAGAAAGTTGATGGAGGCACACTAATTTTGGGCGTCGCGCGGGTAAGTTTTTGCGGCAGTAACTAATATTGATCCGCATTATGCGTCTCGCTGGCAGATGTGGGGGTCGTGAGTTGATGCGGTGGAAATGTGGGCGGCATCAGGCGTCGCGCTGTTACTCTTGTGCGGGTCTGGCAGCAGTAGGCGTCGCGCTGTTAATTGTGAACGGCATAAGGCTGTGCGCACATGTCCATACACAGGAACTGAGCCATAGCACAATGGCGAAGACATTAACCAATAGTGTAGGGAGCATGTCCCCAATCACCCACAGTGTTAGTCCACAACGAGGCATATTTTTAGGGGTGAGAGAACCAATGTTTAGCATAAGGCGTTGCGTTGATGGGCATGAGGCGGTGAAAAATATCCTTTTGGAGGCACTGTAATAGTAGCCTGCAGAAGTGGCGCATTGATGGGTATGCACAGGAACAGACCCACAGCACAATGATGATGACACTGACCAATGGTGCATTGATCAGGGGTTGTATACACGGCTGTGCAGAAATAGAAAAAGGCTGGGTGATGCATCACCTGTCCTAGGTAATATTGCCAGATGAGGGGCATGAAGTTATTGCCCACATAATGTGTAAGAGGCAAAAGGCGCTGTGCTTATATCAGAGCCAAATGAACAGAGCCACAGCAGAAGGGTTAGCACACTGCCCAATGGTGCTGGCATCATGGGTCCAATCCCCTGCTGTGTTCAATGAATAAGGCTGGTTGAGCCATCACCTGTCATGAACTAGGAGCCATGTAACCCTCAATTGTATGTACTACTGATAGCAAATGAACTATGGAAGTACTGTAATAGCAGGTAATGCATAAGGTGCCCATCAAGGTACCTCAGAGGTCAAATTGTAGCGTACACTCTCCACAAACGAAACACACAATGATGTGTATAGGGTGCGTTTTGTGTGCCGTAGGAGGCAGGGCATTGACCAAACACAGTCAGTGCTAGTACCATTGTGTATTGTAATGTATGGAAATCCAAAGTAGGTGAGCAGACATGCAAGATGGAACAGCAGTGTAGCAGAATGGTCATGGCACTGACTGAACGTGAAGGGGTCATGTGTCAAATTGAGCAGTGACTAAGCCTGGGTTACCTACATCTGCGTACAGCATGCAATTGGACAGCGATCTGTGTTGCCAGCTAAACACAAGCCCACCCCAGTGCACAGGAGTATGTCACCCTTTAGGGTGTCACTGAATGCACATCATAAACCACCATTTCAGTGATGGCGAGTTCACATATAACCCAAACACTGCACAGAGCTGAAAGGAAACGTCAAGCAGAATGACAAGAACCACAGACATCACATGTGCTGCAGTACAATAATGACATCCAGGACATGTGGCATCTACATAAATACACACACAAATTGGGTCTAGCTGGAGCTATGTACAGAGTGATGCAAATGTAACATCCAATCATGATCGTGTGCGACAGACAACGTGAAGATGTGTCCAGCAGATGCGCCTGAAATAGCACAACAGGTGAAATCTCATGATGATAGTGGACCAGCGGTTATAGGCAGAGCACACACACACGAGCCAACCATGGAGAGATGAAATGCAGGAAGGTGTAGGAGTGCAGGATGGCTTGTAGCAGCATGCACATCAGGGCAGGATGACACAAGAGCTGGGAGTCAGAAGATGGACAGAACCATGGGTCAAAACTCAGATGAGGGTACAATGTGCTTACATCACAAACCTGCCAACATCTGGCCGCCAAAGAAATGGAAACGACATCTGCACGACAAGCAGACACAGCCAACAGAACAGAGATTAATTGCACCGAGGACCACTCCCAAAAAACAAAAAGCAACCAAAGGTAGCACAGAACAACAACTTCCACGTCATAGCAAAGGCTGCATTCACAAGCAGTCAAGCCACCCACACAGCACGCGTGCTGGTTGTAAGGACAGGCAAACCCACAGGAGAAAGCCTGAATAAATGCACCTGGTGATCTGCTGTGTTCAGATCACATCACATTTTGTATATGGTACCAGGGACACATGCACACACACACAAGGATATGTTATGCAGTGGATACAGCATGCAAAAGGAACAGAACACATCACCCCAATCGTAAAGGACCCACACATACCCCTACTTGAAACACTGACTAAATGCAAAGCCAACCCACCCACCCACCAATCAAACACAGAAACACCAAATCACAACCCAACAGTAATGAAACGCACATGGAAGAACTACCAGACCAGACGCTTCCAAAGGCTTCAATGTACCTCTGAAATTTAACTAATGCCTGTAATGGACGTGACATCTAGCGTCCTAACTGTATGCCTCCTCTTTACGCAAAACCCTACCAAGCAGCCCCGGAAATAAGACAGGCCAAATATCTTCTAGAATATAGCTTGAAAAAAAGCATTACCAGGAATCCCCCAAACCCCTACACATAATCAACCCTAGACGAATCAGACACTGTTCACAATCTGTCAATGTCCATAGCATGTCCTATGTGCCCTGTGGTCACCCTTAATGTAGCCTCCCTGGGGATGGCCCTGCCCTACCTGTAAACCCCCACCCCTTGTAATGTAATGCAGATATGACCCGCAGAAATGTTGCATCAACATACACCTACATAAATGAATAAAAACAAAAAAACAACCAGAGGAAAGTAAGTAACCAACAAGGGCAGTGCTTGCTGTGTGCTTGAGTTGCCCAGCAATTGCGGACAGGATAGGAGCCAATTCAACATGAGAAAAGGTGCAGCACACACCTGCTCAACCTCAATATTACCACACCCCCAGGTGTAGTGCTGTGCAAACAACATTAAGAAAGAGACCCATGCAACAGCTAATATGTGCTGCCTTGTCAACACAGAGTGAACACCTTGCTGTACACTGACGACAGACAAGGGTGTGTGTAGAGGTGATGAAGCAGCTGTAAAATAATGTTTCCGTTTCCAGATATTCCATAAAAAAATACGATGTTGTGAGGCAAACTGCTAAGCACTGTGTGAACAAACATGCCCCCAACCATACACACAAACAACACACTGAGGGCAAGCCAAACATTACATTCCAAAGGGAGGGCCTGTATGGGGATGTGCCGCACTCAGTGATGTGCCAAATTGCAGACACATACACAGCTGTCATCAAACACCAATGTGAGCACAGGGGTCCATGGAAATTACCATCAAATCCGTAGACAAACGTGTAAATGTGGTCCATGAGTGGAGGAGCAGTCTAGTGTTCACATAAATGTCTTGCACACAAGGCAAACACGCACCATATCACAACAGCACACCATGCGCCCTGGGGCAAATCAGTGGAGGTACATGTGCAAGAAAAGCCAGGATTCCCATGGTCCCAAGGAGTCATGTGTGATGGAATGTTAAACATTGTAATGCATGTATGTCACAGAGATAAAGTACAGAAAGAGACACATGTCTGAACAATGAACATATTTATTTTTTCTAACACGTCTCATACATACCATACACAGTGTAAACAGAATTGCAAGGTGTGTCCCACCCTGGCAAATGATGGGAACACAGTCAGCAATGTCAAAATGCACATGCCATGCAAAGGTCAACTCAAGAGCAAAACATAATGGCACGAGAATAAATGTTCATCAGGTGCATGATATGCACTGTGTAGCAGGGCCACACAACTCAGCAGATGCTGCATGCCCACAATGTGTCACACATATGCGTGCATGTAGACAACAGGTGTGGCAGAATGAGAAACCAAAACACATAACATGTCCCCCCAAACATAGCCCTCATGCAACAGAGGAGGTCACCAAATTAAAAATACATATGCTGCCAATATGTTGTAATGTGACAAACACATCTGCAAGCGAATGTCATAACTCCCACATAATGGCAGATCACCACATCAGCA
Organism: Ichthyophis bannanicus; assembly: GCA_033557465.1. Classification (NCBI taxonomy): domain Eukaryota; kingdom Metazoa; phylum Chordata; class Amphibia; order Gymnophiona; family Ichthyophiidae; genus Ichthyophis; species Ichthyophis bannanicus. Next base: position 298,055,556 of record CM066036.1, on the reverse strand, counting down.
ATGTGTCAATGTACACCCCAAATATTATCTCAAACTGACTGACCATATGCTAACAGGTAGCAGGGACACATGAACACAGAGTGAATACAAACCACAAAACAGGCAGAAATGTGTACACATAACACCATACAGGAGGCCCCCTTGCATTGTCTGTTGGTTACACAGTCGCTGGCCACATATAGCAGGTTACATGGAATGCAGATGTGTAGCACGAAAATGGTCACCCACAATAACACACCCCAAATACAATGTCCTAATGAGAGTGTGGTAAATGCAGGGGGTAACACAGGACTGTGCAGACGTGCAATGCAAGGTGTGGCCATACATGCAGAGTGTCATGTCTGAACATCAAACAAACACAATAATTAGCATGTGAATATGCAAAGAATGGCACATAATCTCACAGTGCAACACACCGAGGTCATAGCTCCACATGTTGTGGCTCACAAACAGAGTCACTCTGATGCACAGCCACCAGCCGGACACTAACATGGTACTGTGATGCCACACATGAATGTAAACCACATTGCCGCCTACACACATCAATCAAGGATGTTGGTGGGCATGACCGTGTGTTATTGGCAAAACATGTAGCATGTCCAGGTGTGTGGCAGGTGGACATAGACAATTGCAATGCTGAAACTGTTCCCCCCTGCAACAATCATGGCTGTATGCTACAGTTGAAATAAACAGATCAGGGTATCCTGAGTGCCATGTCACACACATGGGCCAAAACTCTGCAGTAAACAACTTGTGAGGAATGTCCAAACGACACAGATGATGTCAGTCCCTGATGCGCAAACTGTACCAAAAGCAAAGGCTTCCTGACATCCAAAATATCACTTACAAAATTCCCAGGCAAACATGGGCGTGCATAGTAAAGTGTCACATGCCAATATGGCACAGTCCGAGGAGGTTCATCTGTGTCCCTGCAATCAGCAGGATTGTCAGCTACAGCATGGCACAAACTGTGTGCTGTACATGTCTGTCATGGTCAAACAAGCAGTCCAAGAGCAATAACGTCCAGCACAGGCCTGTGTTCCACTCACAGAAGTCAAACATCAAATAGGATATTTCCCATTAAACAATAACATGGTGCACTGTCCCACAACAGCTGTTGGATGAGGAGACGAGATGCACTGGAGGAAATGTGTCCATAATGTCCACTGCCCTGTGCAAAGAAAGGATAGGTGTGGCCAATGTTAGTAACCCTGCAACAACACCACAGATTGCCACAATGCACACTGCACTAATTAAAGATTGAAGTGATGGAAATGCAAACATGACAGGATATGCACATCAAATAAAACACAGATGTGAAAGGAACACTACATGTTGCTGCAGACACGGGTGTCACATGGAGATGGTTATGTTAAATACCATGTCACACAGGCATCTCACAGCTACACACTATATGCATCCCTTTTTGTGTACAGAGATGCAACATTACATGTCCATGAGATCAAATGATACCCCACAAAAGGTACAGCCAGATGTAATAACAATAAAACAAAGGTGGAATCTAACCTATGTGTCCATCATGTGTCCCTCATCAATCCCATCAACTGCTGCATATGTACACCAGGTCACAGCGAACGGAGACGATATCAGGTCAACCAGTAGAACCAACATGTAAAGTCACACATCAGGGATCTTCACATCATGCCTATGTCAGAGAGAAAAAAAATGTTGCTCAACACCAGTCCCACATAACACAGGACACAACTCTGCTCACCAGAAATGTGGGTGATGATGAATAGGTGAACAGCACTACTGTAGAGGTAACAAACCCCACAATGCCCCCCAGGTGCCCGCACCCATCAAAGCATATGACAATGTATCATGCATGTACAATGCAGCACCACATAAGCAAACCAATAAACAGCCACCAGCACAATATGCGTAGTACAATGTGACAGCTGAAATACGTGGCCTGTCTGTGCCCAAGTGCTAATTTGTGCACATAACGGTCGAGTGACATGCAAGGACACCCTGATGATGGCCTATTTAACTAAAATGGTGGAGGCAGCAGGTGTTGCTTCCGCAAAGCTAGCCCATCAAGGCCCACATGTGGATCTGTGGAAAATCTACCAGAAAACCCATTACAGGAAAAATACTGGTCACAACCGCACGTGGAGATGTGTGACAACAGGCAAATATGGGTAAGACCGGCACACAGAATATACGTGAACAACACCAGCTGCCAAATATGATACATAACAGGCTAGATGTTGTGCACCTGACATCACACACATACAATGTATCGGTAGTTCTACATACCCTGGACCCCAGCATTTCTGCTGATGTTCTGCCATGTGCTAATGACACACACCGACAGCACTGTCATCACGTATGTCCTGTGTAGTGGAAAGAAGAAACAACCTTGTCAGGTTCCAGCGCTGAACGCCACACTGCAACGTACTGTCCCCAGCTGTAAGACACCAAAACATGAACCAACAACGGACTGTGCACCCTCACACTGCACAGATCTTGTACATGGGAGAGGCATCATGTACATGTGTGATGCAAATAACAAGGCCCCCCACATCCATCATATGCCTCCCCACCCTCCTGCTGTGCCACACACGTGCCAAAACAGGTGGATGGACACACCATGTTGGTGACGCATCCCAAGGTTCACACTATATGTCTGTGCCTCCCATGTTCAGACCAACACCCCCTCTCTGTGTGCAGTACCCTCCAATTTTGTTTTGAAGCACAGTGTAAGTACCTGTGTCACCTGGAAATATGCCTCAATACCACCTGTATACACTGTGTAGATGCATATTATGCATTGTACATCTCCCCCAGCAAAGAATAATGACAGTTGTGTGTTTATCATGTGATTAAATACATGGCAAGGTCAGCACCATGCCTCTCCACAATAACCACCATGTCTGCATGTCACCTTACCGTGATTGTTGCATGTTAACCCATTGTGTAACTGTGAGAAAGTTCAACCAAGGATAGGTTTGATGTCTCAATGCCCCAAATAACCCCCACATAGGTCTGTGTGTGTATGTGCATATAACATCCCTTGATAGTGTCCTCAAGGTATCTGTGTGTCTGTACCGTGCTATCCTGCCATACACACAGCACGTCCCACACGCATGAGGCAGATGTAGAGATACTATCAAATACATATGCCACCACTAAAATGGAAGACCCCAAAATATCGGAAGGGCCAACACATCTAGCGTCACATTTGCCTAATGAAATACACCCATTCAGCATCTAACCCACTGCACATCTGTATGTGTGTACATGTAATATACTGCTATGCATGACTCCACCACAAATGGACTGTAGCAATCATATGGCCCCCTGGCTGCCCACTGCACATGTCCACATAATTCACCATATCCATGCCTGTGACACCTGATGAGGCATACCTTACCACACACTGCGCTGCTGCTGCAGCAATACACGTGACACCTTGTCAGAAACACCATAGGAACGTTATCAGGTGCATGTGTACTGTGATATGTCTGACATATTGCATTGAAAATATCCAACATACAAACATAGCAAGCTGACAGGAGCAGAACACACACACACACAAACACCCACAGATTGCAGTACACAAACAAAGGTCCCGCATGAAAGCTCACCACAAACATGGACACCTCTATCACACCAAACCCCTAACCATCTGCCTGACCCAGGGCTCCTCACACACAATAACACCAAATAACTGTGTCTGGGCAGCAGTTGCTAGCACAAAAAACCACTAAATGGTACTGTGACCCCCAAAAGCTCTGAAAGGTGTAGCAACACCCTCTGACCCAAAACACCAACAGCTGCTACTGTGCTCTGTCCACATTGTCCATCACACACCTCTGACGACATGTTATGATGGATGTTTAAGAAAAGGACAATGCAGTGTTGCATCTGAATGGTAAATGGTCCAAACATCACCCTTTGTAAACCTCACACGCATACAACAGCACATATATGTGGGTAGATGTGCAATACATACCAGTGAATCTGTCTGCAATCAATCGACGCCTGACCGATGTGCCTGCCTGTGTGTCACCACAGGCACGTACAGGGGGGCACGGTGGATCCTCCTCCACATCCTCATTAATCTCTGCAGGGATACCATGCCTGAGAGCAATGTTGTGCAGTATGCAACAAGCTACGATAATCTCTGCAACAGTCATTGGCGAATATTGTAAGGCCCCACCTGATCTATCCAGACACCTGAAGCGACTTTTCAAAACGCCAAAGGTGCGTTCTATGACTGAGCGGCTGGATGCGTGGGCCTCATTGTACCTCCGCTCTGCACGTGTCCGTGGTTGACGCACAGATGTCAGGAGCCAGGGCCGACACCCATACCCTGCATCACCTGCAGAGAAGAATGTTGCATGTGAATGACTGAGCGCATGACACCATAAATTCACAGATGTATAGACAAGAGACATAACCCACAACACATCAGGACAGACATATTTTACATCACAATTATCCACCAGACCTAACAACTATTCTGATAGAAATACAACAAATGCCCTGTCAGGTCTGTAGAGACATGTCAGAGAACAACACAATCCCACCTTGTCCCCCCAAAAGAGTCCTATGTTGAGCACACGTCCCATGTTATGTGGCTCATGTTCTCATCACCGACACCATCACCACCAATGGTAGAGTACGCGATAAAAACACACATGACACATACAAACAATATATGTTTGCAAAGTAAAGAACACAATAATGTTTGCTGGGCCAATGTAGGCGCACACACACAACATGTTTGACTGTGATGTCAGCCAGGATGAACACAATATCACCATGACACCCCATGTCCTCAAAGGTCTCCATATCTACATATAGCAGTATAACGTCAAATGCTGTTGATCGCTGTCAACAAACCATCTCAGTAGACACCATGTCTACTGTACCCTCACCGTTCCATCCTTGTTAAGTTGTGCTCCACAGAATATGACATTGTAGGCCACATGATTTGTACAACATCACAGCTACTGAGTATGACAACGTTCCTGTGTATGTCCCACCAATACCCCTACATCTGGCCAAAAACATAGGCCCACGTCTTTGCAGTCAACTCTCCCAAATGATGAGTCACATCAGGAGAATCACGGACAATGACGCCTCAGCACTGCACATGTGCAGTGCGCAAAGGTAATGCTAACCCCAGCCCGGCCCCACCCCTGTAATGGCAGAGGACAAAAGCATTTGCACAGCTATGCAAAAAAGTACACCCAATAGCAAAGGCAAGCAACATGCATCATATGTTGTCAACCCCCCCCCTGTCCAGCAAACAACAGCTGACAGACCCATGAATGATTGAGTGTGTGGCCCTCACACGCACATGACACGCATTAGGAGCATGGATTGTAAATAACACACGTCTGACATGACCTAACACAGATACAATCTAAACCCATGCATACACAGGTGGGTGGAAATGCCCCCCCCCATCCCTGTGTGCAGAAGGTATACAGACACAAGTGCCAATACACACCCGACACACACATCTGAACAGTTGCATATGTTCCGTAACAACACCAGCATCTCCACATCACATATGGCTGTGAAACGGATGTGACATGGCTAATCATGTCCCCTGTTAAACAACGTCTACAGTCCTGTAATTATGTAAAGTCACAACAGTTGTCGGTTTGCTGAATGGGAGTTCATGTTGCTATAGCACAGTGGGCAATATCTGCAACACATGGGTAATGTTACGTAAACACATACATATATGACTAATCTTCGAAGATATATATGGAGATACTCACCCAGCAATATACAGTCACCGTAATGTCCATCCTCAAATTCCCTAAATAGTGCTGAGCGATGCAGGATATAGGAGTCATGGGTGGACCCTGGAAACCTTGGGACCACATTCAGAATATGCAGATTAGCATCACATACAACCTGAACATTCAGGGAATGGTAGTGTTTGCGGTTGCGGAACACCACCTCCCTGTCTCTGGGCGGGACCAGGGCAACATGTGTGCAATCAATAGCTCCCATCACGTGTGGTATCCCGGCTAACGCCTCAAAGGCCTGGTCCAGGGTCTCCCAATGTTGCCTACTGTGGGGAAGGGCTATGTACGTCCCCACCCGGCTGACCATAGCACGCAGTACTTGGTGGAGACAGCGTGAGAAGGTGGGGCGGCTCATGCCACCCACTGCGGCCACAGATGACTGGAAACAGCCAGAGGCAAAGAAATGTAAGGCAGCAAGGAGCTTGACTACACCTGGTATGGCATGGGACCGGCTAGTCAGGGGCTCAAGGTCAGGTCTCAGATCCTCATACAGCCCCCTAATAGCCCTTGTGCTCAGTCGGTACAGGGAGATGACCTGGTCCTCACGCATGCCCTGGAGCTGGGCCCTGGGCCTATAGAGCCGCAGCTGCCGAGCCTGCACCTCAGTACGCCGTCTGTGCCGTCGCCGCACAGCACCTCTCTGGCCAGCCGCCGCAGCAGCAGGTCTGAGTTGCTGCGGGTCTACACCCATGCCCTGTGCCACAGCCCCATGGACATCATCTCCCCTGTCCAGCAACCGTAGCATCTGCCCACGTCTTTGGGCACATGCAACAACTATTATGTCCTCCATGTAAAGCCCTCTGTGACTACACAAGCACAAACACACAGACAAACACAGACATAAGAACATAAGAACATAAGATATGCCATACTGGGTCAGACCAAGGTCCATCAAGCCCAGTATTCTGTTTCCAACAGTGGCCAATCTAGGTCATACGTACCTAGCAGTTTCCCCAAGGGACACAGGTTCCACAATGCTTGTATTGGTTCAAGCATTGATATCCTGGGTCCCTTCTTAATAATGGTTTATGGACCTTTCCTCCAGGAACTTGTCCAAACCTTTTTTAAACCCAGCTACACTAACAGCCTTTACTACATCCTCCGGTAACAAATTCCAGAGTTTGATTACACGTTGAGTGAAAAAATATTTTCTTTTATTAGTCTTAAATAGTTTACCCTGTAGCTTCATTGCATGTCCCCTAGTCTTTCTATATTCTGATAAGGTAAACAATCGATCTACGTTTACCCGTTCCACTCCGTTCATTAATTTATAGACTTCTATCATATCTCCCCTCAGCCGTCTCTTTTCCAGGTTAAAGAGCCCCAACCTTTTTAGCCTTTCTTCATAGGAGTAGCCTTTCATCCCCTTTACCATTTTGGTGGCTCTTCTCTGAACCTTTTCTAAAATTGCTATATCCTTTTTAAGATATGGCGACCAGAATTGCACACAATATTCAAGGTGTGGTCTCACCATGGAACGATATAGAGGCATTATAATATCTTTTGTTTTATTTTCCATTCCTTTCCTTATCATACCTAGCATTCTATTTGCTCTCTTGGCCGCCGCTGCACACTGGGCCGAGGGTTTTAACATGGTATCCACAAGGACGCCTAAATCTTTTTCTTGGGTGGTGGTTACTTATCAGACACACAGACACACAGACACACACACTTGCCCAAACACTGCACAAATGGCAAACCACCACAAACATCAAAGACAACAGACAACTCCCACAATATGGCTCACTACAGTTGCTCCCAGATTCTCCAAACAAACACACGCCGCGCCTACCAAAACACCCTCAATGTTGCTGACTGAGCACCCTCTTTTTATACAGTGTACTGTTATTTTCCGTTTTTCGGTACCGCGCCGCGTGTGCGCAGTGCGCATGCGCAGGAGGTCACGCATCGCCGCCTGTCTGTGCGTGCCGCGCATGTGCAAGCGTTGTCACGTGTGCGTGTGTATGACTGCGACGCACATGTGCCAATTGGGGGCGCATGTGCGTTTGGGTGTGCGCGGAGCCCATGTGAACCCCGTTACGCATGGGCGTATGTGTTTCACCAAAGTCATGATGCAAACACAAACGGTCATGCGCTAAGAGTGGCGCTTGCGTGTCGCGCAAGCACCTTAAAAGGCCAGCGCATGAGCATGCGCAATTCAACACAGGCGCGTTGCACAAGCAGCGCCGTCGCCGACATCCTGCTGCAAACAAACGCCCACGCGTTAAGAGTTGCGCCTGTGCATAATGCACACAACCATAGAGCGAGACGCATGAGCATGCACAATTAAACACAGGCGCGTCGCACAAGCCTTGACGTCACACGGTGGCGCCTGCGCAACGTATGCACCGTCCACAAACCTACAAATGCACCCAAGCGGAAGCACAATGTTGAGGGTTGGTTGAGGAGTCAGAGCGAGTGTATACAGAGTTGATGTACGTGAGAGGTGGTGTAGTGAGAGGTGGGTCAGTGTCATTTGGGTAGCCACATTTTCCCGTGTTGTTTGATAAGTACCCATATCTGTAGTCTTTCATTGTGTGTGTTACCTTGTCTGTGTATTGTGTTAGTGACTGTTCTGTTCCTGTGCTGTGTGCCTTGTGGTGGGGTCGTGGTTGCGGTGTCTGTCCCGTGCCTGTTGTGGGAGGGGCGGAGGGGGTGAGGTGCAGTGGGGAGGCGAGTGGTGAGGTGAGTGGGGAGCAGAGAGGAGGGAGGAGGCCGATGGAGAGACAGACCCGAAGCCAGCGGGGGAGGGGGAGTGACAGGGAGACACACAGGGGTACAGAGAGAGATAGGGAGCCAGGGACAGAGACAGAGAGGGATAGAGAGAGGGATAGGGATAGGCAGGGAGGGACACAGACAGAGAGGGACAGAGAGAGGGGGAGAGGGAGGCTGAGGGTGGGGGAGGCTGAGCCTGGTGTTTTTGCGGGTGAGGTGGTGCCGCCAGTACCACTAGAGGCAGGGCCTGCGGGGACTGAGGGACCTGTGGAGGTGGGGGCAGTGCCAGGGCCATCAGTACCTGCACAGCCTGCTCCCAGCAGGCACACAGGGAAGAGGAAGCGTGTCCCTGTGTCTGAGGCTCTCAGGAGGAGGGCAATAAAATTCACAGACGCTGAGAACCACAACCTCCTCTCCATGGTCCTTGAAAATTACGAGGTTCTGTTTGGCCGACAGAGCACAAGGACAGGCACAGCAGGGCGTAAGGCGGTGTGGGAGGCGGTCCAGCGAGGGGTCGCAGAGGCAGGGGCCCCCCACGGGACATAGATAGCCTGAAGAAAAGATATTCCGACATCAAAAAAGGTGTACGGCAGCACCTCTGTGCCGAAACACAACATGCTAGGGGTACAGGAGGAGGGGGCCCCCTGCCAGCCATGCTGACGCCCCTCGAGCAACAGCTGGCCGAACGCCTCGGTCCGGTCTACACCTATGGTCTGCCTGCGCTGCTGGATACTGCAGATCCACATGCAGGTAAGTATGTCATGCATATCCATCACATCGCATAACCTCCCTGAGATGATCAATGTGTATACAGCTGACATTTGCAGATGCACACACATACCTATCTCCCCATTCCAAGGATGTCGTTAGCCTTGTGTCTGAGGCTGTGTGCACACCCCATCATACCCTATGGTGTCCAACACATAGACACAGTGCGAACACTATGTCGGTAGACGTGAGGGTCAGAGATGTTTTTCGCACTGTGTCTGGTGTTGTTTCCCTGAGGTTGGAATGATAAAGCGGTCCGTGTAATCATAGTAAGAAGGTGATTACTGTCTGCCACCACATGGTGGCATGGAACAGTTGTAATGGAATGTATATTTGCCAGGGTAGGGGCGAAGGGGAATGGTCACCACAAATGCAGTATACGGAAATATACATCCACACTGTATTTAACAATCCGTCATGTGTTCATGTTTTACAGAGTATTGTAAACATGGGAAACACACTATAATGTACCTGTACTGTAACCCAGTTACCCAGCCGCGTCATGTGTCCCTTGTCAGGATCACTGACGGCTGGTACACACACAGCAGATGTATGAGGATAGTGGAGGAACATCCAGGCCTTGCCGTAACAATTCCTGTCAGTCTGACACGTTCTGCAAACCCTTTGTCATGCAACACAATCATTGACCATTGGGAAGCCAAGGGTATATCAACCACGAGGGTTCCCCATGATTGCACAAACCTTTGGCCATGTCTGTCATCCGCATCTTTGGGATCTCAGAGTTCATTACGGGGTAACTATGGCGTCAGTACAGCTGGACTGTTTGCAGGGCTCACCCCACTTTGACAAGGGTATTGCTGGCAGATGTCAGATGTGGATGACACATGATGTTATCTGTGTCTAAACATCTCTGTCATGCATTGTTGGTACCCCTCTCACACCTGTGTGTGTATGCAAGTAGTGGATGACACTAGTTAATATTATGTGGCGTGTCCGTGAACCGTGTCTCACACGTACGACACTCAGATTCCCCCTGGATCATATCCCCTCCATATAGATATGTTGTTTAACATACACAAGAGTACATGGTACATCTCACAGATGTGTGTGGATATATTCTGGGTATGTCCCAACCCACGTCAGCCTGCATGCACCCGCCCTCTCAATGTCTGCCTGTAATTAGGTGAAAGACAGTGGTCAGCCAACCGTGCTGCTACTAGAAACTGTCACTGGGATGAGGGGACACCATGTACCATGTCGTGGGGAGTCCACGCATATTTGTGCCCACTCTGTCCACCCCCCCATGGGTCAGCTGTTCCCCCCAGAGGGCCGGCCACCATTCCTGTGTCTCTCACTGCACACACACCTCACATTTTCCGGAATGGTCTTGCCAGTCACAGGATCACCCTGTAAAACTGCTGGTGTGTTTGCAAAGACCGTGCCATATGAATTCTGCTAGCCATTGCTTGCCCTAACCAGCTAAATGTTACAGCAAAATGTGCATGTCCCTGGCCTTCACATTGTTTCACATCCCCATCTTCTGCTCCCCTGGCTCCCTGCCACCCACCCTCTGTCACTCTGTCTCTCTGTGTTTAGCAAGCTGCCCCTGCATCGGGCAGTCAGCCCCCTGATGTGCTGTGGTCCATCAGTGTCCCAGTCATCCCCCTCTCCCAAGGTGATGCGTGTTAGCTGATTGGACATGTGTTCCGTGTTGTAACTATATAAAAGGGTGCATGCACCTGCATGAACAGAACCTTACACCTGGACGACATCTGTCCACATGGACTTTGTGTGTGCAATCATGTCACAATTCCCCCCCCCCCATGTCACACCACAAAAACACCACAAGATGCAATACACAGAGGGACAAATATGTAGCTGTGTGATACACAGATGTCATGTACCCTACATAGGCTATGATTTGCTGCCAGCCCCATGGCCAATGACTATCCTGACGGGGCCCCCCCCCAACGTATCAGGGATAGTACATCCTTCACACACATCCCATACAACTTCTGAGCGGGTAGGTTTAACAGGACTAGGGATCGTGGGGATCATGTATCTGTGGCATGTGTAGAGGTAATGCACATACCCATTCACTTGCAATCTGGCTCAGTGCTATCACCCTCCCCTACGTCACACTCACACATGTACATGGCCAGTCAAATGTGGTGACATGTGACTGTTGGGGGGGGATGGGGACAGCACAGAGTATGGGTGGTGGTGCACCATGGGTAGCCTAGTATCCACACCTGCCAGTACAGCAGGCAGACAGTACAGCAGTGCGGGCATAGATAATCCCTGACACATGTTATGGGAAATGTCCTGGCCAGGTGTGTCAATACACGTACTAACATGACCGAAGGGTAGATGTGTCACCCTTCCCCTGACCCTGTGGCTGCAGTAACACATGACCTGTGCTCTGATGATGACATATGTCCACCATGAGATATGTTGTGTACCCTCTCAGTTGCAGCTAGCCCTGTATTGGCGTGTTTATCCATGGCCCCCACCTAGGGTAAAGGGAGACATCCAACATGTGGTACACATCCCAGCAGTGTGTGACACTGTTCCAGACATGTCATGGAGTAGAAGCCCCTAAACAACTGCACCATCACTGCCCTATGTCATCTCATCTGTCACTGTGCATTTGTGTGTGACTGTTTCCTGTTTATCTGACATACTCTACGCACACTGCTACATGTGCCTGTCAATTGTCTCAGGATCCTCTGCAGTGGTATCGTCCTACATTGTAGGTTCGTGGAAAGTACATGTTGCACTGGGGAGACAGTATGTCCCATGTGAATATGCTGTGAGCAATGGCATGCACACCCAAACCTAGACTATCAAGGATGGAGTACCTGTTGGTGCTGTGTAGCCCTGTCAGCACATACATTACACACATGGGGTGTGGGATCGACTGCTGAATAGATGGCCATATGAGGATATAGTCAAACTTGGAGGCCACACAGGGCATGCACGGCTGACTCCCAGACCAGTTTTAATGACACAGGTACATGGTGTTGGGCGATAGGTATGTGGGTATGTGGGGGCTCTGTATGTACCACACATTCAGGGTACTCTGAATATCACATATGGGTGGTCTGGATCACACACGTAGATGTTGCTGTACAGCTTACACATATGTATTTCTCTGTGTGTGCACACAATACAGGTGACTATAGTACATTGCCGACACATGTGGAGCAGGAGGAGGAAGAGGAGGAGGAGGAGCTGGAGCAGGAGGAGGGGGAAGAGGAGGTGTGGCACGCACCTGGAACAGAGAGCCCTGATACGGTGGTTGATGTGGGGATTAGTCGCCAGGGGGAGAGGCCTGGTCCCCGGGAGGGTCACATGGAACCTCCACGGAGCCCCACACCACCAATGTTGTCTGCAGCAGGATATGCTGCAGCAGCACCAAGGCGCAACGAAACTGGCGAGGATGTGCTACTACATGAGCTGCGTGCCCGTGGTGCTGCATCGCAACGCGACAATGAAGGTGGGTAATTAACATTCCTTCCATGAACCATCACTATGCTGTGTGTACATAGGCTCACAGATGTGCACCCTGGGGCGGGCCTGTCAAGGTTTAAGATGCCACACAAAGACACTTGTTGTTACAGAAGCTATCTTTGTGACACACATCAGCGTGCACTATGTGCAACACAGTGCTGGCATGGGAATCAAAGTGTGAGTCACACATGCACAGCATCCTATATATCATGACACACAATTGTTGTGTCGGACCAGTACCAGCAAGCAATCACTGTGCCACAGGGTATACATCCCCTATGTTTACTGTGCAGTGTGTTTGCCCACACACCTGTGCACAGCTAAGAGGGAGATGTGGGGGGGCGTGGCCACCACACACAAAACACACGCACCTCTAATCCATCTCAGGGGTGTGTATGTGGTGTATGTGACAGCATACCCTCTACAGCTGTGATATGCGTGTCCACATTACACATTACACATTTGAGTTACCTAATGTTTGTGCCTTTGTTGCCCAATGACACTGTTACACACAGCCTGACAGCCAAGAGAGTGTTTACAGCTACAGATGCAGATGTAACAGTACTGATGCGTCAGGTGCCTCTGTTTGTGAGGGAACACCAAATGGTGAACATATAACAGGACAGTGTAGGCCTCCTGACTGTAGCACACCCATGTGCCATTGCTACATTATGAGAACTGTCCCGTGCAGCAGCGCAAATCAGGGTTCACATACACAGGCGGGACATATGTTTGATATGCAACGTGATAATGGCCCCATCCCACATAGCCTTTATCAACAGGTGTCCACACAGCATCATAGACGACATTATCGTGTACAGTGCCTCATACACACAGAGAGCACTATTTCCACACTGGACAGGATCAGATGTTCATTTCCCCTGTTTTTGGGGGGAAACACGCCCCTGCGGTCACCTGAATGCCCACAACTAGGGTTGGCTGTGTGACATACAGCCAGAGTGGCGACGCTGTCCCGCACATGTATATTCCTAATGTACAGTCGTCTGAGGCGGATGGCCATTAGGGTCTATACGCCATATTACGTGTCCTTGCATCAGCATTGTGGATGAGGCCATCAGGTGATGTGGCTGGGGGGGATAGAAAGTGAAGTCCAAACTGTATGGCATCACACAGGTAACCTGTGATGAGGCCAAGTTGCGTTTTGGGGTCAGCAGCTACACAGGCAGACCCGGTATAGGTTCCCCTGACCCCAAACAGACACAATATCCCAAATCCCAAACCTACATCCCCAAAAGGAAACGTTAAGCTGCGACAGCAACAGACTATTCAGCACCCTCCTGACATTGCAGATCCAGACAGTTCACGTGAAAAAAACAGTTCACACTCACAGTAACATGCCCATTCAAGCATGTATGTACAGTTGCGCTCATCCGCTGGGGAATACCTTGTGATGCCATGTGGCATGGTAGTCAGGTCGATGAACAGCAGTCTCATACAGGTCCAGCATGTGAGCAATGGCTGTATGGACAGGTCAGGTTGTGCTCACCTTCCCCTGGCGTCCACAATAGCCTATAGATGGCAGACACACATTCCATATTTTGACCCACCACACCCACTACAGATGCTATACATTGGCCCTGGCAAAGGCACATTCCATGACATGACCAGGGGATACGTAAGTTTGTGTGCCAAATGCAACTGCTAGCTCACCCTCTGTGCTGTGCGACGCAGGGGCTGGTATACATCCAGGGACATCTGGCCTGTGGCTTGGTGTGAGCAAACTGCTCATTCACCCACTAGGGATGCCGTCCTCCCTCTTGACATATCTCACAGACACATGCCCTCTTTCCCCTGAGGGATCATACATAGGTGACTTGTGTTGTAACGTGAGTCCTCACATCATTCCATTCCTAGGCCGTGGAAAATGTTTTGCCCCATGCCCGTGGTTTGGACGGTTTGGTCTCCAAGTGACAGCTGTAGTACCTGGGATCCTCACACATTTCATTCCCCCTCTGACCCTGCTACCTGCATTGTAGGTTTGGGTTATCCACCTCGGGATACCAAGATGTCTGAGCCCTGCATTGCTGTATCCACTACTGGACTACGCAGCATCCCTGTGTCATAGTGCTCACCAGGCTCTTGCCTCCACAGCACATTGTCTCGTGGTTGGTGTATGCCCTGGGCTACCCTCACCTGTCGACTGCCACAGTTGAAATGCCTGCCATGTTGCCGCCCTCACAGTCTACACCTTCTTTCACCCTACCGTGTTTGTGGCGACTGGGTGTGCCTGTAGGCTAGCATTGGATGTGTTTGTTTGTGAGCTATGTTTCCTTTGGGATGTATGCTTAGGTGAGCCATCCCCCATGTACGGGTACAACCCTTTGTCCTCTTTCCTACCCAGGGCTGTGTGTCAGCAGGAGCAATGCAATATGCAACACTGCTGTGTGCATTTGGATGGATGCTAATATTGCACCGTGGAACAACACATGTCAATAGGGCCCGTGATGTGTTGTGACCCGCTTCACACCTCACTCCAGCCTTGCCTGCTGCCAGGCACAATCAGGGATGGCCCACTCCCCTATATCCAGGGCTGAACACTCTTATCTGAGGCCTGTCACTAGCATTTGCATGCCTAGCATACCCCTGTACATGTACGTCTGGAGTCTGGGACCCTGTGCAGCAGCATGACTACAGCACCATGGCCCTTGAGGGCAACCACAACATGGGCCCCAAGGTGTACATGCACTGTTTTCTGCCCACTGGGGTCACCCCGGGAGGGATTGGTGTTGTGAGGAGAGAACCTTAGCTGTCACCCCCCACATGTGGGAGTGTTGGGTCAGCCCTGGTATGTTCTGGGAAACCGCTGTTCACACCCCATCGCACATTGTCATGAGCACTGCACTGGTCACATGGCCGGTGTGTGTGTGTCCATCTGCTCGACCCCAACGTTCCCCTGCCTGTATGCATCCCATATCTCCTACTCATTGTGTATCCCCTGGTGTTGCTGCAGTCAGTCGCACACCCTCCAGCCACCCACACAATGTACACTTATCTGCTGTCTGTCTCTAATAGTACTGGTACATCTGATGGACGTTGTCTAGTTCTGCACAGACAGTGTTAATCCGTGTGTCTGTGTCTCACAGCACGTTTTTCAGACGGCTGCCTAGTGTGTGAACTTACACAATCTTGAAGATGCATATATTCATATGATTCATGAAAGGTATTGTGGGTAATGTAGTTCATTAACCACAAACACAGCCGGGGAGACAATACTTTTGTTGTGAAACCAGTGGTAAAGCCAATAACCAACGTCTTTTATTGATGGGGTTTAATTCACCCAGCACAAGTATGCTTGGTAGCATATAAATGAGGTTACTTGCTTGCAGTATTTAAATTGATAACATAAAGTCACAAATCAACTCATGAAAACAACCTTCAACTTGTCAGGCAATTAGCTAATGTTTTCCTAGCAAAGGAATTACCAAATGAAAAGGTCACAAATAATGAATAAACCTTGCTGCTTAGGTTAACCTCTGCTTATGTCCCACACAGATCCTGCAGTGATTCTCTCCTTGCTCACACACACAATTAGGTGCAGCTTTCATTAATATCAATTCCCCAGCTGAAAACCTTGAGCTGGCTGGCTGATACTGTGTGAGGCCATATCCTGCTTTTAGGAAACTGTTCGTAGTGCAATAAAGAACAAGGTTAGGTTTCTTTGTGATGGCTGATGTGTTTCCTCACAGAGAGCCTAGCAATAGCACTTGGATAGAGAACAGTCCATGTAATCAATAGTTTCATCTGCTGTGATTTCCCTTCATCAATAAGCATAGGGTGACTATCATAAATTATAGCACAGATGAGTCTTTCAGTAGGGAACTATCAAGAGAATGCTCATTGCCCTGCTGCCATTCACTATTAGAGATAGGGTCGGGATCAGTGTTTCATACCTGAACCGCCCTTGCTGCCATGGTTCCTCTCTGTATAGCCTGGCCAGTATGTAATCCAGTTCTTATGTCAGCCTTCCAATCTTTATCCCTGGACACTGGATCTCCTCTCACATACCTTCTGGCATAGGTCTTAAGGTCCCTTCCACGTGCAGTCTTCTCTCTCACCAGTAGCCACAGGTGATTCCTATCTCTGCCACTCCATTCCTCTGGGTGACCCCAGTCCAATGGTCTCTGCTGGCACTTGGAATACCTCCCAGTATAGGTACTGCCTTGGACTCTCCTAGATCTCTCAATGGCCTTTCTGCTCTTCCTTCCAGAGGGTTCCTTCCTTCTCTATCCGTTTTGGCTTGGCTTCTGCTTCTACAGGTGATGTTGGAACCTGTAGCCCTTGCTGTAGCTGGGCTGGAGCTTGTAGCTGGGCTGTAGCTTGTAGCTGGACTGGAGCTTGTAGGTCTTGCTGTAGCTGCTATCTGTAGAATAAGCTCTATTGTTTATTCTGTCTTGATGTGTGCTCCTCCCTATCACAGCGCAGCTGTGCTGAATCAGGCCACCTGCCCTTTGAGATGAGTGCCTAGGGATTACCTCATAGCTCTCTCTTGCTTGAACACATGTATTCTCACTTCAGCCCCCCTCATGGCTGCTGGACACCTGGTGCATTCTGGGACTGGTAGTCTTTTTATGTGTGAGCTATGTGTTTTTACCTCTACCAGAACTGACAGGTTTTCTTGTTCAGAGTCACATCATCCTTTCTATAGCTCCTACCTGAGCCATGATAAGCTTCCTTAGCAAAACGTACATGGTGTATGTCCTGTGTGTGGCCATGGACGACACCTTTGTATAATGTTTCCATACATCAAAATATGTATCTCAGTAGTACAGTTTGTACCATGCAAAGGGTATTTGTGTGATATGTTTTGCCTAGTTCTGCTTGACAATTGTACCCGCCACAGGTAACTCAATGACCACCATCTCTTCCCCACACAGGCATTCGTCAGGAACTTGCAGCTATACGGCACAATGGAGAACGCCTCATACAGGAGGTGGTGCTTCTGCGCCAACACATCCAAGATATGCCTTTTGGGAGGATGTGTGTGGCCATGGAGTGCATCCAAGATTGCCCTGGAAAGGATGGCACCACCGCCCCTGCCGCCCACACCGCCTCCCCACCACCACCACCACACCCCCGCCACAGGCACAAGATGACCGTGTGGGGCCAGCTGCAGGGGAACGTATTTTGCAGCGTGCCAGACGTGAGAGGCAGCGCCGT